>OX328125.1:10991975-11591975 GCA_946811695.1 Gonocerus acuteangulatus
CACAAAGAGAAGTATTATCATTTTTATTATTATTATCAAAGAAAATTTATCATTGTTATTATTATTATTATCAAACAAGTATTGCTATTATTATTATAGTTATTATCTACTATTATTATCAAAGAAGCATTATTATTGTTATTATGATTATCAAATAAGTATTGGCTTTATTATTACTATTGTATTATTATTAATATCGCACAATAAAGGCTATTAATTCATTCATTTATTTATTTTTATTGGGTGCTGTACATGTTTCGTGTCACTTGACGTCTCTTCAGGAGCAACCTAAATTAGTACATTTCACTTCAGCCTCAGCTGACCTGAAGGTAAACCTTCCACACGGTGGGTGACGTCAACAGATTCTGCAGAGTGGTTCGTCTTGTCGTGTCATTATATGCGAATGAGTCAGCTGTGAATGACCTATTCTAAGCCTGGTGACTACAACTTCTCATGTTATGTCTCGGTATCTGGACGGTGAGGTAGTTACGCACACTTTTATCTCGCATAATTTATTGTGTGTACTGTACGGCCATGTATTTTTCCATTTGCTTATATTATGTGGTTGTAATTCAAAGATACGTCTCTTGTAAAGTCATTCAATCTTCGTCAGATCTTAATCTTTTTGCTGCAAGTTTTGCTTCTTTCAGTGTTTCCTCGGAAGTTTGTGTGTCCCGGTAACCACACCATTACTATGTGTACATTATGACTTTGTAGGCGGTATACTTGTTCAAACATTTGTGTATTTATGTGTTTCTTTCATGTTACTCAGGGAGAGCAAAGAACTTAGTGAATCCGAAAAAAGCCATTTCAATATCCACTTGATATTCTATTATTATTCTTGGGAAATTCACTTAATTACGGCTACTCATGCTATACGGATTCTTATAATTATTATATTATGATTATCATAATTAATTAAGATTTATAATTATCTTTTCAGGATAAACATCCAGTAATTGGTATGTTTCTGGAGGGAGGTTCGCTAATTGTTATGTTTATGTCATAATATGCTATCTTCATGGCGTGCCAACTCTTGAAAAATAAGCATTTACTTAATGTCTTCAAACGCTCTTAGTCCATTATGTGACCGTTCAAGATGTGTAATAGAAGAGAATAGAACAGAATTTATTTGGCATAAGTAAGTTGACATTGCCAAAGATCTTGGCCTTTACGCCTATTTGTATACTATGGGTGACCATGTGTTTAACCCATAACCATTTAATCTATTTGTATACTATGGGTGACCATGTGTTTAACCTATAACCTTTTAACCTATTTGTATACTATGGGTGACCATGTGTTTAACGTATAACCATTTAACCTATTTGTATACTATGGGTGACCATGTGTTTAACCTATAACCATTTAACCCATTTGTATACTATGGGTGACCATGTGTTTAACTCATAACCATTTAACCCATTTGTATACTATGGGTGACCATGTGTTTAACTCATAACCATTTAACCCATTTGTATACTATGGGTGACCATGTGTTTAACGTATAACCATTTAACCTATTTGTATACTATGGGTGACCATGTGTTTAACCTATAACCATTTAATCTATTTGTATACTATGGGTGACCATGTGTTTAACCCATAACCATTTAATCTATTTGTATACTATGGGTGACCATGTGTTTAACCCATAACCATTTAATCTATTTGTATACTATGGGTGACCATGTGTTTAACCCATAACCATTTAATCTATTTGTATACTATGGGTGACCATGTGTTTAACGTATAACCATTTAACCTATTTGTATACTATGGGTGACCATGTGTTTAACCTATAACCATTTAACCTATTTGTATACTATGGGTGACCATGTGTTTAACCCATAACCATTTAATCTATTTGTATACTATGGGTGACCATGTGTTTAACCTATAACCTTTTAACCTATTTGTATACTATGGGTGACCATGTGTTTAACGTATAACCATTTAACCTATTTGTATACTATGGGTGACCATGTGTTTAACCTATAACCATTTAACCCATTTGTATACTATGGGTGACCATGTGTTTAACTCATAACCATTTAACCCATTTGTATACTATGGGTGACCATGTGTTTAACTCATAACCATTTAACCCATTTGTATACTATGGGTGACCATGTGTTTAACGTATAACCATTTAACCTATTTGTATACTATGGGTGACCATGTGTTTAACCTATAACCATTTAACCCATTTGTATACTATGGGTGACCATGTGTTTAACGTATAACCATTTAACCTATTTGTATACTATGGGTTACTATGTGTATGCTCTGTATGTTAACCCTTTAAAACACACTCCTTTGGATGTGGATTCCAAAGAATATTTCGCAACTAGTAAAACCTTCGCTTATCCTAATGGTAGAACTAATACAGATGTATTCTTTCAGACGTCATTAATCCCAGACATAAATAGGATTGTTAGCATACAGTAAATATTGTATAATACAGTAAATATTGTATAATACAGTAAAAATAGATCTATTATATTGCCTCTGGTTATACATTCCCTTCTATTTTAGGAGCGCGAAATATAGCAGCGGAGTATTTTTGTCTAAAAATACATATTTTATTTGTACGACTATGAGATTAGATTATCTCAATAAATATTGGATGTTATTATAATTACAGTTATTTATATACTAGGTACACGTGAGAGCAATTAAATAAATTGCCTGCAATAAATAATAGAGATTTTACAAGGATAGTATCTCTTTGTTTTTCACCGTGCGTTCTGCAAGGTTGAATGGACCGAGTTCTGCTTCTAGGCAATATAAGAACAAGAAGTACTGGTTCGATGTGTTCGTCAGATGAAAATAAATCTTACACTTGTGGGATATTTTTCTTACTGCTAACGAACAAGCATCATGTACCATCTGAGGAAGCCGACAGTAATGCCGCTAAAGATGTATGGTTTAGGGATCCATGCAGCTGACGAAATATGCTGAGAACTAAGAGAAGTTGAAACCACACAGCAACGAACTTTAAAAAAGTTTTAATAGTTAAAGAATATCTTAGATAAGCTAATAGGGTTGAGTTTTTTCAGCGGTGGACTCGCCTAAAAAACTCTCTGCTCCTCAACGGTTCCCGACCGCCCGACATAGTCGCCTGTTCCATCTTCCCGAACTGACCACTTGTTCCCGAACGCCCAACCTGGTCGATCATTCCCGACCGCTAACCCAATCACCCGTACCCAATTGCCAGTTCCCGAACGCCCAACCTGGTTGTTCATTCCAAACCACTAACCTGATCGGCCGTTCCCAATCACCCACCAAATCGCACGTTCCCAATCACACACCTGATCACCCGTTCCCAATCGCCCACCTGATCACCTGTTCCCAACCGCCCGCCTGCTCGCCCATTCCCAATCGCCCACCTGATCGCCCGTTCCCAATGGCCCACCTGATCGCACAATCCCAATCGCCCACCTGATCGCCCGTTGCGAACGCCCGACCTGGTCGTTCATTCCTGACCGCTAACCTTATCACCTGTTCCCAATCGCCCAATCTGTTCGCCCGTTCCCGTACGCCCAACCTGGTCGTTCATTCCTGACCGCTAACCTGATCACCTGTTCCCAATCGCCCAATCTGTTCGCCCGTTCCTGAACGCCCAACCTGGTCGTTCATTCCTGACCGCTAACCTGATCACCTGTTCCCAATCGCCCAATCTGTCCGCCCGTTCGCGAACGCCCAACCTGGTTGTTCATTCCCGACCGCTAACCTGATCGCCCATTCCCAATCGCCCAATCTCTTCGCCAATTCTTGACCGCCCGACATAATCGCCTATTCCCGATCGCCCCACCTGACCGCCTCAACTCGTCGCCAATTCTTGACCGCCCGACATAATCGCCTTTTCCCGATCGCCCCACCTGACCGCCTCAACTCGTCGCCCGTTCCCGACCGCCCGATCTGATTGCAGATCCCAAACACCCAACCATGTCGCCCGTTCCTGTCCGCCTGATCTGGTCGCCCGTTCAAAAAAAACCCGTGTCTACCTAAAAAATAATAACAAATTACAAGAATATACTAACGATACAACAATCAACAGGTAGGACAGTCAAATAAACGTAACAATGTAATGTGGTAGAGGCCTTGTCTGTTCCTATCGGTTTCCCGTGATCGGTTGGAAATCTCTCTCGACTGCACCTTAGTTGCCATCCCAAATCGTGACCAGGAACCTTATTTACGCCACCTGATTTCCGGCCCGATCACGACCGGGCCCGAGTTAGGGTCCTGAATCCGGGTCGAGTATACTATCCTTAACTTATTTCTCTAATAGAATTAACCTTAGCAGAGACTATATCTATCCTCCCAAGTTCCCTTACCATCCGAAGCTTTCCCTGGTCCGAAACGAGACATGATCAGAAATTATTGCACATAGGGATAGTTCTCCTTCTTCCCACCGCCCAGATGAAGGCTTGAATTTTAATAACTCGTATTTTCTTATAGAAAAAATGTAGTTTTATTAAGATACTAAAGGTCAACCTCAAAAGAAAAGGAACTTCTCTCCATTAGACATAATTAGTTTTAATAGTGTTTCGTGTACATTTTTTGTTCATTAATAGGCTTTCCGTAAGGCCTAACAGAAGTGGCATGAAAGCGAAAATATCCTGTCCAAAAAGTTTGCGCTTGCGCAATTGAACTATTCCATCTATCTGAACTTGCTACAGCTTCAATTAAAATTATCTATCTGTTCAAGCTGTTAAATTACCTAGAAATAGCTGATAAAGCAACATGCAAAACATTTGGTGGTAGGCGGCAATAAGACAGTTCTGGAAACTCAGGGAAGTAAATATAAGCACAGATTTGGTTTTGACAGGGTTAGGATTATAGATAGAAAAATAATAATACGGTTAAACGCAAAATCTAACACCGGGGTCTCTCTGGGATATCCTCATTTTGATGTCCTAGGAGGGTGATAATAGGCGAGAGGTCTGTTTTAGGGCTATGAATGCTGGGCTCGACCCCTTTGCAGTTTCGAATTTCTGCGGCGGACACTCCTGTAGCTGTAAATAGTTTGAAGTGAAGCTCCTGATGATGCTATAAAGGTCAAAAACTAGTAGATTACTGATTCATAAATCAGATTTACTAGATCCGTCATTTATTTAATTTTTTTATTTATTTATTTTTTTTTTTTAACGGCGCATCTACACCTAGGCCATTAGCGCCGACATCAAGCGTGCAGCGAGGAATTTGCCCAGCGAGCCCTGAGATGAGAAAATTTCTGCCGGAGGTGGAAATCGAACCCATCATCTCCCGCTTATGAATCCAGCGCGATAGCCACTAGACCACGGGAGACCCCTCCGTCATTTATTATTTCACGTTTCATCTATATATATAGAAACCAGCTTTTGGCCTGTCTGTCTGTCTTTTTGTTCCTTGTACAAATCCACACCGTTTGGCCGCTTTCGACCAAACTTGGCATAAAGGTAGGTCTTGATCCGGGGAGTGCACTAGGCTACAAAATCTTCTATCAGCTGTATATCTGTCTGTTTGTTCCTTATACAAATTCACACCGTTTGACCAAACTTGGCACTCACGTAGGTCTTGATACGGGAAGATTCATATGCTAGGTCAAAATCGTCTACCAGCCGCCTGTCTGTATGTTTGTTCCTTATACAAATTCACACCGTTTGACCAAACTTGGCACTCACGTAGGTCTTGATACGGGAAGATTCATATGCTAGGTCAAAATCGTCTACCAGCCGCCTGTCTGTATGTTTGTTCATTATACAAATCCACACCGTTTGACCGATTTTGACCCAACTTGGCACTCACGTAGGTCTTGATACGGGAAGATTCATATGCTAGGTCAAAATCGTCTACCAGCCGCCTGTATGTATGTTTGTTCATTATACAAATCCACACCGTTTGACCGATTTTGACCTAACTTGGCACTCACGTAGGTCTTGATACGGGGAGAGTCATAGGCTAGGTCAAAATCAGGTCACGGGTTCAAAACTGTGAACCCGAACAGTTACAGATTTGCGTTATTAGATTTTAATATTAATTATTTGGTTTCTAATTTATTTTTGCTTTTCTAGATGCAGAAAGTAGGTGTAGCAGAGCACGCCGGATAACAGCTAGTCTGATATATCATAATAATCGGTTTTGGTTTATAAAGAAAAGCTGAGTTGTTTTTTTTGTGTGTGTGTGTGTGTTTAACGGCGTATCAACAATTTGGCTATTAACGCCGGTCTATCTACAGGTTGCCACGCTTTTATAATGCCAACGGCACGTGGTCGGTCATCAATTCAGGTACTGGCCACGCCCGACGTTGCTTAACTTCGGTGATCTACGGGAACCGGTGCATTCAACGTGGCTATGGCTGTTGGCTGTTTGTTATCATTTTACTTTTTAAGTTTTGATTAGAGAGATATTTCCTATTCCATTGTGTATTTAAGAGTATAAAACTGAAGCCATTCCTGACGCATCTAAGCATGAAGACGCGTGTCCCATTCTCTACCTTCTAAGAACCCTCCTCCATCTATACACCACAATACAACCAACTAACCCTTCTTATACCATTCATAATTAGCAAACAATTAAATGGAAAACAATAACAACTATGGAATGTTAGTGTAATACAGCAAATTCCGACATCTTTATCACATTCTTATTTTAACTGGATGGTTTCTTAACCCTTAAGGCCGACTGCTTGCTCGGGAGTTTGATGAACTGACTAAACCCAAAACTAAAAAAATATTCGGAAAAAGTTTATTAATTTTAAAATAATGACTCGGATAAACATAAGATGAAAAAGGGGGAAAAATAATAGATAAATTGGAAAGATCGTTGCGGGCAAAATAAGCGAAATAAAAAATTTCTAATTGTTCAAAACATTATTATTTTTTTAAATACGTACAATTATCAAGTATGTTGATGCAGATATGTATGTACAAATTGACAAAAATGGAAAAATTAAAATAAAATAAAAACAATACAAAATGGGGAAAAAGCCAACCATTGTTGGCACTTTCAGAGCTGTCTAAACAAATATTTTAGTGATCCCTATATGATCAGATAAGTAAATTATCTCGGGACCACTGTCTCTTAAGCCGCCTGGGAGGATTGTCTGGATGGGATTGGGAAGATAATGATAGACCTTCAGGATTAGGATGGTGAGACAATTTGGAATGTAACACTTGGAATCGGGTTTTAGCAAGGTCACGGACAAATGGGATGTTAAGGTCATTGTGAAAGGTTTTGTTGGACACATAGAAGGGGGCATTAACAATTTTTCGGAGAACTTTGGACTGGAATGCCTGTATTCTGTTGATGTTTGATGGCTTTGCAGATCCCCAGAGTTCAAGTCCGTATGTCCATATAGGTCGAATGATTGTTTTGTATATCGTTAGTTTGTTCTGTATCGATAATTTAGATGAGGGTCCAAGGAGTCGTCTAAGTAGTCCGTATCTTCTGTTCAGTTCCTGTCTTTTCAGTCTCGTGTTGATGTTCAGCCTCGGCATGATCTCCGGTTGAGAGTGAATGTTACCTGTTTACATTTTTCTGGGTTGATTTGTATTCTCCACCTTTCACTCTAACGTTGTATGGCAGAAAGATGTTCTTGCAGGTGTAGGGATGCTACTGAAGGGTCAGGGGATGTTGATAGGATGGCAATATCATCTGCATATGTGGTAAATAGGATTTTGGGGTGAGCAGGAATATCCACAGTGATCAGAATAAATGGGAAAGTAAAATTTCAGATCTGGAAGTAAAGGATGAAGTAAGTAAATTTTTTTAAAAAGTGAAAAAAAAACTACCGCTCTGTACTTTTATATGAGGTGTCATCGAGCGTTTATGTGTTAAAGTTTATTTTTGTTTAATAAATGTTTATTTAAAATCTTTACAATTTATATAGTACAATAATTATTTGTGCTCGTCTTATTTACATCTCAATGAATAGAATATGGAAGGAGCTAATCATTATTGGCACTTCCTGATATATTCCAACATTCATATTATCACTGTTTTTAATCGCTGTTAGGGTAGCTGGTCACGGGGCCAAAGTCTCTTAAGCCTCCTGGGTAGGTCTTTAGGATGGGTCCGAGTGGAAAGGGATTGACCTCTAGGATTTGGGTGGGATGAAAATTTGGAATGAAACGTAGGAGATCGTTTACGAAGGGAATATTAAGGTCGTTGTGTAGGGTTTTGTTGGAGACATAAAAGGGAGCATTGACTATTCTACGAAGGATTTTGGATTGGAATGCTTGTATTCGTTGTATGTTTGAGTGTTTTGATGTTCCCCATAATTCAAGTCCGTAAGTTCAGATAGGTCTGATTATAGTTTTGTAAATAGTTAGTTTGTTTTGTGTCGTATGCTTTGAGGTAAGGCCGAGTAGTCGTCGTAAGAGTCCATATCTCCTGTTTAGCTCTTGTCTTTTCAGTCGTGTGTGTGGGTTCCATGTGATTCTGCTGTCTAGTAGAAGTCCCAGGTAACGCACCTCATTATATACAGGGAGTTGACTGTTGCATATGTATACAGGCGGGCAAGTTCTCTTATTAAGAGTAAATGTTAAGTGACAGCATTTTTCTGGGTTCACTGTAATTTTCCACAAGCTGCACCATTTCTCGACAGACTCAAGGTGCTCCTGATTGCGGAGAAGCTTAAGAGGGGTGTTAAAATATTAAAGCTAATATAACTAAGTAATAATATGGTTGCTTGTAATATTAGCAATCGTATTATTACTTACAAGGGGTGGGGTCACCGATCTGGACCATTTTTTCTGGTGATTCTACAGCGAAAAATAGTAGACCCGTACCCGAGCGTGCCGTCCAATGAGCCTTAGGAACCGAGAAATAAAATATAAAATGCTTTCGTTTTCAAAGTGCTAAAAACGAATCTGACATAACTTTTTAAATGTAGGTATATGGAATATTTTAGGAAAATAATGACTTCTATAGAGTCGAGTATGTAAAACAATTTTTGATTAAAAGACGGACGTCAGATTCGTTTTAAGCACATTGAAAACCCCCTAAATTCAAATTTTGGGAATATTAACAAAAAAAAAAGTATTTTAAATATTCGTAATATTTCAAGGAATATTTACCCGATTCAAACTACACTTAGAGGGTCGATAAAGGCCCTAATGTGACACATTTACTTTCAATCGGGGGGTTTCGACGTGTTCTGGGATTGACGTTATATGCAAAAAAGTTTACATTATATTTTTATTTTGAGAACCATCTTTTGCAATTACCTTTTGAGATAATACAATAGTCATTTATATGGTTAGAAAAAGGAGTCTTTTTTCTTTTGAAAGATTTCAATGATGTAAAAATCAGAATATCTCAAGGGGAGATATTGAATTTCAAAATGTCACGTTAGTTTTTCTCATACAAATTTTTAGTCTCTTCCAGACTGGAAAAAATAATTATTTTTTGTTTTCACTGATATTCACCACATTAGGGTTTCTTGGGGTGCTGATTCTAAATCTGATATTATTTTTGGTGTAAAAAAAATGTATAATACTAGTTTACTTGAAAACGTAAGCATATTTTTGAATTTATTTGACGATAGACACATTATTGTTTAACGATTATATTTTTCCTTTAATCTACTCTATTGATCAAATGAATTGGTCGATATCATTTTCTAAACTTGATAAAAACAATAAAGCACTTTCAACCTACTTTATTTTATTTCTCGGCTCCTAAGGCGCATTGGACGGAACGCTCGGATACATGTCGACTATTTTTCGATGTAGAATCACCAGAAAATAATGGACCAGATCCGTGACCCCATCGCTGTATACTCTCCTTGTTAGTAATATCTTATTAATAGATTATGTATTATATAATCTATAAACAAGATATTAAATGTAAAAAAAAAATTCTCTGTGAGGCTATCGACTGATATGATTCGGCGAAGACTTATGATTACGAATTATAGGTTCTCATTTTCTAATTATTCGTAAGATTAATTTTATTATGGTGTATAATAAATTCTTTCTGAGAAACATTCTTGGAAACTGGAGCCGTCGAAGTGTTACAAACACCATTTTTTCCCTTGCTAGGATGTGTTGACGGGCGTTATGATGTCGTCATGTAGAACATCCCTCTAATAAGAATAGAGGAACGAATCAGCCATCCTTTGCCTGTTTTCATCTGTGTGTCTTGACCGATCAGAAGAACTCCTGACAGCTGTGAAGTACAATAGGAGGACGTGCCTGGTATACAGCGCATGTGCGGTAGGGGAAGAAGAACCGCAGGGAGGAGGTTAAGAAGTAGCAGGTTCTGCTAGTAGGCATTCACTCAGCTGGGGGCATTTACTTCTTCAGGGCTGTGGGGAGAAATTGAAAATATATAATCCAAGAGTTTATATATTAAAGACCAATCCGAAGATCTAATAACACAACATAGAAAAAGTTATTTTCCATTGACACTGTAGCGGAGCTTGTTTTAAATTGTATATTTCCGCGGGAGAAAAGCCCGCTGCACTAAAGTTTTAATGGAGCTTTCCCGCGGGAATAATTTTTACCGTTAGAGTTTGTGAGTTAGTATCCAGATAGTGAGGAGATAACCGGAGGATTCCGCATCTCAGCAGTTCAAGCCAAGTGTCGTTCTAGCATTCTATGTCCTGCTACCTGCTCCGAGAGATCCACCAAAACCGGCCCAACATCTCGGTACTCTAGGATTTATCCGCAAGTCCTGAACTTTTTACTAGATTTAAAGCAGCTTGCGATAACCCTAGGTTACCTTCTCGGTACAAGCAGTACCAGCGAGATCCGAGCTCCCGGCTACCAACTCTCCGCATGGAGAGCTACACATCAGCCTAAGTGACGTCATTCCCTTCTACTGATCTCTTCTAATTTATTAACGCTTTTTATTTATGAACAATTATTTATTTCATTTATTTATTGAAGTTAAGTTTTATTATTTTATTTATTCAAGAGGAATATATTTATTATTTTATAAACACGCCTATTATTTATTTATTCTTTGTTGGGACCTTCTGACCAATATACAGAGAATTAATTAACCCCAACAACACCATACATATAT
This sequence comes from Gonocerus acuteangulatus, assembly GCA_946811695.1. Taxonomy (NCBI): domain Eukaryota; kingdom Metazoa; phylum Arthropoda; class Insecta; order Hemiptera; family Coreidae; genus Gonocerus; species Gonocerus acuteangulatus. Next base: position 11,002,995 of record OX328125.1, read on the forward strand.
TTTTATAAACAATCAGGGATTAGTTGGGATTCGGATAAGAAAACATAGATACGATTTTTATCGTTAAAGAGATTTTATTACAAACATCGTATTGACGTTTTCTTAGCAATCCCCTGATTGTTTATCACCTCGACGGCTAACTATCTAATCCCCTGATTGTTTATCACCTCGACGGCTAACTATCTAATCCCCTGATTGTTTATCACCTCGACGGCTAACTATCTAATCCCCTGATTGTTTATCACCTCGACGGCTAACTATCTAATCCCCTGATTGTTTATCACCTCGACGGCTAACTATCTAATCCCCTGATTGTTTATCACCTCGACGGCTAACTATCTAATCGCCTGATTGTTGATCACCTCGACGGCTAACTATCTAATCCCCTGATTGTTGATCACCTCGACGGCTAACTATCTAATCCCCTGATTGTTTATCACCTCGACGGCTAACTATCTAATCTCCTGATTGTTTATCACCTCGACGGCTAACTATCTAATCCCCTGATTGTTTATCACCTCGACGGCTAACTATCTAATCTCCTGATTGTTTATCACCTCGACGGCTAACTATCTAATCCCCTGATTGTTTATCACCTCGACGGCTAACTATCTAATCTCCTGATTGTTTATCACCTCGACGGCTAACTATCTAATCCCCTGATTGTTTATCACCTCGACGGCTAACTATCTAATCTCCTGATTGTTTATCACCTCGACGGCTAACTATCTAATCCCCTGATTGTTTATCACCTCGACGGCTAACTATCTAATCCCCTGATTGTTTATCACCTCGACGGCTAACTATCTAATCCCCTGATTGTTGATCACCTCGACGGCTAACTATCTAATCCACTGATTGTTTATCACCTCGACGGCTAACTATCTAATCCCCTGATTGTTTATCACCTCGACGGCTAACTATCTAATCTCCTGATTGTTTATCACCTCGACGGCTAACTATCTAATCCCCTGATTGTTTATCACCTCGACGGCTAACTATCTAATCCCCTGATTGTTTATCACCTCGACGGCTAACTATCTAATCTCCTGATTGTTTATCACCTCGACGGCTAACTATCTAATCCCCTGATTGTTTATCACCTCGACGGCTAACTATCTAATCCCCTGATTGTTGATCACCTCGACGGCTAACTATCTAATCCACTGATTGTTTATCACCTCGACGGCTAACTATCTAATCCCCTGATTGTTTATCACCTCGACGGCTAACTATCTAATCTCCTGATTGTTTATCACCTCGACGGCTAACTATCTAATCCCCTGATTGTTTATCACCTCGACGGCTAACTATCTAATCCCCTGATTGTTTATCACCTCGACGGCTAACTATCTAATCGCCTGATTGTTTATCACCTCGACGGCTAACTATCTAATCTTCATGATATATTCTTATGAATTTCGACACGCTGATTCCAAATCCAGAGTCCGTTTCAGTCCAACACGTCAGGTTTAAGGGCATTTGAAGGTCAAATTTCGTATGAAGTCGTTAAAGAAGAAATAACTAGAGCATCCACGGTTTTGAGGGTCGCTGAATTCGAATCCGAGGTCTGTTTTTCCCCATCGGCGCAAAATCAAGGTCATTTCAAGGACAAATATGTGTATTTTGCAAAAAATAATTTTTTTTCTGCTGATTTATTTTTTGCAAAATAAACATATTTGTCCTTGCAATGACCTTGATTTTGCGTCGATCAACAGAACTGGGATTCGGATTCAGCGACCATCAAAACCATGGAAGCTCTAGTTATTTCTTCTTTAACGACTTCATACGAAATTTGACCTTCAATGTCGAATGCATCACATTCGTTAGTTTGAAAGTGTAAATATTTATACAGTCTATCGGAATCAGCAAACTATCGAAAATACTACATTCGACAATTTGAAACGGCGATCCAAGAAAAATCAATTATTAGCACCAAGATGCAAGCTCTTGAATGTGATTTTTTGGTAATTAAAAAACAGTAAATAGTTTTTTCATAATTTTACCTTAAAATAATTAACAATAGAAATAAAAAAAATTGGAAAATGTTCCTTTTGTGAAGGTGTTGATTTTTGAATCACTATTAAAGCATTATCTTGCTTTCTTGAAAAATACCGATTTTCATATTCTATAGTTTGCCATGGTATCGCACTAGTATTTCTAAAGTGACACAATTCAATAATCGGTTTTATTCACACCGCCATAGTTATTACTATGAAAGACATGGTAAATATATCTTTATCAACCATCGAAACTGTATGTACCTAGCTTCAGAGCTTCTACACCAGAGGGGACTTGTGTCACTCTTCCTGTCCTAATGCTATTCCATCTACATAGGCAAGAGTGTATGTACCTAGCTTCAGAGCTTCTACACCAGAGGGGACTTGTGTCACTCTTCCTGTCCTAATGCTATTCCATCTACATAGCCAAGAGTGTATGTACCTAGCTTCAGAGCTTCTACACCAGAGGGGACTTGTGTCACCCTTCCTGTCTTAATGCTATTCCATCTACATAGACAAGAGTGTATGTACCTAGCTTCAGAGCTTCTACACCAGAGGGGACTTGTCACCCTTCCTGTCCTAATGCTATTCCATCTACATAGACAAGAGTGTATGTACCTAGCTTCAGAGCTTCTACACCAGAGGGGACTTGTGTCACCCTTCCTGTCCTAATGCTATTCCATCTACATAGGCAAGAGTGTATGTACCTAGCTTCAGACCTTCTACACTAGAGGGGACTTGTGTCACCCTTCCTGTCCTAATGCTATGCCCCCTACATAGGCAAGAGTGTATGTACCTAGCTTCAGAGCTTCTACACCAGAGGGGACTTGTGTCACCCTTCCTGTCCTAATGCTATTCCATCTACATAGACAAGAGTGTATGTACCTAGCTTCAGAGCTTCTACACCAGAGGGTACTTGTGTCACCCTTCCTGTCCTAATGCTATGCCCCCTACATAGACAAGAGTGTATGTACCTAGCTTCAGAGCTTCTACACCAGAGGGGACTTATGTCACCCCATTTACAGTTGAGTTTTATTTTGAGTTGTGTCACTTTATTTATTATTTATTTATTTTTCTGATTTCAGAGCCCGCAACAGGGCGATTTGCTCTATAAACACCTAGGGTGCAAACAAAATAAAAGATCTAAAAATCCAAATATTGAAACATTAAAAAGAAAGGCAAAAAGAATACATATATATATATATATATATATATATATATATATATATATACATACATAAAACGTCAGCTATAAAATTATAAACAAAAAGATGGTAATTTAATAAATTATTTTCAATAAACTAAAATTGGATCTTTTCGGTCTATTTTGTACAAATAAAATGTAATAAATGGTGAACCATATTAGAATAAGTTGTTTTTCTAAATTTCCTCGTACATGTTTATCTTTTTTAGAAAATGTATAATACTGGATATGTGTTGGCTACCATCTGACAAGAGTTCGTACATATCATGTGGTATGTTAATGTTTTCACGTTTCCTGCAGTCTGTTAGTAAGTGTTTTACTGTTAATGTCTTATTGCATTCTGTACATAGTGGTATGTCTTGTTTTCTCATTAAGTAAGAGTGAGTTAGTAGAGTATGTCCTATTCTAAGTCTTGTAAGGACTACTTCTTCTCTCCTGCAGCTTCTATAGCTGGAGTTCCATTTTGTTATGAATGGCTTTATCTCCCGAAGGTTGTTTTCATTCAAAGACAACCATTCAGCCTGCCATTTATTGAGTATGTGTCACTTTAGAAATACTAGTGCGATATGGTACTTTGGTTGTTTGCCTTAGTGCAAGACCTGTTCGCTGTAGAATGTGGTGTATACATAGCGTTGTGCTGACTTGGGCCCCTAGAGATCCCGAACCACAGCATTGTGTTAATGGAGGCGAATTGGAAGGCGATAATTGGGTTCCATTGTCCCATTGGATTAATGATATCTCCAATCGGAAGTGATATTGGACTATATGTACGGACTGCCTGGTCGAGTCCTACTCCTGTTGCGGGTTCCCTCCTGTCTGATAGCACTGCACATGCAGATGCAGTGGACTGCACCGATAAGCCTATTGTTGCAAGGATCATCTGTTATTTCAGCGGCGACTCCCCACAGACCGGCGCTCGTCTGATAGCATCGCGCAGAATAAAGAGAGAGACGGTGTTGCGGTATTTTTTTTTTTTTTTTTGCTGGTAATGGCTCGCCATTATTTCGACGGCTTTTCGATCAGCTCGCGCGGAGAGCTAAAGCAGATGTTCCGGGGAAAAGGTGGATCAGTAGCTTCACCTGATTGGATTTGGTAAAAATATTACAAACCACGATTACAATTTTTAATTTTTATGAAACAGTGACTAAGATACGTCACAGTTCAAAACATTTTAATACATTTCTTTGCACAAACTTTTTTTTTTATGTATATAATTCTCCAGCGGTAATTTGCGTCGGTAAGGGTGCATTTACATCTGACACTTCTCGCTGGAAATATATCTCGGGTGTCGGATAGATATTCCCACACCATATTGAGATAATTCAATAGTCATTTATATGGTTCGAAAAAGGATTCTTTCTTCTTTTGAAAAGACCCAAGGACGTAAAAGTCGGGTTATTAAAAGGCGAGATATTGAAATTCAAAACGCTACCTACATTTTTCGTTTACAAATTTTTCCAGGTAAATTTTCAACATTTTTTTTTTTTTTTTTTAGCTGAATGCTTGAGACGTGTGTATTCTCGCTTTAACGGACCTTTTTCTAGTTAAGTACTACACTTAGAGAAATTCTCGTTTGAATCGGCGAGGGGCACGTCATGTACTCCCCTTGTAAGTAGAAACACAAGTTCCTCCCACTAAAACGAAACATATATGCCTTCTTTGACTTCCATTCAATGTAATACCACGAAACAAATGTTTGGCCAGCTAGGAAGGGAAGAACCCTCGAGCAGGTCTCCGGGATCCGTCACTCATTCCTCTCGGAGACCGCCGGATTAGAGAGAGCGACGGATAAGAGAACGCCGGATAAGGGACAGTCTACTGCATATATATATTACAGTTTTTAAACTTGAAATTTCCTATCTCTATTCCTGAGAATATTTGAGCAATAATTCAAAGAATGCAACTGGCAACCACATTATTGAACCTTCCTGTGGCCTAGATTCTCACCCCAAACATTCATACAGGGAAATTAATAAAAATCTGCTGAAAACGACGCCCCTCCCATTGGTTTTAGATTGGGGTGGAATGAATGCGGTTTTGTGCATCCTTTGTGGTGCATTTCTTTAACTGCAGGTCGGCATACTTGTCTCAATAGTGCTAATTGCACTACGGAGGGTGCAAAACCGGAATATCCAACAGTCATGTCTCCCCTATTTCTAGTCTATTCTATTAATATTTTTCTAGGTTTTTATTTTTTCTATTGTACACAATGTGAGAATTGTGATTAATGTTGGTTTCTCAGATGAAACCGTCATGTTAGAAATGAATTTTCAAAATTCTCTAGTAGTAACATTTAAATAACGAGGCGTAACATTTTTAACATTCTATTAGGACATTTTTCCGATAACGTAAAGCTGCAGTAAATATTTTATAAATAGATTTTATTCTAACTTATTACAAGGCCAATGCTTGTTGATTCCCTGGCCACAATTCTGAGGCCGACATATCGTCGACACGAATGTAATGTATCGAATGTGAACAAACGCATATTTCTTTTTCAATCTTTACTGATAGCTTTTGGACTGATGTACGGCAAACTCTCGAATCTAAGTTCACTCAGTGAAAGGGAAGAGTAACTACTGTCAAAACTATTGTCCCGTCGTCCCGCTCGGTTTTATCAAAGTCCCGGAGTCCCGCCCGGTTTTATCAATGTCCCGGAGTCCCGCCCGGTTTTATCAATGCCCCGGAAACGCCTGTAAGATGTAAAAAGTAATAAATTTATGTTTTTAAGAATTGGTTACTTTTCTACAATCAATATTTTTTACTACCTCCCGCAGTGTCAAAGAAGTGAGAAGTAGTCTAAATGTAATCTGTGAGCATACGCTGGAAATACTTGGACAGCGCTGTCATCGGACTATTTGGCTGGGTGATTTTTTTAAGTAAATTAAGTAGCAAAAATTCCTTTTTTTTAATAAAAAAAAACGTTGTTAGACTTGCAATTAAGGGTTTCAGATTCCCCACTCCCGTTACTTAGGCTTAAAAATCACCATTTTACTTCTAATTTGTAACATTTTTATTCAATACCCCCCTCCCCCTGGTAAGCCAATCCCACATTTGTCCTAATTTCACTCACCAAAAATATGGCAAGCCTACAGATGTTATTATTAGGCACAGGAAGTGACCCAGTTTGACCCAAGTGTGAATAAAGTGACCCGGAAGTGATGACAAGGGACTTGATGTGAATTTTAAGTGATTGGAAGTAACCCAGATGTACTGATTTTTTTTTTTAATTTATGAGAAGAAAAAAAAATTGTATTTAGGGGAAAAACATATTCTTTTAACCTAACCTAATGAAAAAAATATCAATCCACTTTTTTAAATCATGACTCATGATTAAATGAGTGAATTACTTACTCATGGACAAAAATTAAAGACTGATCACTCATCACTCATGATCATGAGAGTAATGAGTAATTTAATCATTAATCATCACTCATAGTCCAAGAGTAATTCACTCTTCACTCTTATTTATTTACTCGAATAATTGCCCAATAATGCTTGAATTATAGCAAAAAACATGTATGAATTAACGTAAAGTGAAGTAATAAGTACACTTGGCAGACTATTATACGTTTTTATCAACTCCTGTTTCTAATATTTCCAAATTTTAATTCTCTTTTCTTTTTTCTTTCATTTAATAGCTTGAAGTTTTCAAAATTTGAATTTTCTTATCTTTATTTATTTACATTTATAACATTATGGTAAATCTCAAATGAACATTTAATTAAAAATATAAATTGTTTCCAACTTTGAAAAGAGCAAATAGCGCTTTAGCGGGCTCTGAAGGAATCAAGAAATAAATTGAATTATGGCAATGTGGATGAAAACATTGTAAGATGAGGAAAATAGTGATAAGAGCTGATTTAATTAAAACATTTTGAAGTTCTTTTAAATAAAAAAACGTGTCTTATAAAATCTTTATGATCTGTTATATAGTGTATATTATAAAGATTCAAAGGCTGTATTATTGAATGAATGAATGAATGAATGAAAAGTTTTATTCTTATTCCGGTTAGGTGGTGGAATTGGTAGAATGGCGGACAAACGAAGGCCAGGAATTCCATAGCGAGGTGGCACGGGTGACGAATGATTTTTCGAATATTGCTGTTCGGTGGGAAGGAATATAAAGATTGGAAGGACGAGATCGGGTGTTACGGGAGTGAACCGAGGATTTAAATTTAAGAAGTTGAAAAATATAAGAAGGTCTACGGGATTGAATTACTTGGTAAAGGACTGAGCCGAGGAAGTACTGACGACGATAAAGAGGGAATAGCCAATTTAGCTCCTGGTAGAAATGTGATATGTGGGAGTCTCAGGGGATACCGAGGATAAAACGAATGAAACAGTTCATGAGGCGTTTGAGTTTTGCCTCGAGATCGCCAGAAAGTCCACCGTACACCAAACAACCATAGTCAAACTGGGGGAATAATAGGGAAGTTACGAGGAGTTGACGGGTCTTTGTTGGCGGGAGATGGCGGGAGAGGTTGAGCTGTCTCACCGACGGGAAATTTGGGAAATATGATTTTTCCAGGAAAGGTTCTGATCAAATATGATCCCAAGATTTTTAACTGATTTACAATATTTTATAGGGATGCTGTTGAGGTAAAGGGCTGGAAAAGGGGAGTTGGAACTTATGAGGGATTGGGAGCCTATAACAATGGCTTTGGATTTGTCGGGATTCAGGGAAAGCTTATTAGCTGCGGCCCAAGCATTGATGTTATTAAGTTTATATGAGGTGTATTATAAAGTTTATATGAGGTGTATTATAAAGTTTATATGAAGTATTAGAAAGTTTACATTATTTATTTGATATGATGTATTATAAAATTTTTATGAATAACGTAGTTGTATTCCAATAAATTGTACGATCCAGTATCGGGACTAAATTATTTTTTATTTCCCCCTAGGATCAGCTCTTCGTTTTAATAAAGCAGCTGGGGAAATGTATGCTTTTCTAATATAATAATGATGAATGTGTGAGCTAATAGTTTCTATCTAAAAACGGATCATGAAATACTCCTGAAGATGTAGGAGACAACAGAATAGCACACAAGTGTAGCAAATTGCATACCAGCAGTGCACAAGGCACTGCATATCCTTGCCCAGGAATAATTATATAACACTTTCAGTCAATATATATATATATACATATATCATGGGCGTGTATAGGAATTTCGGAGAGGGGGGCTGGAAACATTGGGGAGGGTGAGGTTTGGAATACTAACAATCTATAACTTGGAATAGTTAGCCAACTAAAAGGCTATTACACCCCCAAAAAAATTATGTTTAAGTAAGTGATCTTATTTCATTTATTTTTAAGGTTTTTATGGCACATTTTTACCGATTAAATCAAAATTTCGAGGGGCTGCAGCCTTCTCAGCTTATATACGCTATAATAAATCTGACATCCGTCTTATAATCAAAAATTTTTTTACATACACGACTCTATAGAAGTCATTATTTTCCTAAAATATTCCATATACCTACCTTTAAAAATTTTTCTACTATTAAAAAAAATTAAATTTAAAAACTGATGTCAGATTTGTTTTTAGCACATTAAAAACCCGTTTATTCAAATTTTGGGAACATTACCAAAAAAAAAAAGTGTATTTTAAATATCGCTAAGGGGGGACCCTTAACATTTTGTTAAAGATTCAACAATCCGGCCATATTTCAAAGAATATTTACCCGATTCAAACCAAACTTGGAGGGTCGATAAAGGCCCTAATGTGACACATTTCCTTCGAATTTGGGTGTTTCTACGTCTTCTGGGATTGACGTTTTATGCAAAAAAGTTTACATTTTTATTTTTATTTTGAGAACCATTTTTTGCAAGTACCTTTTGAGATAATACAATAGTCATTTATATGGTTAGAAAAAGGAGTCATTCTTCTTTTGAAAGATTTGTATGACGTACAAATCGGATTATCTCAAGGGGAGATATTGAATTTCAAAACGTCACATTAATTTTTCGCTTACAAATTTTTAGTCTCTTTCAGACTGATTCAAGAATAAAAAAAATGTATTTTCAATTTCGCTAAGGCTCTAAAAATGTTGTTACAGAGTCAACAATCCGGCCATATTTCCAAGAAAATTATCTCGATTCAAACCGATCTTGGAGGGTGATAAAGGCCCTGATGTGACACATATCCTTCCAATCGGGGTGTTTCTACGTGCTCTGGGATCAACGTTATATGCAAAAACGCTTTCATTTTATTTTTATTGTAACTTTTTCGCTTTCGGTCCGAGAATAATTATTATGTTTCGTTTTCGATGGTATTTACCGCATTAAGGTTTCTTGGGATGCTGATTTTAAATCTGCTATTATTTTTGGTGTAAAAAAAAAAAATGTATAATACAAATTTACATGAAAACGTGAGCATATTTTTGAAAATGTAGTTCCGATTTCCATCAAGAAATCCAATACGTTCGATTGAAACACAAGTTTACTAGACTTAAACTAATTTAATATGGATGACGTATTTGTGAGTTAAAGCATTATTCATTGGGGGGCCCCCGCACGCGAAGAGGAATTATTTTTAAATATGAATTTCTCGAAAAACGTTAATTCATATTTGACAGCTTTGAAATTAAAGATAATTTGTCCTTGGATTATGTTGAGTAAAAATATAAGGGTTGGGTTGGGTTGGTAGTTTAAGGATAGAAAACTGCTTGGTCTTCTCCACCCTAAGAGTATAATTAAATTGTGCAAGATTAATGTTAGGATGGAGAGTATTTTCAGGATTGTGTGTTTCAGATAGAGTTGTGTTACTAAAGTTGTATTTGTTAGAATCTTGCTGTGGAATAAATTATTGTTATTAAAAAATTTCATAGATATAAGAACCAGATTCAAATGTCCGTAAAAGAAAAGAAAGAAAAACACACATAAAAAATGTGTATATTTTGTTTTATTTTTTTATTACTTTATTTTATTTATTTTTTTATTTTTATTTATTTATTTTTTGTTATTTTTTTTTTTTGTAATTTGTGCATATTTTTTTTAAATATTTGTTTTCATTACTTTTGACATGTTAGTCAATTCACACTGCTTCTTTTTTTTTTTTTTCTTCTTTTTTCGTTTAATCTCTTTTGTATATGTACATATATATATATATATATATATATATATATATATATATATATATATATATATATATGTACATATATATATATATATATATATATATATATATATATGTAATATATATATATATTATATATATATATATTTTTTTTATATATATCTCATTTATTTATTTTTAATATATACTAGCGATTACACTATATTTATACATACTAACTAACAACTTTCTTATATTATACTAATACTAATACCAATCTCTAATGACTAAACTATTACTACTATTAAATATATATATATATATATATATATATATATATATATATATATATATATATATATATATATATATATGCATATTTAATAATAGTAATAGTTGATTTTAACTATTTTATATGAGAAGATGAAATTATTTTAAAATTCTTCGCATGTCCGTAAAATTCCTTGTTTTACTCCAGTGTGCATCGAGTGTATTTCCCGCTTAAAGTTGGCTGCTTAGAGCTTCCTGTGCTTCGAAGTGCCTTCCTGAAATGTCGCTTCTCTTCCAGATGCCTTATGAGTAGGTGGTCAGATATTTCACGAAATATCGAAAGAAAATGATGGACCGTTTTTTCCCCTCAAGCTTTCCAAATGACAGATGGGAAAACAACTTTATACAAAGAACGTAGTTCCTGTGAGTCGGACTTTTTTCTCCAGTCGGAATTCTCCACAACCTGTACACTTGAACATATGGCATATGTTCATGCTAATTGTCGCGCAGTTGGGAGTATGACCCCGGGGTCACGAGGGGGTCAGTCACCCCTATAATTGGCACTATTTTTGAATAGTTACGGCGATAACCGATGGTGCATGAAACCTGTTCGGCCCTTTAGGTTACATTGTGTATTATTCCGCCGAGTAGTTGTCCTTTGGAGGTCAATGTACTAATTAGGTCAATGCCCCATCTACACCAGGTGCAAAAAAACAAAACCCCTAAAAAAATTAGAAAAAAAAAAAACCGTACATGAAGAGAAGTTATAAACCAGGAATTTCAATGAGAGAGTGAGGACACTTACCTGAAAAGTCCGTCACGCAAGACCTGCATTACTTAGGAAATACCTCTATGCAAAAATTGACCAAAACGGGAAAATAAAAACAAATAGAAAATTTGGAAGAAGCCAACCATTGTTAGCACATCCAGAGCTGTCTAAATAAATATTTTAATGATCCCTACAAGACCATGTAAATATATTACCTCTGGGCTACTGTCTCTTAAGCCACCTGGTAGGATTGCCTGGATGGGATTGGGAAGATAAGGATAGACCTTCTGGATTAGGATGGTGAGACAATTTGGAGTGGAACATTTGGAAACGGATTTTCGCGAGGCCAAGGACAAATGGGATGTTAAGGTCATTTTGTAGTGTTTTGTTGGAGAAGTAGAAAGCGGCGTTGAAAATTTCACGGAGAACTTTAGACTGGAATGCCTGGATTCTGTAGATGTTGGATGGTTTTGTGGATCCCAGAATTCAATACCGTATACCCAAATTGGTCGAATGATTGTTTTGTATATCGCTAGACTTGGAACAACTAAAATAAACATATAATAAACATGAATAGTTTTTGTATATTATATTTCTATTGATCTGCTGAACTTATTATTAATTTATATTTAATCCTGATTTGCAGTAAATCCCAACCACAAATGTATCCATTACATTTTATTTTCTCATTCCTACCGAGATTCGTTGCAAAGTTCAAAAAAGCAGTTCTACGGACACAATTCATTACTTGGTTCCGCATAAAAGCCTTTCTCACTCAAATTACCTACAATAAAAATTTCGGCCGGTATAGAGAAATAAGTAATTTGGGTCTGAAGTAAACCCCCACTCATAATAAACCGATTTTGCTGGTTAACAAACTCGTCCATTCGTGTGTAATAAGAAAGCAATAAAAACGATGGTTCAGGACGAAAAAAAAAACTGAGATCGATATCGTGTTAGCACACTAACACACACAAATACACATACAAATTTATCATTTTTAATAAGGGTCAGTTTTGGTATTATGTAGAATCAATGTCGATGAAATTATTTAAACAAATTTATGTATTTTAGCATGATTAATTTTAAACACGTGCATGACAGTTCAAGTCCTTAAACAACCAAAACCAAAATTCAGTTTATAAATTAATAAATGAATATAATAACAAAAAATACAAAGAAACAGTTTCTTAAAACGGTAATTACCCTTCAAAAAATAAATTAGCATATAAGGTTCACAGCTGAGTCAAATTAGTGGGTATTAACCCCTGTGCTATCAAATTAGTGGGTATTAACCCTTGTGCTATCAAATTAGTGGGTATTAACCCTTGTGCTATCAAAACCAAAGTCATTTTCCCAATACAAAACCGAAGCTGCTAAAAATCTACTATATAAAATGTATCCTTATTTTAATAGAAATTCAAAATTCAACCCGCAAAATAAAAAGATTATTTACAATAGTGTCATCCGCCCAGTCCTTTGTTATGCCTGCCCAGTATGGAGCTGCACATCAACTACAAAAAATTACAAATTATACAAAACTGCTGCCTCCGAATAATCAACAACTATCCAAGATACACAAAGATCACACACATGCACAATAACAGACTATATATACAAACTTACTGACAAGTGTTTTTGACAAGTAACACATTCCATTAATCCACACATAGCAAACATAGGTAACTACGACAAAACATCACTAACTAGATACCTACACAGACGAACTAAACACATTTTACTTGACAGACAAGAAATAATGTAATTAAACTTAGTATTATAATTGTTCTGGGTTTTTTAAAATTTTCCCAAAAATTGCAAAATTAGTTAAATCAAAAAAATTCCTATGAATTAGCAAGAACATGTTTATGATACTGTACTTGTTATAAACAATTGTGTATGATATGTAAATATTGTAAATAAAGCTTTATTGATTGATTGAAAAAAAAGAAAAAAAAGTAATTTTCTTGAATTTATAAATAAAAAAATAAATAAATATTTTTCAATCCTTTATATCAAAGATTTTATATGGGATGGTAAAGTATCCAAAAAAAAACAATCTTTCAATTCTTCCAACAAAGAAATGGGGGCGCTGAGTCCAACAAACGGAATCTCCGCGCAGCAATATTTAATCTAGAAAGAAAAACTAAAATTATTTCGAAAGAAGAAGGTTAAATCGAATAAAGTACGTACGATTTTTAAGAAATATTAATTTTTTCAAAAATGCGAACAAAATTTTCAATTAAAAAATCCGTTAAAAATCGGCCATAAAATTGTAATAATTCAATGAATCCAAAACAACCTACAGACATTTCTAGCAAATATCTTTAGAAAGCTGCAGTTAAAATTTAAAGTTGATCAGGCAAAAATTGAAGACGCCAAAGTATCGCCCGATTTGAAAAACATAGTTTTGAGAAAACTACATTAATTTTTAATGTTCTGAATTGTTTATTTAAGTGAAGTATTAAGTACCTATTTAATTTTGTTCATACTTTCTTGTAATAAAGATAAAAAAAGGGGTTTAGTTTCGAAATGTATTTGCAGTCCATATTAGTCCAGCCTATATTAGTTTGTGACTTCACACGCAAATCTGCATCGCGTTCCCTCCACATTGGGACTTCACACGCAAATCTGCATCGCGTTCCCTCCACATTGGGACTTCACACGCAAACCAGCATCGCGTTCACTCCACATTGGGACTTCACACGCAAACCAGCATCGCGTTCACTCCACATTGGAACTTCATACGCAAATCAGCATCGCGTTCCCTCCACATTGGAACTTCACACGCAAATCAGCATCGCGTTCACTCCACATTGGGACTTCACACGCAAATCAGCATCGCGTTCACTCCACATTGGGACTTCACACGCAAACCAGCATCGCGTTCCCTCCACATTGGGACTTCACACGCAAATCAGCATCGCGTTCACTCCACATTGGAACTTCATACGCAAATCAGCATCGCGTTCCCTCCACATTGGAACTTCACACGCAAATCAGCATCGCGTTCCCTCCACATTGGGACTTCACACGCAAATCAGCATCGCGTTCCCTCCACATTGGGACTTCACACGCAAATCAGCATCGCGTTCACTCCACATTGGGACTTCACACGCAAATCAGCATCGCGTTCCCTCCACATTGGGACTTCACACGCAAACCAGCATCGCGTTCCCTCCACATTGGGACTTCACACGCAAATCAGCATCGCGTTCCCTCCACATTGGGACTTCACACGCAAATCAGCATCGCGTTCACTCCACATTGGGACTTCACACGCAAATCAGCATCGCGTTCCCTCCACATTGAGACTTCACACGCAAATCAGCATCGCGTTCACTCCACATTGGGACTTCACACGCAAATCAGCATCGCGTTCCCTCCACATTGGGACTTCACACGCAAATCAGCATCGCGTTCCCTCCACATTGGGACTTCACACGCAAACCAGCATCGCGTTCCCTCCACATTGGTACTTCACACGCAAACCAGCATCGCGTTCCCTCCACATTGGGACTTCACACGCAAATCAGCATCGCGTTCACTCCACATTGGAACTTCATACGCAAACCAGCATCGCATTCCCTCCACATTGGGACTTCACACGCAAATCAGCATCGCGTTCCCTCCACATTGGGACTTCACACGCAAATCAGCATCGCGTTCACTCCACATTGGGACTTCACACGCAAATCAGCATCGCTTTCCCTCCTCATTGAGACTTCACACGCAAATCAGCATCGCGTTCACTCCACATTGGGACTTCACACGCAAACCAGCATCGCGTTCCCTCCACATTGGTACTTCACACGCAAATCAGCATCGCGTTCACTCCACATTGGGACTTCACACGCAAATCAGCATCGCGTTCCCTCCACATTGGGACTTCACACGCAAACCAGCATCGCGTTCCCTCCACATTGGGACTTCACACGCAAATCAGCATCGCGTTCACTCCACATTGAGACTTCACACGCAAATCAGCATCGCGTTCCCTCCACATTGAGACTTCACACGCAAATCAGCATCGCGTTCACTCCACATTGGGACTTCACACGCAAATCAGCATCGCGTTCCCTCCACATTGGGACTTCACACGCAAACCAGCATCGCGTTCACTCCACATTGGGACTTCACACGCAAACCAGCATCGCGTTCACTCCACATTGGGACTTCACACGCAAACCAGCATCGCGTTCCCTCCACATTGGGACTTCACACGCAAATCAGCATCGCGTTCACTCCACATTGGAACTTCATACGCAAATCAGCATCGCGTTCCCTCCACATTGGAACTTCATACGCAAATCAGCATCGCGTTCACTCCACATTGGGACTTCACACGCAAATCAGCATCGCGTTCCCTCCACATTGGGACTTCACACGCAAATCAGCATCGCGTTCCCTCCACATTGGGACTTCACACGCAAATCAGCATCGCGTTCACTCCACATTGGAACTTCATACGCAAACCAGCATCGCGTTCACTCCACATTGGGACTTCACACGCAAATCAGCATCGCGTTCACTCCACATTGGGACTTCATACGCAAATCAGCATCGCGTTCACTCCACATTGGGACTTCACACGCAAATCAGCATCGCGTTCACTCCACATTGGGACTTCACACGCAAACCAGCATCGCGTTCCCTCCACATTGGGACTTCACACGCAAATCAGCATCGCGTTCACTCCACATTGGGACTTCACACGCAAATCAGCATCGCGTTCCCTCCACATTGGGACTTCACACGCAAATCAGCATCGCGTTCACTCCACATTGGGACTTCACACGCAAACCAGCATCGCGTTCCCTCCACATTGGGACTTCACACGCAAATCAGCATCGCGTTCACTCCACATTGGGACTTCACACGCAAATCAGCATCGCGTTCCCTCCACATTGGGACTTCACACGCAAACCAGCATCCCGTTCCCTCCACATTGGGACTTCACACGCAAATCAGCATCGCGTTCCCTCCACATTGGGACTTCACACGCAAATCAGCATCGCGTTCACTCCACATTGGGACTTCACACGCAAATCAGCATCGCGTTCCCTCCACATTGGGACTTCACACGCAAATCAGCATCGCGTTCACTCCACATTGGAACTTCATACGCAAATCAGCATCGCGTTCACTCCACATTGGGACTTCACACGCAAATCAGCATCGCGTTCCCTCCACATTGGGACTTCACACGCAAACCAGCATCGCGTTCACTCCACATTGGGACTTCACACGCAAACCAGCATCGCGTTCCCTCCACATTGGGACTTCACACGCAAATCAGCATCGCGTTCACTCCACATTGGGACTTCACACGCAAATCAGCATCGCGTTCACTCCACATTGGAACTTCATACGCAAATCAGCATCGCGTTCACTCCACATTGGGACTTCACACGCAAATCAGCATCGCGTTCACTCCACATTGGGACTTCACACGCAAACCAGCATCGCGTTCCCTCCACATTGGGACTTCACACGCAAATCAGCATCGCGTTCACTCCACATTGGGACTTCACACGCAAATCAGCATCGCGTTCACTCCACATTGGAACTTCATACGCAAACCAGCATCGCATTCCCTCCACATTGGGACTTCACACGCAAATCAGCATCGCGTTCACTCCACATTGGGACTTCACACGCAAATCAGCATCGCGTTCACTCCACATTGGAACTTCATACGCAAACCAGCATCGCGTTCCCTCCACATTGGGACTTCACACGCAAATCAGCATCGCGTTCACTCCACATTGGAACTTCATACGCAAACCAGCATCGCGTTCCCTCCACATTGGGACTTCACACGCAAATCAGCATCGCGTTCACTCCACATTGGGACTTCACACGCAAATCAGCATCGCGTTCACTCCACATTGGAACTTCATACGCAAATCGTATTTCTTCTCTATTTAAACAAATTTTCTCATTTTGGATTATTTGGGGAAGAATTTTAGCCTATATTAGTTTGTGAAAATAAAAGATTGTAAAAAAAAAATTTAGTTAATGTGGCGTTTTCATAAATTGACCTTGGTCCTACTTACTAATATATATATATATATATATATATATATATATATATATATATATATATATACAGCAGAAGTGCATACATTAGACATGGTGGACATGGAATCCTGAACAGAGATATTGTGCTAGAATGAGCAGTATATTGGAAGGCAGAGATAGCGGGAGGACATGGGATAGACCACGGACACAATGGAATCAAGATTGCATTCCCTTGCTATCTCTCTCATTACTAGTCTCAGCCATGCCTGCATTCAAGCAGTGAGGCTCCAACTATCTCTCTCATTACTAGTCTCAGCCATGCCTGCATTCAAGCAGTGAGGCTCCAACTATCTCTCTCATTACTAGTCTCAGCCATGCCTGCATTCAAGCAGTGAGGCTCCAACTACCCCTCTCATTACTAGTCTCAGCCATGCCTGCATTCAAGCAGTGAGGCTCCAACTATCTCTCTCATTACTAGTCTCAGCCATGCCTGCATTCAAGCAGTGAGGCTCCAACTATCCCTCTCATTACTAGTCTCGGCCATGCCTGCATTCAAGCAGTGAGGCTCCAACTATCTCTCTCATTACTAGTCTCAGCCATACCTGCATTCAAGCAGTGAGGCTCCAACTATCTCTCTCATTACTAGTCTCAGCCATACCTGCATTCAAGCAGTGAGGCTCCAACTATCTCTCTCATTACTAGTCTCAGCCATGCCTGCATTCAAGCAGTGAGGCTCCAACTATCCCTCTCATTACTAGTCTCAGCCATGCCTGCATTCAAGCAGTGAGGCTCCAACTATCTTTCTCATTACTAGTCTCAGCCATACCTGCATTCAAGCAGTGAGGCTCCAACTATCTCTCTCATTACTAGTCTCAGCCATGCCTGCATTCAAGCAGTGAGGCTCCAACTATCCCTCTCATTACTAGTCTCAGCCATGCCTGCATTCAAGCAGTGAGGCTCCAACTATCTCTCTTATTACTAGTCTCAGCCATGCCTGCATTCAAGCAGTGAGGCTCCGACTATCTCTCTCATTACTAGTCTCAGCCATGCCTGCATTCAAGCAGTGAGGCTCCAACTATCTCTCTCATTACTAGTCTCAGCCATGCCTGAATTCAAGCAGTGAAGCTCCAACTATCTCTCTCATTACTAGTCTCAGCCATGCCTGCATTCAAGCAGTGAGGCTCCAACTATCTCTCTCATTACTAGTCTCAGCCATGCCTGCATTCAAGCAGTGAGGCTCCAACTATCTCTGTCATTACAAGTCTCAGCCATGCCTGCATTCAAGCAGTGAGGCTCCAACTACCCCTCTTATTACTAGTCTCAGCCATGCCTGCATTCAAGCAGTGAGGCTCCAACTATCTCTCTCATTGCTAGTCTCAGCCATGCCTGCATTCAAGCAGTGAGGCTCCAACTATCTCTCTCATTACTAGTGTCAGCCATGCCTGCATCCAAGCAGTGAGGCTCCTTTATATATTTGTCAAATGCCACTGACTGACCTATCATCGCCCAGCCCAAACCACTCGACAGAAAAATTTGCATGGACACACCCTTAATAACGTAAACACTCGCTTAAGAAAGGATTTTTTGATATTCGAATTTTTAAGTATTTTTAGAGGGGTTTAAAGTTTTAGTTGGTTAGAGCAGGCAAGCCTAGGCTATCCTAGCGTTGCTAGGACGATACCAGAACAGCTGTTACCGTACTGTATCTATTTAATAGTATTATTTTTAATTGAGGTTAATTTCAACTATGATGGCAGACCTTGAATAACTAGAAATAAACTAGACGTAGAAATTAAAATTCTAGGCGTGGCAGTACTAGTGGAAGGTTATCCTCCTCAGATTGAGGCTGTAAGTTTTATATATGTAATTTTTCCCCTGAAGAAGCTCCAAAAAAGGTGTGAAACATGTAGGGATGGAATAAAGTTGGTGATACTGTACGGTGAAGTTTTTATTAATTGACCTTCCGCCTACCACGAAAATAAAAAGATTGGAAAAAAGGGTCAGTTAGGGTATTCAGAAACGATGATTGTTTCACTTGAAACTTTTACAAGCTATTTGACATTAAACTAATCTAAGATGTTTAAACTTTGGTATCGTTTGGAGATAAGAGGTATATTGGGGAAAAAATGTATTAATGGTGATACAAACTTTTCGGATCTCAGTATATTTTTTAAAATATGTCGAAAACGGTTGGGAAATCGTAGTAAGTGAATGGCGGCTATTCTAAAGGTTACTAAATTCTCTACAACAAAAATGTTTTTGTACTTTTCAGTGGGGCGATGCCAATCGAAGAGATAAGTGGCTAAAACTTCAAAGTTCTTAGTTTTATTCTTTTCAACGTGTATTTGTCTCTGTCCCGATTGGTTGATCGGGTGTAATTGAGAAGTTTGGAGGTGTTTCAGCTGATGGGAGATATTTTAACTGATGGGAGGTAATATCAGCTGATTTGAGGTTATTGTGCTGTTTGGAAGTGTTTCAGCTGATGGAAGGTACATTAGCAAATTGGGGGTAATATCAGTTGATCGGATGTTATTGGGATGCTTGGAGGTGTTTCAGATGATGGGAGATATTTTAACTGATGGGTGGTAATATCAGCTGATCGGATGTTATTGGGATGCTTGGAGGTGTTACAGCTGATGGGAGATATCTTAACTGAGTGGAGGTAATATCAGTTGATCGGAGGTTATTGGGATGCTTGGAGGTGTTTCAGCTTATGGGAGGTAATATGAGCTGATCGGAGGTTATTGGGCTGTTTAGAAGTGTTTCAGCTGATGGAAGGTACATTAGCAAATTGGGGGTAATATCAGCTGATCGGATGTTATTGGGATGCTTGGAGGTGTTTCAGCTGATGGGAAATATTTTAACTGCTGGGAGGTAAAATCAGTTGATCGGAGGTTACTGGGCTGCTTGGAGGTGTTTCAGGTGATGGAAGGTACATTAGTAAATTGGGGGTCATATCAGCTGATCGTATGTTATTGGGATGCTTGGAGGTGTTTTAGCTGATGGAAGGTACATTAGCAAATTGGGAGTAATATCAGCTGATCGTATGTTATTGGGCTGCTTGGAGGTGTTTTAGCTGATGGAAGATACATTATCAAATTGGGAGTAATATCAGCTGATCGGAGGTTACTGGGCTGCTTGGAGGTGTTTCAGCTGATGGAGGGTACATTAGTGAATTGGGGGTAATATCAGCCTATCGTATGTTATTGGGATGCTTGGAGGTGTTTTAGTTGATGGAAGGTACATTAGCAAATTGGGGGTAATATCAGCAGATCGGATGTTATTGGGATGCTTGGAGGTGTTTCAGCTGGTAGAAGTTATATTAGCAAATTGGGGGTATTATCAGCTGATCGGATGTTATTGGGATGCTTGGAGGTGTTTCAGCTGATGGGAGATATTTTAACTGATGGGAGGTAATATCAGCTGATCGGAGGTCATTGGGCTGTTTGGATGTATTTCAGCGCAAAGAAAACATTTGTGCGAGCTTTTTTGCCTGCGTTGATAACAGTTAGTGACAAAAATAAAGATCATATTTTATGAAATTTCGATATGTCCCCCAATTCCAGTGCTAAGGATACATTTGACGCCCGAACCCTGAATTGTAACCTTTTCCTCTTGAGAGCGAGAAGTTTAGAAAAGGGTAACGGGGGGCGACGGACTATTTATTGCAAAGTGTATAATTCTGGGGTGGGACGGGGGTGGCGATTGTGGGGCCGTCAACAGGCCTTGACATGCGTATAATGGAGGAGTGCTTTGAGCCCCCGGGGGCGGCCTCGTGAAAAATGAATAAAAAAAGACGGAAAGCCGTGTTTGCCACTCATATTGGGACCCTGTCATGTGTCATTTTTTTAAATACATTTTAAAAATCAATGTATATGGATTAGAGGGGTTTGAAAAGAGAGACTCTGTGGGCTGCCTATATATGGGGGGGTGTATTGTTCCGTTCAGACCTCTATCATCAGTACAGACATTTTATTAAAAATCACTTTCCATTTCAAAATCTGTATACATTTACATACTTATATATATATATATATATATATATATATATATATATATATATATATATATGTATATATATATATATATATATGTATATATATATATATATATATATATATATGGGGGCGAGGTTATCTCAGTGGTAGAGCACTGGACTAATAAGTTGGAGGCCTGAGTTCAAATCCCGAGCAAGCACTAAAGATTTTTTCTTCTAGTGTCTTCGTTCATGGGTTGAATTCGGCATCCCTGACCGTCCCTAGGCCAACCCAGCCTTTAATTAATTTAATAATGGGTACCTTTGTTGGTGCTAATGACTCTAGCAGTCGAAGCAGCCAAGGGGAAAATCAGGCGGCCGGAGCATAGTACTGACCATACTATCTCCCTAGTGTGCCGTGTGGTCAAGAATCAGATACCTCTATAGTATCTGCCTCTCAGGGCCCTCGTGGCCTGTTACAGGACTGATTTTATATATATATATATATATATATATATATATATATATATATATATATATATATATATATCAGTGCGTATTGAAATACTAAATCATTAAAAATAGAAGACAATTTTTTAGTCAGCACATAATTACACATTTGATGTGATTAATTAAAAAATTGTCTGTATTTTTAAAAATTATTTAACTCTGGACTGACACCGTGGGGTGAAAAATACCCCACACTTTGTTCTATGGCGGGTTTCTTAATTTCTGTAAAACATATAGGTTCCCTCCTTCTTCCTAAATAATCGGATGTGCATTATCTGGTATAACCTAACCAGATAATAATGCATATAATGTAATAATGCATATAATGTATGACATTTTAGCTCGTCTGATGAAGCTTCACGGGTCGATCACTTTCATGTTACGGTTTTCCAAATAACATAATGGCCTGAAAACAGCCCAGAAAAGATTTTCTCTTTGATTTGGGCTACCGACTGGCTAAAGCTCATGTGACAGTTAGTGCCTAACTTGAGAACATAGTAAAACCGCTGAAGACACTGATGCTTCGGAAATGAATCAACGCCTGATGGACCTTCAACATGTTTCGTTACCTTGGACAAACCCGTGAGATGTTCATTTTGTGACAGAAAGGATGACAGGAAGACGAAAACGCTATGCTCTGTGTGTAGAAGGGCGATTTGCCGCGATCACCGATCACCAAAACGTGTTAAATGTTAAAGAGTCTCAATTGGACAGAACATTTTATTTTCATGAACATCCTATTTTTTATGGATTTCGGCTATTCTAGTTTATTGTTCGTAAAGAATATATTCAGTTTAGTAATATTTTTTTCAGGATAATTACTTGGTTTATGAACGATTTTCAGTTTCAGGATAATTACTTGGTTTATGAACGATTTTCAGTTTCAGGATAATTACTTGGTTTATGAACGATTTTCAGTTTCAGGATAATTACTAGGTTTATGAACGATTTCCAGTTTCAGGATAATTACTTGGTTTATTAACGATTTTCAGTTTCAGGATAATTACTTGGTTTATGAACGATTTTCAGTTTCAGGATAATTACTAGGTTTATGAACTATTTTCAGTTTCAGGATAATTACTTGGTTTATAAACGTTTTTCAGTTTCAGGATAATTACTTGGTTTATTAACGATTTTCAGTTTCAGGATAATTACTTGGTTTATTAACGATTTTCAGTTTCAGGATAATTACTTGGTTTATGAACGATTTTCAGTTTCAGGATAATTACTTGGCTTATTAACGATTTTCAGTTTCAGGATAATCACTTGTTTTATTAACGATTTTCAGTTTCAGGATAATTACTTGGTTTATTAACGATTTTCAGTTTCAGGATAATTACTTGGTTTATTAACGATTTTCAGTTTCAGGATTTCCTAGCTTTCTTGTGAATTTTAATTAATATTTTGGAGATTTATTCCTGTTCGAATTATTTTCTTGATGTTGCTGTTCTGTACGTTGTTGTTGTATAAAAGAGCTAAAGAAAAAATTGATATTTATTTATTTTAAAATTTTTCAAAGTTTGGGGTAAAATTTACCCCACGGTGTCATTACCGTAGATGTCAATGGCAGAGTCAATCCAGGGTTAAATATGTTTACAGAGGCTCCATATTCAGTAATCCTTCATTTTATTTATCATGAGCTGAAGTTTTTCACTGAGAAGGACTATGTCATCCGCATACATAATGCCAAGTGACAAGTGGCAAGTATTAGTAAACGCAGCAAGTGGATAGGAATGGATTCTATTAACTAAGCAGCAAGTAACCTCCCCCACGACGATTCTACAACACAGTTGTCCCTCGTCACATCGTGTAGTCCAACAAGCCAACATAGTTAAAGACACAAGCACTAATGTTTTGGTTGTTTTTATAGGCCTATAGGCAATTTTCCGGGATTTTTTTATTATTTACCCATACCTCAATTATTGTTATTTGAGTTTTAGCACTTTCCTCCGAAGGAAAGTAGCTATTGAGGTTGCACTCATGACGGAATTTTTGAAAAATTTCTTCAAATCTCCATCGATTCTACCTAGTAGGCACCGAAAATGACCCCCGTTTAAATTTATATATATATATATATATATTTATATATGTCTGTTAACACGATAGCGGCCAGAGTTTTTATTTTTTCTTCACGAAACGTGGTATATAGCGTTCAATTAGCAAACGATTGTACGAGTTCGTTAACCACCAAAATCGGTCCAGCGGGAGGGGGGTTTACCCCGAACCTAAAACACTAATTTGACCCTGCCAGCCGTAGTTTTTGTTATATTTCAACGAAACTCGGTATTCGTTATGTTGATCTAAAGAGAGACATACGTTGTAAAAATAAACTAAATCGATTTATTAGGAGGGGGGGTTTACTCCGGACCCACATTACCAATTTGGCACTACCAGGCGTAATTGTTGTTACATTTCAACGAAACTCTTAGTGCTTAGTTATGCAGCTCCTGCGTGACAGACTTTTTCTAATTTATTCCCGCAAACATTGGGTTGCCCACTCTCAAGATCAAAACAGATGCACCCTGGTCTATATGTCGGATAATGGAAGCTGCTCCTTGCTAAAAATTGTACTAAAAAGGCATTTCTGCATCGAAGGTGATTCTGCATCGAAAAATACTCGAAACGTGTCCGAGCGTTCCGTCCAATGCGAGGAGCCGAGAAATAAAATAAAATAAGTTGAAAGTGCTTTATCTTATTTCTTGAGTTCAGAAAGTGATATCGACATAAGTCTTTCACGAATTTATTTGATCAATAGAGTAGATAAAAGGAAAAATATAATCGTTAAACAATAATTTATATTTCGTCAAATAAATTAAAAAGTCCGTCTCGCAGGAACTGCATCATCTTAGCGCGGTTCCGTTCATATCCCTAGTCTAATTTGGAAAGATTAAAATAGAAGCAGTTATTATTTTGGTTCCACCAGTCCTTTTTTTTTTAATTAATTATTATAATGGTGTGTCAACCCTTAAGGTCACTAACGCCATTCCTGTGTGTAGTAAAGTCTTGAAAGGTCATGATTTACAATCTTACCTGGAAGGGTCGGCTACCACTAGAAATTGTCCCGCTAGTTACAAGGTCTTGGAATCCTGGAAATTTATATTTCCAACAATAAATTGTTATTGTTATTTTACTTAACCAGTTTTATTGTCAAATACATTATCCAACTATAAGCAATTAAAAAATAACAAGGAATAAAACAGACAAAAAGAACCATTCGAATAAACGAAATCAATTAATTTAAATTTAATCGCCTGATTAAAACTTCCTTCAGAACCTTTTTTGTAGAGCATTTAGTAAGCTTTCGAATGTTAATCTTCCGCACAAGATTGTCAACGGTTTTCGAGATACTAACGAAAGTATACAAAGTTACCAAAACTTTTTTTGTCTGTTAATAAAATATTTTATTCTAACCCTTCCTTTACTCTAAACGTGTTGATGAAATTCGAACATGCAGAAAATGTTTCAACTGTATCCCATAATTCTAAGTACCAAAATCTAAGACAAACAACCCTCCCTACGAAGGACGCTAGGCAGTTGAAAAGCTATATCTTGGAAATCCATATCTCTAACATTAAATTGTTTTTCTTATTTTTCTTAACCTGTTTTATTTTCAAATACATTATCCAACTATAAGCAATTAAAAAATAATAAGGAATAAAAAACAGACAAAACGAACAGTTCGAATAAGCGAAATCAATTACTTTAAAGTTTTAAGCTCTTATTTCTCCAATTGACATCGCCTAATCAAGACTTTCATTAGAACCTTTTTTTAGAGCATTTAATAAGCTTTCTAATGGTATTCTTCCGTTTAACAAGATTCTCAACCTTTTTCGAGATTTTAAGGAAAGTAAACAAAGTTACTAAAACTTTTTATGTCTGTTAATAAAATATTTTATTCTAACCCTTCCTTAACTCCAAGCGTATCCAAAATTTCAACATATTAGTTTTGATGAAAGTAGAACATGCAGAAAATGTTTCAACTGAATCCCTCGATTCTAAGTACCCAAACCAAAAACGGTATTCAAAAACAATTTTTACAATTTTCTCGAAAACGGTTCAAGCTAACGCCTTGAAAATGGTTTCATTCGTTTTCCTAGCCCATGAATCATATAAAACGAGTATTTACAAGCTTATTAACTCAAAAACGTAAGCGTTACGATTTTGTTTGAGCGAATTTCGCCCCAAATGCCATCTTCCAGTAGGCGGATTTTGTTGGTTAACGAACTTGACCTTTCAAATTAGACGAAAGATTTTTGTACCAAATTTCATCAAAATCGGACCATTCGTCTAGGAGCTACAGAGCGAACAGACAATATATATATATATATATATATATATATATATATATATATATATATATATATATATACAAATTTGAACCACCGTTATTTTCGGTCTCTAGGGGTTCTGAAACGCGAAATTTTCTAGTCGGCACTTCCGGATTGTTTCATTGTATCAACCTTATAAGCGGGGTTCCTCCCTATGGGGGAGGGAGGAACCGCGCTAAAAATATGCTCCCGTTTTCAAGTAAACTAGTATTATACATTTTTTTACTCCCAAAATAATAGCAGATTTAAAATTAGCACCCCAAAAAACCCTAATGTAGTAAATATCATTGAAAGCAAAAAATAATAATTTTTCCCAGTCTGGAAGAGACTAAAAATTAACGCGACGGTTTTGAAATTCAATATCTCCCATTGAGATAATCCGATTTTTACGTTCTTGAGCTCTTTCAAAAGAAAAAAACAATTCTTTTTCTAACCATATAAATGGCTATTGTATTATCTCAGAAGGTACTCTCAGAGGAGGCTCTGAAAATAAAAATATAATGTAAACGTTTTAGCGCGGTTCCTCCCTCCCTCATTGGGAGGAACCCCGCTTATAGGGTTGATACAATGAAACAATCCGGAAGTGCCGACTAGAAAATTTTGCGTTTCAGAGCTCCTGGAAACCGAAAATGATGGTAGTTCAAATTTGTATGTATATATATATGTATATATTTATATATATATATATACATATACATATATATATATATATATATATATATATATATATATATATATATATATATATATATATATATATGTCTGTTCGCGCATTTCTGGCTTCCCTGATGGTCCGATTTTGATGAAATTTGGTACAAAAATCCATCGTTCAATTTGAAAGGTCAAGTTCGTTAACCAGCAAAATCCGCCCACTGGAAGATGGCATTTGGGGCGAAATTCGCGCAACAAAATCGTAACGCTTACGTTTTTGAGTTCATAAGCTTGTAAGTACTCTTTTTATAGGCTTCTTGGGCTAGGAAAACGAATGGAACCATTTTCAAGGCGATAGCTTGAACCGTTTTCGAGAAAATTGGAAAAATAGTTTTTGAATACCGTTTTTGGTTTGGGTACTTAGAATTACGGGATTCAGTTGAAACATTATCTGCGTGTTCTAATTTTATTAAAACTAATATGTTGAAAGTTTTGTTACTTTTGGAGTTAAGGAAGGGTTAGAATAAAATATTTTATGAACAGACATGAAAAGTATTGGGAACTTCGTATACTTTCATTAATATCTCGAACACGGTTGGGAAATCGTGGTAAGTGGATAGAAACTATTTGAAAGCTTACTAAATTCTCTACAAAAAAAATTCTAAAACTATTTTTGATTAGGTTATGTCAATCGGAGAAATAAGTGCTTAAAACTTCAAATACGTCTGTTTCGTTCTTATGAACGGGTTTTTGTCGTTCTTTTTGTAATTTTTGTCTTTTTCCCTTCGTTTTTTATTGCTTTTTATTTTTGTAATTTCTTATGTTGGGAAAATTTTGTGTTTAAAACAGGATATGAAAAATGAGACCAATTTTCTGTTGCTAGAAATAATGTAAATTTTGGGAACTTTCATTAATATCTCAAAAACGGTTGAAAATCTTGGTAAACGGAAGAATACCATTCGAAAGCTTACTAAATGCTCTACAAAAAAGGTTCTAAAGAAAGTTTTAATTAGGCGATGTCAATCGGAGAAATAAGTGCTTAAAACTTTAAATTAATTGATTTCGTTTATTCGAATGATTCTTTTTGTCTGTTTTATTCCTTGTTATTTTTTAATTGCTTATAGTTGGATAATGTATTTGACAATGAAACTGGTTAAGTAATATAACAAAAACAATTTATTGTTAGAAATATAGATTTCCAGGATTCCAAGACCTTGTCACTAGCGGGTCCGTTTCTAGTGGTAGCCGACCCTTCCAGGTAAGATTGTAAATCATGACCTTTCAAGACTTTACTACATACAGGAATGGCGTTAGTGACCTTAAGGGTTGACAAGCCATTATAATAATTAATTAAGAAAAAAAGACTGGTGGAACCATAATAATAACTGCTTCTATTTTAATCTTTCCAAATTAGACTAGGGATATGAACGGAACCGCGCTAAGATGACGCAGTTCCTGCGAGACGGACTTTTTTTGCATATGACGTCGATTCCAGAACACGTAGAAACACCCCGATTGGAAGGAAATGTGTCACTTTAGGGCCTTTATCGACCCTCCAAGTTTCGTTTGAATCGCGTTAATATTCTTTGAAATACGGCCGGATGGTTGAATCTGTAATACAATTTTGAGGTTCCGCCTCTGCGAAATTTAGAATATATTTATTTATTTATTTTTATTTTATTTTTTTATTTATTTATTTATTTATTTTTTTTTAATCTTCCCAATATTTGAATATAGGGGTTATTTAATGTGCTAAAAACCAATCTGACATCCGTTTTTAAATATAATTTTTTTTATAGTGAATAACTTTTTAAAGGTAGATATATGAACGACTGTATATTCTCCTTTTAACTGCTAGATCCTGATGCCGTTTTTATTGATCGGTGTTATATATTGAGTCAGTAGTAGGTTTCATCTAAGACTCCAATGAAAAAAGATTTTCTCAGGTCATTACCTATGATCACAAATGTTTCTAAGACATTTATGACCACGAGGCTTAATAAAAAACCATAGGATATTTCTAATATTTTTGACAATAACGATATCAAGTAAACCAGGAGTCAAACAGTATTTTTCATAGAGATTCCTTGAATAAATAAAAAAAATTACAGATATATATATATATATTAAAAAAAAAAAGTAGATGGGTCTATAACATTGTTTGTTTATTTCCCGCCAAAAGAGGAATCTAATCTAATCATAGAGACTCCAAAAACCCTCTTCATCTGAACAGGGAGTTTTTTTTTCAATTCGGGAATATTTTTCCCTCCAAACAGATTTCATCATTTCTAAAACTTGCTTAATTTTGTGAATCGGCATTGCTTTTAATGAGACACAACTAACCGTGGATTACAATATTTGTACGAATAATTGGGCGTACAATAGGATTCATATGTACAATTGATATTGCTTGAATTGTATTGGGCCTTGGTAATATATACAGGACGTAAATATACAGACAATAACGTAATACAATATAATGTAATAATACATATATTATGTAAATATGTAGGCAATAATGTAATTTAATATAATGTAATAATATTTACACAATGTAAACATATAGACAATAATATAATGTATAAAAAATGTAAGGTGCACATCGCATACATAGCGTAACACAAAAATAAAATTAAAAAAAAAAATAATCGTCAAAAATATCTCCGTTTTTTGGTTTGATTGATTGAGCGAGTAAGCCCTAGATGGATTGATACAGGGCTTTGTGACCTGTGATTGAACCATAGGAGGGGTGTGATTGAGCCGATGCAAGCCTATATGCACATGCAGTTAATGCACTTCCTGGTTGAGGTATTAACCCAAGCACCCTCCCTCCCCCTATCGCTAGTAGCCAATATGGATTAGCTCCCTACAATCACAGCTCGCCCCCTGCAATATTACTCAAATTATGCCATATATTATCACTATTCCATTGGGATTTTGTTGGATGAATAAACATGTATTTGTTAATTGTCATTTCAACGTTTAAAAAATTTATCTATACATATAATAAAATTCTAACGGATCGCTGACTGTACATGGAACATATATGGAAAAAATACTATTGGGGGCCCGTATCAACGCAATAGTACCCAATGCAATGATTTTTAGAATTTTTGTCTGTTTATCTGTTTGTCTGTGCACGCTAATCTCAGAAACGGCATATCCGATTTAGTTTCTGTTTTCCCTAATATATTGTGGTAAGCTTCACTTAATATTTGCCGTTTGTTTTTTAAAGGAGTGTCAGGTAAAAATAAAATAAACTGGATAAAAAAAATAAATGTCTATATAATGAGAAAAAAATCACTTAATAAAGGAAAAATAATAATAATTGATTTCTGAGAATAAATGGAATAATAAATAAGCCGTCCACTGCCAGAAATGATTTTTTTTTTTTTTTTTTTTTTTAATTCATTTATTTATGAGCACCCGCAACTAAGGTGATGTGCTCGAAACAATTATACAGATTCATTTCTAGTTGTAATTAAAAAAAAATAATATAAATAAAGAAATACATTGTGAATTCTTAATAATAACAGATAAAGCCAACGGCCATAGCCACGTTGAATACACCGGTTCCCATAGATCACCGAAGTTAAGCAAGGTCGGGCGTGGTCAGTACCTGAATGGGTGACCGACCACGTGCTGTTGGCATTATAAAAGGGCGGCAACCTATAGATAGCCCGGCGCTAATGGCCAAGATGTAGATGCGCCGTAAAAAAAAAAAAAAAAAAAAAAAAAAAAAAAAAAAAAAAAAAAAAAAAAAAAAAAAAAACAGATAAAATACATTAGAACAATGTTCATGTGGTTACAAATAAGGTCTGTTTACAATTACTTCGAGATAGAAGGTGTAAAATAAGAAGTTGTTTAGCACTGTTGTTGATACTGTGAATAAGGTATATACAAAATTTGATAATGAACAAAATTATTGAACAACGTAAGAATCGGGAAAACGAGAAAGGCAGTAACTCTTAGGAGGGGAAAATGTATTAGTAACAGAAAAGGTGAAAATAAGAAGAGAAGGAAAAAAAAAAAAATAATAATAATAATAAAAAAAAAATAAATAAATAAATAAAAAAAAAATAAATAAATAAAATAGAAAAAAAAGGAATAAAGTAAATATAGAAATTAATATTAGTAAATTAAAAATAAATAAATAAAGGAAAATATTAATAATAATAAATATAAATAGCCGAAGTCAAAAAAAAAAAAAAAAAAAAAAAAAAAAAAAAAAAAAAAAAAAAAAAAAAAAAAAAAAAAAAAAAAAACGTTGAGCGTTATGGTGTTAAATTGATGCCGATATACGAGTAATTCGTATTATAAACACAAGAATATTAATGTATAAGTAACGAAGAGTTATATTATATATATATATATATTTTTTTTCCTTTTTAATACAGTATACTTTATAGATTTTATGGTGTATGTTTATGTTATGGAAATGTTGTAATATGGTTTTAATATGTGGGCTGCCAGAAATGAAATAGTAATTTAATGCAAGTCCCAAAACAAGTCACACTGAAAATAGTCACCACGTCGCACTTCAAAACACAAAACTTAAATTTGGCTAGGTAATTTTCGGGTTACCTCAAAGTCGCGGTAAGAAATTTAAGTATTAATTAATAAATTATTGTAGCACCGGCAACACTGACTAACCCCACGTAACCTTCCCGTTGTTGACAGTCAGGTTACAATGTTGACAGTCACTTGACGTTTGTGGTGCTACAGTTTCATGTCAATTGGTTCGTTACTAAAAACGTTATGGCAATGTAAAGAATAACGTCGAACAATTCATGAACTAT
Source organism: Gonocerus acuteangulatus (assembly GCA_946811695.1). NCBI lineage: Eukaryota > Metazoa > Arthropoda > Insecta > Hemiptera > Coreidae > Gonocerus > Gonocerus acuteangulatus. Next base: position 11,034,587 of record OX328125.1, read on the forward strand.
AGTTAACACGATACACACCAGAGTTTTATTGTTTTCTCGTTACGAAACTTGGTATATAGTATTCCCCTAGCAAATTCGTTAACCAGCAAAATTGGTTCATCTGGAGCGGGGTTTTACTCCGGACCCAAAGTAGTTGCTTGCCCATGCTGGCCGCAGTTATTGTTGCATTGCAACTAAACTCGGTATTCGTTGTAGAAATATTAATAAAAAGTATGTTGTAAAAATAAACTAAATCGGTTCATTAGGAGGGGGGGAGTTTACTCTGGACCCAAATTAACAAGTTGCTACTACCAGCCGTAATCTATCTATAGATTTAATAAAATTCTAACGGATCGCTGTCTGTATATGGAAGATATATCGGAAAAAATACTGTTGGGGGCCTTTATCAACGCAATAGTACCAAAAACAATGATTTTTAGAATTTTTACCTATATGTCTGCTGTCTGTCAGACACTCTATACACACTAGGGTTTAACAATCCCTAAGGGGTCAGCTTAGTAGCTCCGTCACGTTTTAGCAATCCTAGCAGCCTGTATGCTTGATCCCCGATGGTTATACCTCTATACACACTAGGGTTTAACAATCCCTAAGGGGTCAGCTTAGTGGCTCCGGCACGTTTTAGCAATCCTAGCAGCCTGTATGCTTGATCCCCGATGGTTATACCTCTATACACACTAGGGTTTAACAATCCCTAAGGGGTCAGCTTAGTGGCTCCGTCACGTTTTAGCAATCCTAGCAGCCTGTATGCTTGATCCCCGATGGTTATACCTCTATACACACTAGGGTTTAACAATCCCTAAGGGGTCAGCTTAGTGGCTCCGTCACGTTTTAGCAATCCTAGCAGCCTGTATGCTTGATCCCCGATGGCTATACCTCAATACACACTAGGGTTTAACAATCCCTAAGGGGTCAGCTTAGTGGCTCCGTCACGTTTTAGCAATCCTAGCAGCCTGTATGCTTGATCCCCGATGGTTATACGTCTATACACACTAGGGTTTAACAATCCCTAAGGGGTCAGCTTAGTGGCTCCGTCACGTTTTAGCAATCCTAGCAGCCTGTATGCTTGATCCCCGATGGTTATACGTCTATACACACTAGGGTATAACAATCCCTAAGGGGTCAGCTTGGTGGCTCCGTCACGTTTTAGCAATCCTAGCAGCCTGTATGCTTGATCCCCGATGGCTATACCTCTATACACACTAGGGTTTAACAATCCCTAAGGGGTCAGCTTAGTGGCTCCGTCACGTTTTAGCAATCCTAGCAGCCTGTATGCTTGATCCCCGATGGTTATACGTCTACTATCGTGAATAGAGAAGCATTACTGTAAAGTAGATTCATTTTAAATACCCATACGATGGTGTTTATAATCCAAAATAAAACAAAAGTTATATGAAAAAATGCTGCCCAAGGTCACTATCCACGCGGACAAAGTCGCGGGCATAGCTAGTCTATATAAAAACGACCATATATACTATATAGTCTATAGTATATATAGAAACGAAAATAGATTGATTGTGGTACTTTAAAATTTTTCAGGATGACCAACATACATCTTAATGGCTATAGTGAAATTCAGCGCCTGCTCAAACATAACATTATCAAATCATTAAATTATGTAATGATATTATTAAATGAATGTAGTGAACAGTTGTTCTTAATGATATCAAGACTAATAATAGGACGTACATTTAACATGGCGAAATAATACAGTCCTTATTAAAAGAATGCAAAACGCGAGACCATTTTACTATTCCGCAAATCCGTTTAATATGCTTGCAGGTAAACTTTAAATAGGTTCTCAGACTTAGGGAAACAGATGAAACATATTTCAACAAGATATCAATAACCATTTTTGAAAAAAGTGGACAAAAACAGTTTCTCAAACTAATGTTCGGTTTGAGTACTTAGAATGGTTCAATTCAATTGTAATATTTTCTACATGTTTGAAATTGATCTAAAAAATGTTAGTTCCATTTTAAAATATATGTGACCGTACCTGACTCAATTTTGATCAATGATGGAGATGTTACGTTTTGATCAGATGTTCCCCAAATGAGGCCAAACACTATTCTCCACCGAACTTACTGGAAATATGTGCAGAAGAAGAGAAAATCTGGTGTATCAGAATATCTGCGCATTTTGGTTCAGGCGGTTTAAGGAAATAAAAGCCTTGAAAAGAAAGCTAGATGAGGTCTCCCTTTAGTCATCGATGACCCTAACCACTTGAGTCTATTGGTCGGAATCCACAAGTCACATCATCAAGAATTAGCCGAAGAAATGGGAGTTTCAAATCCACAATAAGTCGGCACTTAAAAAAGCTCGATGTCCAAAATTTCCGTTCAAGATCTGATCCTCATGACATGTCTGCACGGTTAGTCAAAGAAAGATTTTCAGAAATCTCAAAAGAGGTGATTAGAGTCTTGCCCCATCCTCCTACACACGATTCAGGCAGGCCTGTAAGTTGGGCCTGAACAGTCCGCCTAAAAGCCGGGCGCCTGAACGTGTATATATTCCGGCCGGTCTGTCAGTTAAGACTGTTCAGGCGGCCGGAATATATACACGTTCAGGCAACCGGCTTTCGGGAGGACTGTTCAGGTCTAACTGACAGGCCTGCCTGAATAGTGTGTAGCCTGCTTTACAGCCCTGAGGTCGCATCGTCTCATTATGGTCTTTTCAGGTCAATGGGGCATTTTGAAGCACCGGAAGACCGGTGCTTCGAAAACTCCGATTATGTCAAAACTGTATGTGATGAGTTCTTTGCTTCGAAAACAGCAAGGTGCTAACACCATCAACTTTTGGCTGAAAATTGTGGCCTGTATTTTGAAAAATTCACGTTTTAATAGAATTGATATTGAGCACAAGGACTTCTGTAACAACCTAGTAATATCCAGAACCACAAATGAATTAATCTAAAGTGATTGAAAATGTCTGTTATTATGAGAATTTTTCGAACAAAAGGTGGAATGAATGCGTTAATCAGAGTTCTACCGAAATGTCGATATTGGTCTATACTTCCTATTGAAGAAGGAAGCAGCGATGGAAGGGGAAGGATGACCGTGTCTTATCGAGCGAGATGAACTGTTAAGAAACTTTAATTAAAAATGGCTCATTATGAAGGAGCGAGGATCTTGGCTGTTGTGGGGGGAGGGGATACAAAAAGAGAACCCCCCTCTTCTATGAATTAGTTATACCCGGAGGATTGTGGGGGGGGGCGACGCTCATGGAGTTATCCATCACCTAGTTTTGCCGTGTCATTCACGCCGTTTTTATCTTTCACTCTCGTGAAATTGCGTTTGTTACGAGGTTACACCCCCTTAAATCCCCCCGTACACACACACACTGCCAAACTCCCCTTTAATTACCCTCACACACACTCACGCAAACACACACCCCTTGGTAGCGGGCGCCAGTCATCGCATCGCCTTTAGCTTGCAGACAATTGACTATGGTTCCACGAGGATAATTTCTTGGCTTATGCGGGCTTATGTGATTTTGGAGTTAGGGCAGAAGCACAATCACAGAGCATATTGTGATTTTGGGTCTTTAATTATTGTGCTTACTATAGTTAATTAATAATGAAGACCTAAGGGTGCGTTCACATCTGAAATTTCTCGCAAGAAATATACCTCAGGTGTCGGATAGATATTCTCTTGCATGTCTACATACTAACAGAAATAGCTAGACATTTATGTCATAGATATGTATACGACAGGATTTTGGTCTGAGAAACTGTTGTATTGTTAAGAAGTACCTGATAATTTTTGTTTCGTCTTTTCTTAGTAAAAAGGATTGATTTAGTCTTCTATGAGGAGAATTTCAGTCCAACGTTCCAGTGAGTTTATTGTCTCCTGTATCTTGTTTTCTGCTTTTTGTATGCTCACAGATGAATGGAATATGAATAAGTCGTCGACATATAGACAGTACTGAACATCCGGGGGAATAAAATCTCGTACAGTGTCCATTGCAATTAGAAACAGTGTTGTACTAAGTACACCCCCTTGAGGGACTCCCATTTCTTGTTTAAAGACATCTGAGAAGCAATTACCATTCCTAATTCTGAACACCCCATTCAGCAACCTAGAAACAATCGTCTCCTGCCAGGCCGTGTCAAATGCTTTATTTATACAAAAAGATACAGCTCGTGTGGATTTTTTGACGAGGACGGCATCTATAATAGACAAATCAAATCTTACTCACAAGGGGAGTATACAGCGATGGGGTCACCGATTTGGACCAATTTTTGTCTGGTGATTCTACATCGAAAAATAGTCGACACGTGTCCGAGCGTTCCGTCCAGGAGCCGAGAAATAAAATAAAATAGGTTGAAAGTGCTTTATTTTTTATATCGAGTTTAGAAAATGATATTGTCATGATTCTTTCACCAATTCATTTGTTTTATAGAGTAGATTAAAAGAAAAATATAATCGTTAAAAAATAATTTATATTTCTCAAATATATTCAAAAATATGCTTTCGTTTTCAGGTAAACTAGTATTATACATTTTTTTTTACACCAAAAATAATAGCAGATTTAAAATCAGCACCCCAAGAAACCCTAATATATTGAATATCATTGAAAACAAAAAATAATGATTTTTCCTAGTCTGGAAGAGACTAAACATTTGTAAGCGAAAAGGTAATGTAACGCTTTGAAATTCAATATCTCTCCTTGAGATAATCCGATTTTTACATCATTGAAATCTTTCGAAAGGAGAAAGACTCCTTTTTCTAACCATATAAATGACTATTGTATTATCTCAAAAGGTACTTGCGAAAAATTGTTTTCAAAATAAAATTAGAATGTAAACTTTTTTGCATATAACTTCAATTCCAGAACACGTAGAAACACCCCGATTGGACGGAAATGTGTCACATTATGGCCTTTATTGACCCTCGAAGTTAAAATAAAAAAAAAAAGTATTTTAAATTTTGCTAAGGGGGACCCTTAAGATTTTGTTAAAGATTCAACAATCCGGCCATATTTCAAAGAATATTTACCCAATCCAAACCAAACTTGGAGGGTCGATATAGGCCATAATGTGACACATTTCCGTCCAATCGGGGTGTTTTTTAGTGTTCTGGAATTCACGTTATATGCAAAAAAGTTTACATTCTATTTTTATTTTGAAAACAATTTTCGCAAGTCCCGTTTGAGATAATACAATAGTCATTTATATAGTTAGAAAAAGGAGTCTTTCTCCTTTCGAAAGATTTCAATGATGTAAAAATCGGATTATCTCAAGGGGAGATATTGAATTTCAAAAATACATTACATTACCTTTTCGCTTACAAATGTTTAGTATTATTTTTTTGTAAAAAAATGTATAATACTAGTTTACCTGAAAACGAAAGCATATTTTTGAATATATTTGAGGAAATATAAATTATTTTTTAACGATCATATTTTTCTTTTAATCTACTCTATAAAACAAATGAATTGGTGAAAAAATCATGTCAATATCATTTTCTAAACTCGATATAAAAAATAAAGCACTTTCAACATATTTTATTTTATTTTTCGGCTCCTAAGGCGCATTGGACGGAACGCTCGGACACGTTTCGACTATTTTTCGATGCAGAATCATTAGAAAAAAATTGGTCCAAATCGGTGACCCCATCGCTGCATACTCCCCTTGTAAGTGATCTAAAGTTGAAGCCACATTGAAATGGTGAAAGGCCGTTTTCATACTCCATTAACCACAATAGCCTTTTATTTAGCATTTTTTCAGCTAATTTGCAGACACAGCTGGTGAGGGAGACTGGTCGATAACTTGCTACATCAGATTTATCTTTATTTGTTTTCAGTATTGGAATCACTACTCTATTGGTCCAAGATTCAGGAAAATCCCCTGTGTTAAATACTGATTTTATTAGGCGTAGAAGTTGAGCAAGGCAGACGCTGGGGAGGTGTTTGATCATGGAATATGCGATACAATCAGATACAATGTGGCCTAGTTGACTACTATGTAATAATAGTCATACGTTATACGTAAATTGATAAATTCACGGAACACTTCATTTTCCCCCGAGCGTTGGTTTTTTTTTGTTTTTTTTTATTGGTGTTACACTATATATGCGATGTGCACCTTACATTTTTTATACATTACATTAGTGTCTATATGTTTACATTGTGTATATATTACTACATTATATTATATTACATTGTAGTCTATATTTTTACGTTGTGTATTATATTATTATTAATTAGTGTAAATATTATTACATAATACTAAATTACATTAGTGCCTATATATTTACATTATGTATATATTATTACAGGATTAGGATGTCTGTATATGTGCAATAAACCGCGATATTATTATGCCCATATACAGTTATATTAATAATACATAAATACAGTTCAAGGAATATCAATTGTACGTCTAATTATTCGTAGAAATATGGTAAAAAATGTTCTATTCCACGGTTTGTTGTGTTTCATTAAAAGCATTACCGATTCACAAAAGTTAGTTTAGTTAGAAATGATGCAATCTTTTGGGAGGGGAAAAAATTGGTCCAGCTTGATTTGAGTTTCTGTTATTTCATATTTTGTCAAATATGTTGATGTCTTTCAGATGTGAGAATATGTTGTCAATATGAGAGCTGCCATCTCCGAGGAGTTCTGTCATGTCGTGAGGAATGTTCAAGTTACGTCGTGATTGACAGTCAGTTAAGATATTTTGTACGGTTAGGTCACTGTTACATATTGTACAGGTGGGTTTTTCAGTTTTGGTAATCAGGTATTCATGAGTTAGCCGTGTATGCCCGATCCTCAATCTTGCGAGGACAACTTCTTCTGGACGATTGTTCCGGTTGTATGATTCCCAGTTTAGAGTAAAGTGTTTAATATTTCTTAATTTATTGTCGGTTTTGTGATTCCATTTCTGTTGCTCGTTTTTATTAACATTTTACCCTGAAGATATGAATGAAAGGGATTCCTGCTAACCTCTCAAGCAAAGTCCACAGAGCATATGCCAAGCTAATGCTTTGATGAATGAATGTACAAGGCTCATTAAGATGGCAATCTCCACGAGGGGAGGGGATGGAAGGAAGGGTGGGGGAAGTGCAGAGTCACTACAGCTCTGCTTTATCATTCATATTCTTATCGCATTCACGCCGAACAGAGCCGATATCAATACAGAAATTATTCTCTCATTCAGCCAATTCAATGCCTCCTTTTTTAAGGATGACTTTTCGGAGAGTCATTTTGGTGAATTTATCATCCGGAGGACGTTTTCATCGAGAATCATAGACAGATTTGCCTACAGAAGAATAATAACTTCTTCACGGAGGTACAGTTATGTCTTAATTATACTAGTATATTATTAATTAGTCATTCTGTCGAAGGTTTTCTTGGATCGCACATAAACCTTTTCTCAGCAAATGGATGAGGATATTTTTTTTTTTTTTTTTTTTTTTTACGGCGCTTCGACTCCTAGGCCACCAGCGTCGATATCCAGGGTGCAGCGAGGAATTTTCCCAACGAGCCGTGACATGTGAAAATTCCTACCGCCGGTGGTAATCGAACCCAGAAGAAGATTGTTAATCTCTTCTCTCTCCTTCTCCATATTGCCATCTCTGTTCCTACTTTCTGCTTTCTCCTGCCTCTGCCTCTGCTCTGTCTTTGCCTCTGCCACTGCCTCATCCTCTGCTTGTTCCTCTGCCTGTTCCTCTTCCTCTGCCTTTGCCTCTTCTTCTGCCATTGCCTCTTACTCTGCGTCTGCCTCCTGCTTTGCCTCCTCCTGTGCCTCCTCTTCTGCCTCTGCCTTTGCCACATCCCCTGCCTGTTCCTCTGCCTCTGCCTCTTCCTCCTCTTCTGCCTCCTCCTCTGCCTCTGCCTCATCCTCTGCCTGTTCCTCTGCCTCTGCCTCAACCTCTGCCTCTACCTCTGCCTCCTTCTCTGCATCTTCCTCTGCCTCTTCCTCTGCTTGTTCCTCTGCCTTTGCCTCTTCCACGCCTCTTCCTCTGCCTCTTCCTCTGCCTCTTCCTCTGCCTCTTCCTCTGCCTCTTCCTCTGCCTCTTCCTCTGCCTCTGCCTCATCCTCTGCCTTGGCCTCATTCTCTGAATGTTCATCTGCTTCTGCCTCTTCCTCTGCCTTTGCCTCTTCCTCTGCCTTTGCCTCTTCTTCTGGCGTTGCCTCTTACTCCTCCTCTGCCTCCTCCTCTGCCTCCTCATCTGCCTCCTTCTCTGCCTCTGTCATTGCCACATCCTCTGTCTGTTCCTATGCCTCTGCCTCTTCCTCTGCCTCTTCCTCTGCCTCTGCCTCATCCTCTGCCTTGGCCTCTTACTCTGCGTCTGCCTCCTCCTTTGACTCCTCCTGTGCCTCCTCTTCTGCCTCTGCCTTTGCCACATTCGACTCCTAGGCCATCAGCGTCGATATCCAGGGTGCAGCGAGGAATTTTCCCAACGAGCCGTGACATGTGAAAATTCCTACCGCCGGTGGTAATCGAACCCAGAAGAAGATTGTTAATCTCTTCTCTCTCCTTCTCCATATTGCCATCTCTGTTCCTACTTTCTGCTTTCTCCTGCCACTGCCTCTGCTCTGTCTTTGCCTCTGCCACTGCCTCATCCTCTGCTTGTTCCTCTGCCTGTTCCTCTTCCTCTGCCTTTGCCTCTTCTTCTGCCATTGCCTCTTACTCTGCGTCTGCCTCCTGCTTTGCCTCCTCCTGTGCCTCCTCTTCTGCCTCTGCCTTTGCCACATCCCCTGCCTGTTCCTCTGCCTCTGCCTCTTCCTCCTCTTCTGCCTCCTCCTCTGCCTCTGCCTCATCCTCTGCCTGTTCCTCTGCCTCTGCCTCAACCTCTGCCTCTACCTCTGCCTCCTTCTCTGCATCTTCCTCTGCCTCTTCCTCTGCTTGTTCCTCTGCCTTTGCCTCTTCCTCTGCCTCTTCCTCTGCCTCTTCCTCTGCCTCTTCCTCTGCCTCTTCCTCTGCTTCTGCCTCATCCTCTGCCTTGGCCTCATTCTCTGAATGTTCATTTGCTTCTGCCTCTTCCTCTGCCTTTGCCTCTTCCTCTGCCTTTGCCTCTTCTTCTGCCTTTGCCTCTTCCTCTGCCTTTGCCTCTTCTTCTGCCTTTGCCTCTTACTCCTCCTCTGCCTCCTCCTCCGCCTCCTCATCTGCCTCCTCCTCTGCCTCCTCATCTGCCTTCTTCTCTGCCTCTGTCATTGCCACATCCTCTGTCTGTTCCTATGCCTCTGCCTCTTCCTCTGCCTCTTCCTCTGCCTCTGCCTCATCCTCTGCCTTGGCCTCTTACTCTGCGTCTGCCTCCTCCTCCGCCTCCTCATCTGCCTCCTCTTCTGCCTCTGCCTTTGCCACATCCCCTGCCTGTTCCTCTGCCTCTGCCTCTTCCTCCTCTTCTGCCTCCTCCTCTGCCTCTGCCTCATCCTCTGCCTGTTCCTCTGCCTCTGCCTCAACCTCTGCCTCTACCTCTACCTCCTTCTCTGCATCTTCCTCTGCCTCTTCCTCTGATTGTTCCTCTGCCTTTGCCTCTTCCTCTGCCTTGGCCTCATTCTCTGCCTGTTCCTCTGCCTCTTCCTCTGCTTGTTCCTCTGCCTTTGCCTCTGCCTCCTTCTGTGCAACTGCCTTTGCCTTCTCCTCTGCCTCTGCCTCTCCCTCTTCCTCTTCCCTGCCTCTTCCTCTGCCTCTGCCTCTTCTTCTTCCTCTCCCTCTTCCTCCCCCCTTCCTCACCCTCATCCTCTCCCTTTTCCTTTGCTTCTGCCTCTGCCTCTTCCTCTCCCTATTCTTCTGCCTCTTCTTTAGCTAGACCTATTTTTGGCTCAGGTGAATAAATATTTTACGAAATATCAAAAAAAAAAAATAATAATAATAAGTTTTTGTAATACAAGCTTTCCAAATGTACTTCCTGTGAATCAGACGTTTTAAAATGACATATATGTATTTTGTTGCAAAACTGAAGAATTTTTTTTTTTTTAAAGATAGTAGTGTTTGCCATTTTTGGCTATATTTAAGTTGGCTCTAATGGTTAGTTTTAACACAGGTGTCTTAATTATGATTTTTCTGTGACGTGGAAAGGTATTTTGCCTCGATATCTCCCTATATGAAAGGAGGATTGAGATCTTGCTTCCTATCAAACTAATATCATATCCTCTGAATGGTAATTGTATATTAGATTGTAGTAAATCTCCACCATTCACCATTCCCCCCGATATGAATGGGGAGTTAGAACGATCGACGTCACCATAATCCTTATCATTGAAGAGTAAATCCTATAATTAGTGCTATGTTTCTAATCAATGCTGAGCCGCTACGGTATAAAGGAGGGGATATTGCGAAATAATTACCAAAAGCTTTGGGGGGGCAGGGGGGTTATACTTGTGGAATACATAATAATACAGCGGAGAGGGAAGGATGTTTAATTAATTCCATGTTGACAGTGGCATGATTGATGCTTGTACCTTTCTTCAGTTAGAAGCTGCTTCTTGATTAATCTGTCATTTCCAAGGAAGTGGAGAGCCGGCGGTGGTGAGGGGGTGGAGGTTCCCCCCTTCGACACCCCCTTAGGGTTCAGAGCATATACCGACCGGGGGACACTTCTTCATCCGATATCCCTTACAAGACAGCACATCCAGGCCTATTGTAGATAGAGTTCTCAGGGTCATTCCACGTGAGTTCAACCCGACCATGACACTCATGATCTTAGATTTTAATGTAACTTGGCATGTTGATTCCTTCCATGGATATAAGTAAAGATATATATAACAGTTTTGCTTTATCCCAAATGGTTTATGTTTTACATCCCCCTAAAGTTTTTGAAATTTTGCTGTTTCCATCGATTGGAGAAAGGAAATGCAATTTTTTCTCGCATAGAAAATAAATCAAACCTTCCTTATTTATCAACAAATATTGATGGCATTTTTTATTACAATACGTCAAAAATAAGGAAGCGAGAAAAAATAAAAAATAATATAAGCGTAAAGTAATTACAAATGGACTGAAAATAATCCTAAAGTCTTAAAATAAAATTAATTTTAATGAAATATGGCGTTTCACACTAACAATTAGTGGAATATCATCAAAAGGGAAAAATATAATCACAAAAGTATGTTTTACTATTATTCTAGAGAATATACACTATCAAATGAACAAATAAAATTGATGGGCTTTTCACTCTTTCGTTATTTTTTCGTCAAAGACAAAAAAATGTTCTATTAAACTTTTAGTTGACATTATATTATTTTTAAATAGGGCGATTTTATTTTAAATACCATAAAAAAATATCCACTGTCACCTAAAATTACAAACATAAAAGAGAATTTTGAAAAAAAAATTAATAAAATAAACATTTGAATAACAAAGTGCATGTTTATAATATGTGTTGGAATGCAAAATGTAACAAATCTCATCATGAAAAATAATTCAAGGTCCACGACATTGAACTTAAAATTTCTCCTTATTTTTTAAAACTTGATTGAACATATATCATGCATTCTTGAGAGAAGTTTTGGGAGGTTCCCGTAAAACATAAAACATTTGAGATAAAGCAAAACTGTTTTATCATGATGATTAGATAGTTAGCCGTCGAGGTGATAAGTAGAGATGGAATGGTTGGGATTCGGTTAAAGAAACCACAATATGATTTTTGTTAAAAAAATCTATATTTTGGACGTTTCGGCTGCTCATTGGTAGCCTTCGTCAGCTAAAATGACAAGAAAAACAAGAAATTAATACAGAAAAAAGTTTATAATTGAGATAAGTAACAGAACAATAAATACACTTAACTTATTATAAAAGAACAATTTGGTCTTAAATTCTTAGAATGAGTAGAATGAAAATCAAAAGAAACATAACAAAAAAAGAAGAAAAAAGGCTATTATATTGAAGTTTATATAAGTAAATAGGTGCTAATAGTAACTAATTATAACTATTATTATTTATTATTTTATTATTATTATTATAATTAATTATAACAAAGAAATAAGATACTACATACCTATGGAAATGCCTGGAGGCAGAGGAAGACCAATGTTGACAGTTAAGTAACCATTGTGGAAGAGTTTTATATCCTTACTTATATCCATGGAAGGAAAAAACATGCCAAGTTTCATTAAAAACTGAGATCATGGGTGTCAAATCTTATTTTTTTGGTTGATTTGACATGGAATGACACCTCAGAGGTTTAGTAGAAGTTACATTTTGTTGCATTCTAATTGGCTTATTCTGAAGTTTACGGCTCAAATGTCACATGGCTAACAATTTTCTCATGAAAAATGACTATAACTGCATTCGGAAGTCTGTAGACTCAGAATTATCTAGATATCTGCAAAAAATCTGTAAAACTGTCAGACATCTCTGGAGTACCACAAGGTACAAAACTCGCACCTACACTTTTTTCAATGTACAATAAGTAGTTAGTAATGAGAAAAGTCCGACTGGCAGGAACTGCCTCATCTTAGCGCGGTTCCGTTCTTATCCCTAGTCTAATTTCGAAAGATTAAAATAGAAGCAGTTATTATTTTGTTGAGAGGAGATCGTTGACCGTTGATGATGCAAGGTAGGGATTGTCCGGGTTCGGTCACTGCTACTTAATAATACATACCCCATATGTGTATGTATGTGGGCATATATATGTACATATGTGTGCGTGTATATGTGTGTGTATATGCCTATATATAAATATATATATATATATATATATATATATATATATATATATATATATATATGTTAGGTATATTTACATAGATATGTGCATATATTAGTGTTAAATATGTCCTACTTGTATTTACAGCCCTGATGAAGGCTTGAAGTTCAAGCCGAAACGTCGGCACAATAATACCATTTTTACGATAAAATGTAGTTTTATTAAGTAGCTGTGACCGAACCCTGACAGTTATATTTTGGTTCCACCAGTCTTGAAAGGTAGGATATACAATCTTACCTGGAAGGGTCGGCAACAATAGAAACCGTCCCGCTAGTTACAAGGTCTTGGAATCTTGGAACTCTATATTTCTAACAATAAATTGTTTTTGTTATTTTACTTAACCTGTTTTATTTTCGAATACATTATCCAACTATAAGCAATTAAAAAATAACAAGGAATAAAATACAGACAAAAAGAACACTTCGAATAAGCGAAATCAATTACTTTAAAGCTTTAAGGTCTTATTTCTCCGATTGACATCGCCTAATCAAAACTTTCATTAGAACCTTTTATGTAGAGCATTTAATAAGCTTTCTAATGGTATTCTTTAGTTTACCAAAATTCTCAACAGTTTTCGAGATATTAATGAAAGTTCCCAAAATTTATATTATTTCTAGCAACAGAAAATTGGCCTCATTTTTAATATCCTGCTTTACACACAAAATTTTCGCAACATAAGAAATTACAAAAATAAAAAGCAATAAAAAACGAAGGGAATGAGACAAAAATTACAACAAGAACGACAAAAACCCGTTCATAAGAAAAAAACAGACGTATTTGAAGTTTTAAGCACTTATTTCTCCGATTGACATAACCTAATCAAAAATAGTTTTAGAATCTTTTTTGTAGAGAATTTAGCAAGCTTTCAAATAGTTTCTATCCACTTACCACGATTTCCCAACCGTGTTCGAGATATTAATGAAAGTATACGAACTTCCCAAAACTTTTCATGTCTGTTCATAAAATATTTTATTCTAACCCTTCCTTAACTCCAAACGTAACAAAACTTTCAACATATTAGTTTTAATGAAAGTAGAACATGCAGATAAAGTTTCAACTGAATCCCGTAATTCTAAGTACCCAAACCAAAAACGGTATTCAAAAACTATTTTTCCAATTTTCTCGAAAACGGTTAAAGCGATCGCCTTCAAAATGGTTTCATTCGTTTTCCTAGCCCAGGAATCATATAAAACGAGTACTTACAAGCTTATGAACTCAAAAACGTAAGCGTTACGATTTTTTTTGCGCGAATTTCGCCCCAAACGCCATCTTCCAGTAGGCGGATTTTGCTGGTTAACGAACTTGACCTTTCAAATTGGACGAAGGATTTTTGTACCAAATTTCATCAAAATCGGACCATTCGTCTTCTATTTAGAGAGCGAACAGACAAATATATATATATATAAATAAATATATACATATATATATATATACAAATTTGAACCACCGTTATTTTCGGTCTCTAGGGGTTCTGAAACGCGAAATTTTCTTGTCGGCACTTCCGGATTGTTTCATTGTATCAACCCTATAAGCGGGGTTCCTCCCTATGGGGGAGGGAGGAACCGCGCTAAAAGCTATGGACCAAATTGGCGTCCTTTACAAAACAGTTAACCTAAAAAAACATTAACACTCCTGCCTGTTTTCAAAAACATCGATTTAACACGATCGGCCCCGGCGTTATGGCATATGCGACCGATAAATCTGTTCTGCGGGCCCAGCGCCGCACAGTGGGGCCAACGACTTTTCCTGTTTCAAAAAAGGCTACAGCCTCTAAATCGTAACAGATTTCAATCCATTTTTTTTTTTTTTTAAGCTAATAAATTTTAGAACAACTTTGTCTGGCCAGATTTTTGTTTTTATTAAATTACGTGTAAATAATTCACAAACTTTTACAATTGAACATAAAATAATATTTTATTTTTCATCTAACTTAATATCAGGACTGATATCGTTGAAATTAAAAATTCAAAACCCAAATAGGCGTGGAAAAAAAATCAGACTTACATCTCCAAAACTTAAATTTATCTTAATTCAACAATGAGACTAATTGAAATAATATGATTTTTGAATGATTAGAAAATAGATTTTAATTTTTTCCAAGTCCAATCAGGGTTTCAATGTTTAATTTGAACGGTATCAGTTCTGATATTAAGTTAGTTGAAAAATAAAATATTATTTTATTTGTATGTTCAATTGTAAAAGTTCGTGAATTATTTACACGTAATTTAATAAAACCAAAAATCTGGCTAGACAAAGTTGTTCTAAAATTTATTAGCTTAAAAAAAAAAAAAAAAAAAAAAAAAAAAAAAAAAAAATGCACTGAAATCGGTTACGATTTAGAGGCTGTAGCCTTTTTTGAAACAGGAAAAGTCGTTGGCCCCACTGTGCGGCGCTGGGCCCGCAGAACAGATTTATCGGTCGCATATGCCATGACGCCGGGGCCGATCGTGTTAAATCCATGTTTTTTACACGTAATTTAATAAACAAAGGAAACAAAAAACAAAAATTCTGGCTAGACAAAGTTGTTTTAACTTTCATTAGCTTTCAATTAAAATAAAATGCATTGATATCGGTTAAGATTTAGAGGCTGTAGCCATTTTTGAAACAAGAAAAGTCGTTTGGCCCCAATTTGCGCCACTTTCAAACTCAGCCTTATTTTACACATTGCGGTCCCCTGTCGCATTTCAATTAGTCAATAATAATAATTGGTGAGTTTTTAGAACATTATTAATTTCTCCTAAACATGGAGATGTTAAATTTTTGTTACATTTGGAGTAAAGGCAGTATTCGAGAAAAAATATTATATTAATAAGCATGAAAAGTTTTGGGAATTTTTTTTCCCAATTTCTTAACAGTTAGGTACAAAATCGCGGTAAGTGGAACGTGATCTTTCAGAAGCTTACTGAATTCTCTACAAAAAAAGGTTTTATAGAAATTCTCGATGAGACGACGTCAATCGCGGTAAGTGGAACGTGATCTTTCAGAAGCTTACTGAATTCTCTACAGAAAAAGGTTTTATAGAAATTCTCGATGAGACGACGTCAATCGCGGTAAGTGGAACGTGATCTTTCAGAAGCTTACTGAATTCTCTACAAAAAAAAGGTTTTATAGAAATTCTCGATGAGACGACGTCAATCGCGGTAAGTGGAACGTGATCTTTCAGAAGCTTACTGAATTCTCTACAAAAAAAGGTTCTATAGAAATTCTCGATGAGACGACGTCAATCGGAGAAATGAGTGCTTAAAACTTCGAAAGAGTTAGTTTTGTTCTTTTGAAGGGATTTTAGATATTCTCTTTTTGTTGGATTAATGTAACAAAACAGACAGAACATTTAACAATACACAAAAAAATCGACAGACAGATACATTTGTACCAACATTGAATTTTATTCCTAAGAATATAAGAAGAAAGATTTTAGGTTTTTCACCAAATGGTGGAAAAACTAAAATAAAATATCATGAAGATTAGATAGTTAGCCGTCGAGGTGATAAGCAATCAGGGAATTGTTGGGATTCGGCTAGGAAAACATAAATACGATTTTTGTAAAAGAATCTATATTCAGGACGTTTCGGCTACTCTTTGGTAGTCTTCGTCAGCTAAAATGACAAAAAAAGAAAAATATCAGAAATTAATACACAGAAAAAAGTTTATAAGTAAGATAAGTAACAGGCCTATAAATACAATTCAATTTATTATAAAAGAACAATTTGATGTTAAGGCAACAATTCAGGTATTAATAACCGGGTAAAGTGAACATTAGTGTATATCTAGAAATTAGTTCTAGAAAATCAATAGAAACATAAAAAAACAATTTTATTGAAGTGTACACGGAGAAAAAAAACAGGCTGCTCGCATCTACTTTCAGGCTGCAGGCAGCCTGAAAACTGTGACTCAGTGCCAGTATTTTGAAATAGGAAATTTTAGTCTAAAATAGGATTCCACATATTTTAGCCTAAAATAGGATTCCACTAGTTAGAGTGCCCGCACTTTATAATAGAGTGCTGGAATGCTAATTCTGCATCCTATAGTAGAGTTCTCACACCCAAAGCTATCCAACAAGAGAGTGCCCAGCACTCTACTTTCAAGTGCGTACCCCTAGACTTTAGATTGCTGGCACTCTGTTACAGGCTTCTAGCAGCCTACCCATATAGGCTGCGAGCATCCTGATGTTTGCTTCCTGTATCCTACCCCTATAGGCAGCTAGCATCCTATATGGATGGGTTACATTGACCCCATCCATGTAGGATGCTAGCAGCCTACAGAGAGATGACTTTATTATGCACGGAGAAAAAAAAACAGGCTGCTGGCAGCCTGAAAACTGTGACTCAGTGCCAGCATTTTGAAATAGGATTCCACATATTTCAGCCAAAAATAGGATTCTACTAGTTAGAGTGTAACTAGTGGAATCCTCTTTTAGGCTAAATATGTGGAATTCTATTTCATAATGCTGGCACTGAGTCACAGTTTTCAGGCTGCCAGCAGCCTGTTTTTTTTCTCCGTGTGTGGATAAAAAAGAACAAAGGTAAATTCAGAGTAATAATAATGAGACTTTATTTGGGTGTAATTTACATATAGACTTCTTAACAAGTAGATATTTACAAGTAGGTAAGAGGTACACACTTTTTAACAAATATAGATATTTACAAGTATTAGGTATTAGGTGCAATGCACCTATGAACAATATTGAACAAGTAGGTCTAGAAATAAAATATTTTTTTTTGTTTTCATGACACTTATAGCCGTATTTATAAAGCCGAAGACAGTTGATTTCAGCATCTGTTCAAACAGAAACAAAAATAAATTTTTATTAATAATAAAAGAAAAGTTGTTGTTGTGTTTTATATAATTAAAAAGAAACATAAATAGACATTTTTTCTAGTTTAAAATGTCGCAGTAAATTCAAAGCTGCCAGGGAATTACAAAATAAATATAAAATAAGGCTTTTTTCTATGGATATGATCATAAATGAAGGAACTTTAGAAACAGAATGGACACCAAAATAAAAGTCTACTAATATAATTTTGACCTAATATTGTAGCCGCATTCTAGGAACGTATACAAAAAGACTTCCATCAGTTTTCAGCTTACCAGGCTTATTGAACTCCATCTTCAGTTGGTTCTATACCCGCAGCTCCATGTTATATTAAGGGAATATATTCTTGAAAAACAAACACAACTTTCTTCATTCTATTGTATATAACATCTGTTTTTAAATTTAATAATAAAAACAAGAGCCTGTATGCCTGGATGCAGACTGTACCGCCAGAACAGAGTTCAGGCTCTTGTTTTTATTATTAAATAGCTGAATACCCGTGCTTCGTCACGGCAGATAAGTAGTTATTTTATTGCGTTAAATAATGTTTCATTAAAATTACGTTACTAATACAATTCTGTGCAGTTTATTACAGCACGATTCCCGTCATACTATATTTTATTCAATGGGCGTTAAAATTTAAAAGTTTATGTTTCCAAGAAGTCATATGGTAACACCCAATATATTTACGAGTTTTACCAAGGTTATAGGCAAGGAGGCTGTGCAAGGGTTCCGGATATTATTGCCTCACCTAGAAAACCTAAGGATATGCCATACATCACGGTTTGACCGGGACTGTCCCGGTATTTTGCAATTGTTTCGGTGTCCCGCCCAGTTTTATCAATGTCCCGGAAAAGGCTGTAAGATGTAAAAAGTAATGAATTCATGTTTATAAGAATCTTTTTTAAATCGGTTACTTTTTTAGCACTTTCCTCCGAAGGAAAGTATCTATTGAGGTTGGACTCATGACGGAATTTTTGAAAAATTTCTACAAATCTTTATCGATCCTACCTAGTAGACACCGAAAATGACCCCCGTTAAAATTTATATATATATATATATATATATATATATATATATATATATATATGTGTGTCTGTTAACACGATAGCGGCCAGAGTTTTTGTTTTTTCGTCACGAAACTTGGTATATAGCATTCAATTAGCAAACGATTGAACGAGTTCGTTAACCACCAAAGTCGGTCCACCGGAAGGGGGGGGTTTACCCCGAACCCAAAACACTTATTTGACTATGTCAGCCATAATATTTGTTATATTTCAACGAAACTGTGTATTCGTAGTGGTAATATGGAGAGAAAAGTGAGATATAAAAATGAACTAAATCGGTTCATTAGAAGGGGGGGTTTACTCTGGACCCACAATACCAATTCGCCACTACCAGCCGTGATTTTTGGTATATTTCGACGAAACTCGGTATTCGTAGTGCTTATCCACAGGTAAATGTGTGTTGTAAAAATAAACTAAATCGGTTCATTAGAAGGGGGGGGGGTTTACTCCGGACCCAAATTCCTAATATACTCATACCGGTCGTAATTTCTGCTGTATTGTAACGAAACGCGGTATACGTCGTGGGTAATTCATGAGAAAGAAGTGTTGTAAAAATGAGCTGAATCGGTCAATCGGAAAGCGGGGGTTTAATTTGTAATATTTGTAATATTTGAATAGAAAAGCCGGCAGACGTAGGTTCACAAAGCCGCCGCAAGGAGCGCTTTCTGCCACTAGAGTGACTGTATCCTGTTCCTGCGTTAGATCAAAATACGATAATATGAGGATTTTTGTATTTATTACGTAGTGTAGTAGGTACCATGTGTAAACATAACTCTGGAAGCAGATTAATAATTGATCAGTTACTCATTACAAAATGAGAACTATTCACGTTTTTATTTTATTTATGTAGGATATTTTAAGCAAATTGTTCTGGAAAGCAGTCTACACTACCCAAATTCTGAGGAAAGTGCTTAGTTATGCAGCTCCTGCGTGACGGACTTTTACAATTAACATTTTTACTACTGCTCACAGTGTCAAAGAAATGAGAAGTAATCTAACTGTAAAACGCTGGAACTACCTGCACAGCGCTGCCAGCTACCAGACACTACTATTTGGCTGAGAGTTTGTTTTAAGAAAATCAAGTAGCAAAAAAAGTTCCCTTCTTATTTTTAAGGTTTGGGTAGACTAACAGTTTAGGATTCCCCCTTCCCGTTAGTTGCTAGGCTTAAAACTCACCAACCATTTTGCTTATAATTTGTACTCTTTTTATCCCCCCCCCCCTGGTATGCCCATCCCATATTAATGTGTCTCGGTTTAACTCTCCAACGCAGGCTGCCTAGGCTTGCCTTCTCTAATCAACTCAAACTTTAAACCCCCCTAAAAATGCTTACAAATACGAATATCAAAAAATCCTTTCTTAGCGAGCGCCTACGTTATACAGGGACTGTCCATGCAAAATTTCAAAATTTTCTGTCGAGCGGTTTGGGCTGGGCGTTGATAGATGAGTGAGTGGTATTTGACAAATATATAGTAGATTTAAAAACAGATGTTATATACAATATCTACTAGTTAAGAAGTGTATATGTAAATTACACCCAAATAAAGTCTCATTATTATTACTCTGAATTTACCTTTGTTCTTTTTTATCCACATAATAAAGTCATCTCTCTGTAGGCTGCTAGCATTCCAGCACCCTATTATAAAGTGCTGGCACTCTAACTAGTGGAATCCTATTTTAGGTTGAAATATGTGGAATCCTATTTTAGACTAAAATGTCCTATTTCAAAATACTGGCATTGAGTCACAGTTTTCAGGCTGCCGGCAGGCTGTTTTTTTTTCTCAGTGTATACAAGTAAATAGGTGCTAATAATAATATTAATTAATATTTAACAGAGAAATAAGATACTACATACCAATCTAAGTGCCGGGAGGCAGAGGAAGACCAAAGGATTTTTTTTTTTTTTTGTTTACAAAAATCGTATTGAGGTTTTTCTTTAGCCGAATCCCAACTATCCCCTGATTGCTTAAAATATAATAATAATAATAATAATAAATGAAGGGATTTTTGAGTCTGTTTAACTCACTGTTTAATTGGTTGTTTTTCGTTTTAAATTAAATTTAACAGTAAAATGAGTATTCTATAAAATCGGTAATATAGTAAAACACGGTAAGAAACTGAGAAACGTATTGGTAATACACCTTTCCTTGGCCGAATGTTGAGAAGGTGGGGGGGGGGGGGGGGGTAATTTCCGCTTAGGATACTATCACTTTCCTGGGTCCTTACGTATTAGCGTCAAAGCAGGTTAAAGAGCCGGGTCTCAGAGAACTGGATCTACACCGTGTCAGACATCTGGATCAAGGAGTCAAATAAGATTTCGCCAATATGGCGACGGGATTATCAACGATTTAGGTTAACTAGAGTTTTGATATAACCTTTAGCTAGCGAAAACGCGTAGCACTTATATTAATAGCATAATTGCTATGCGTTTACGCTCGCTCAAGATTATATCTAAACTCTAGTCAATCCAACTCGTTGATAATATAGATCAAGGATGGTTTTTCGCTGGATAATGGACTGATAAACAATTTGGCATTGCTTCGAAAAAGTAGCTTTCATCCTAGCTATTCTGATGTCGCTATCTCGCACAGAAACTGAAATCGCATAACAAACAAAAACAACAACAATTACGTGGGTAAATAAAGCACAAATGAATTGCGTTAAAAAGACAAAGGGAACAAGATGGCTACTATAAACACAATAGATAATATCTCTGATAGTGATTGACCAATAGAAATGCCTTATCCATGATCCAGATCTCTGAACGAGACCCGCCTCTTTAACCTGCTTTGACGCTAATACGTAAGTACCCTTTCCTGTTGTTGTGCCTTAAATCTTCCTTCTCTTTGAGATTTTCGTTACTTACGTACTAGTTGGACCGATCTCGAGAAGTGGCTCCCGTTCAGGCTCACGCCCAGTGATCCGGATCAGGCAATATGGTGACCTGTTATTCAGACCACTTATGGCACCCAGACCATGTATTAATATTATAAACGAGTTGGATTGACTAGAGTTTCGATATATCCTTGAGCGAGCGGAAACACATAGCAATTCTGCCATTAACATAAGTCCTTTTAATTTCCTAGATTATAATTTCCTAGATTATTATAACATTAGCAATTATCTTAATTTAAGGTACTTACGTATTAGCGTGAAAGCAGGTTAAGGAGGCGGGTCTCGTTCAGAGATCTGGATCGTGGATAACGCATTTCTATTGGTCAATCACTATCACTTCATTGGCTATTGTGTTTATAGTAACCATCTTGTTCCCTTTGTCTTAATAACGCAATTCATTTGTGCTTTATTTACCCACGCAATTGTTTTTTTTTTTTTTTTTTTTTTTTTTTTTTTTGTTTGTTACGCGATTTCAGTTTATATGGTTATGGCGAGTTCATATGGCGACAACAGAATAGCAAGGATGAAAGAGACTGTTTCGAAGCGATGCTAAATTGTATATCAGTCCAATATCCAACGAAAAACCATCCTTGATCTATATTATCAACGAGTTGGATTGAATAGAGTTTCGATATAACCTTGAGCGAGCGTTATGTCAAAACGCTACATCCCTAACCATCCCTAAAACTCTAGTTAACCCAAATCGTTGTTAATTCCGTCGCCATATTGGCAAAAACTGATTCGACTACTTGATCCAGCTCTCTGACCCGGTGATGATCCAGTTCTCTGAGACCCGACTCTTTAACCTGCTTAATACGTAAGTACCTAATTTAATAATTGCTATGCGTTTCCGGTCGGTACGTTCGCTCAAGGTTATATCAAACTGTAGTTAATCCAACTCGTTGCTAATTTAGATCACTGGTTTATATCGAAACTGTAGTTACACCTTTCTTGGTGTAAAATATTGCGTTGCTGCAAAAATGCTATTGCTTCTTTTTCGGTTGTTGGTAAATTCCAAAGACTCATTTTGAGCGTGGTGAGAACAGCACAAAGGACACAACTTGACTCTAAAAACAAACAACACTCACAACTCACTGAAACAATAAATTTTAAAGGAAACGAATTTAACAGCAAGACACACAAAACAATGAAGACTAGAGCGGAAAAGAGACCAACTAATGAAATTGCTCAAAAGATCAACCAATAGAAATGCTAGTTGCTCTCTTTTCCGCTCTTATAATGGAGATAACCTCATAATAACCTGCCATTTCATGAACCGGATCACTGGGCATGAGCCTGAACGGGAGCCGGTTCTCGAGATCGGTCCAACTAATACGTAAGTACCGATCAACCAATAGAAATGCTAGTTGTTCTCTTTTCCGCTCTTATAATGGAGATAACCTCATAATAACCTGTCATTTCATGAACCGGATCACTGGGCGTGAGCCTGAACGGGAGCCGGTTCTCGAGATCGGTCCAACTAATACGTAAGTACCGATCAACCAATAGAAATGCTAGTTGTTCTCTTTTCCGCTCTTATAATGGAGATAACCTCATAATAACCTGTCATTTCATGAACCGGATCACTGGGCGTGAGCCTGAACGGGAGCCGGTTCTCGAGATCGGTCCAACTAGTACGTAAGTACCAGATTTTCTTTTATATTTTTCATTAAGGATCAAAACCTACCACTAACTGATTCCATTCCTTTATTAATGGCACTAGGGATAAGAAAGAAAACGCGCTAAGATGATGCAGTTCCTGCGAGTCGGACATTTTGTTTATATTTTTGTCGCACCTTTGCGAGTTATTCTATAATTCACTAGAACAGTTATTAGTATGAGTTATAATTACAGTAAAGTTCTAAACAGTCCATGATTCTGATTGTATTTGAAAGGGAGTTGATTTCGGGCTGACATTAACTAGGTTTACTAACAAATAAAATCAACTTCCCTGCACTTTAGATTCAACTCGACGAGGGCGGAATCAGCTGTTTAATCCCGCTATGTTTGTTCCCGCCAAATATAGATGGATAACTGTGGTTGACATTGTTTGGACACGTGTTTGATCAAATTCGTGTGATTGTGATTATTTAAGTTTTTATTTTAGTGAGGTTTCTTATAGACTAGCTGTTGAAAAAGTCCGACTCGCAGGAACTGCGCCATTTTATCGCGGCTCCGTTCTTTTCCCTAGTGTCATTTAGAAAACTTTTTTTTTTCTTCTTTTTTTTTTTGGGTATTTTATGAAAATTGTGAAAGCCCATTCGAAAATCTGAAAAAAAGCGATGCTGAGTCGTCAATGCACAGGAAACCGACACACAGAGGTATTTTTAACTGATCAACTTGAACCAAATTATTTTTTGACGGATTCTAATCGAAAATGACTTGCTGATCAAGAATATATCCCATTCGGAAATAAAGTCTTACCGTTGTTTTCGCGTAAACTTCGCTCCAAAAACCATGTTCCGGTGGATGGATTCTGCTGGTTAACGAAGTTTACCATTCAAATTAGACGCGAGATTTTTGTACCAAATTTCATAAAAAACGAACCATTATTCACCGAGCTAGACCGCGAACAGACAAATATATATATATATATATATATATATATATATATATATATATATATTTGTATGAAACGGCATTTCTCTCCAGCGGTGGTACTCCTCCACACTTCTTCCTGGAATATTTCGATGGATTCATCTCCATCTTCTTCAGCCAGGTACTTGTTGTTTCTTCCTTGGTGGTTGCCAAGGGAATAACTGGCTCTTTGTCATACCCTTGGCCTCTAGATGGAGAGAAATGCCGTTCCATCCAAAAATGCTATCCCAGCGACGAAAAATAACATCAAACGTATATATATATATATATATATATATATATATATATATATATATATATATATACAATTTTGAACCACCGTTATTTTCGTTCTCTAGGGGTTCTGATACGAGAACTTTTTTAGTCGGCACTTCCGGATTGCATCATGAGGTCAACCTTATAAGCGCGGTTCCTCCCTATGCAAGGAGGGAGGAACCGCGCTAAAATTGATATCGGAATTTTAACGCTCTGTAATATTTATTATTTTAAACTTATGAATTTCAAACACGATATGTTAGAAGAAAGAGATGCTCAAACAGTTGTATATTGGCACAAAAACAATCTAAAATGGTTCATCTGTTCTCCAGTCGCCATCTTTGACTAAAGCGCTTTCTAATGGATGCTATTGGAAAGCAGGCGCGTACATGTGCACTGGTGTCAACAAACAAACATGTTTCTGTTGCAGTTTGCTTTGACGTATCATTAATAACTGTAGGTTCAACGTGATATGTTATGTTTACCTTTGCTGTTATGTTCGTTCAAACATTTTCGTTTGTTGGCACCAGTGCAAGTGTGCTCGCAGATTTGCGATGCCATTCGACAGAAAGCAGTAGTAGCAAATAAGAACGACTGGTGGACTGATGTCCCAAATTTGATCGTTTTGGTGCCGAAGAAAAAAACTGATAACATAAATAAACACAATAAAATTCAAAACTAAACCGCACGAGTCAGATAATCTTTTTTTACTAGCGCTTTTTAACGGATGGCGGCGGAATGGTTGCGGGCACATGTGCACCGTTGCCAACGAACAAAACTTTTCGAGCTGCTCTTTTATTTGACATATCATTTATAACTGTAAACTTAATCGTTTATTGGTCGAAAAAATCGCACTAGTATTTCTAAAGTGACACAACTCAAAAGTCGGTGTTTTTCAGTTATGACTATGAAAGACATGGTAAATATCTCTTTATGAACCATCAAAACTGTATGTACCTAGCTTCAGAGCTTCTACACCAGAGGGAACTATGAAAGACATGGTAAATATCTCTTTATCAACCATCAAAACTGTATGTACCTAGCTTCAGAGCTTCTACACCAGAGGGAACTATGAAAGACATGGTAAATATCTCTTTATCAACCATCAAAACTGTATGTACCTAGCTTCAGAGCTTCTACACCAGAGGGAACTATGAAAGACATGGTAAATATCTCTTTATCAACCATCAAAACTGTATGTACCTAGCTTCAGAGCTTCTACACCAGAGGGAACTATGAAAGACATGGTAAATATCTCTTTATCAACCATCAAAACTGTATGTACCTAGCTTCAGAGCTTCTACACCAGAGGGAACTATGAAATACATGGTAAATATCTCTTTATCAACCATCAAAACTGTATGTACCTAGCTTCAGAGCTTCTACACCAGAGGGAACTATAAAAGACATGATAAATATCTCTTTATGAACCATCAAAACTGTATGCACCTAGCTTCAGAGCTTCTACACCAGAGGGAACTATAAAAGACATGATAAATATCTCTTTATGAACCATCAAAACTGTATGCACCTAGCTTCAGAGCTTCTACACCAGAGGGAACTATGAAAGACATGATAAATATCTCTTTATGAACCATCAAAACTGTATGCACCTAGCTTCAGAGCTTCTACACCAGAGGGAACTATGAAAGACATGATAAATATCTCTTTATGAACCATCAAAACTGTATGCACCTAGCTTCAGAGCTTCTACACCAGAGGGAACTATGAAAGACATGATAAATATCTCTTTATCAACCATCAAAACTGTATGTACCTAGCTTCAGAGCTTCTACACCAGAGGGAACTATAAAAGACATGATAAATATCTCTTTATGAACCATCAAAACTGTATGCACCTAGCTTCAGAGCTTCTACACCAGAGGGAACTATGAAAGACATGATAAATATCTCTTTATGAACCATCAAAACTGTATGCACCTAGCTTCAGAGCTTCTACACCAGAGGGAACTATGAAAGACATGATAAATATCTCTTTATGAACCATCAAAACTGTATGCACCTAGCTTCAGAGCTTCTACACCAGAGGGAACTATGAAAGACATGATAAATATCTCTTTATCAACCATCAAAACTGTATGTACCTAGCTTCAGAGCTTCTACACCAGAGGGAACTATAAAAGACATGATAAATATCTCTTTATGAACCATCAAAACTGTATGCACCTAGCTTCAGAGCTTCTACACCAGAGGGAACTATAAAAGACATGATAAATATCTCTTTATGAACCATCAAAACTGTATGCACCTAGCTTCAGAGCTTCTACACCAGAGGGAACTATGAAAGACATGATAAATATCTCTTTATGAACCATCAAAACTGTATGCACCTAGCTTCAGAGCTTCTACACCAGAGGGAACTATGAAAGACATGATAAATATCTCTTTATGAACCATCAAAACTGTATGCACCTAGCTTCAGAGCTTCTACACCAGAGGGAACTATGAAAGACATGATAAATATCTCTTTATGAACCATCAAAACTGTATGCACCTAGCTTCAGAGCTTCTACACCAGAGGGAACTATGAAAGACATGATAAATATCTCTTTATGAACCATCAAAACTGTATGCACCTAGCTTCAGAGCTTCTACACCAGAGGGAACTATGAAAGACATGATAAATATCTCTTTATGAACCATCAAAACTGTATGCACCTAGCTTCAGAGCTTCTACACCAGAGGGAACTATAAAAGACATGATAAATATCTCTTTATGAACCATCAAAACTGTATGCACCTAGCTTCAGAGCTTCTACACCAGAGGGAACTATGAAAGACATGATAAATATCTCTTTATGAACCATCAAAACTGTATGCACCTAGCTTCAGAGCTTCTACACCAGAGGGAACTATGAAAGACATGATAAATATCTCTTTATGAACCATCAAAACTGTATGCACCTAGCTTCAGAGCTTCTACACCAGAGGGAACTATGAAAGACATGATAAATATCTCTTTATGAACCATCAAAACTGTATGCACCTAGCTTCAGAGCTTCTACACCAGAGGGAACTATGAAAGACATGATAAATATCTCTTTATGAACCATCAAAACTGTATGCACCTAGCTTCAGAGCTTCTACACCAGAGGGAACTATGAAAGACATGATAAATATCTCTTTATGAACCATCAAAACTGTATGCACCTAGCTTCAGAGCTTCTACACCAGAGGGAACTATGAAAGACATGATAAATATCTCTTTATGAACCATCAAAACTGTATGCACCTAGCTTCAGAGCTTCTACACCAGAGGGAACTATAAAAGACATGATAAATATCTCTTTATGAACCATCAAAACTGTATGCACCTAGCTTCAGAGCTTCTACACCAGAGGGAACTATGAAAGACATGATAAATATCTCTTTATGAACCATCAAAACTGTATGCACCTAGCTTCAGAGCTTCTACACCAGAGGGAACTATGAAAGACATGATAAATATCTCTTTATGAACCATCAAAACTGTATGCACCTATCTTCAGAGCTTCTACACCAGAGGGAACTATGAAAGACATGATAAATATCTCTTTATGAACCATCAAAACTGTATGCACCTAGCTTCAGAGCTTCTACACCAGAGGGAACTATGAAAGACATGATAAATATCTCTTTATCAACCATCAAAACTGTATGCACCTAGCTTCAGAGCTTCTACACCAGAGGGAACTATAAAAGACATGATAAATATCTCTTTATGAACCATCAAAACTGTATGCACCTAGCTTCAGAGCTTCTACACCAGAGGGAACTATGAAAGACATGATAAATATCTCTTTATGAACCATCAAAACTGTATGCACCTAGCTTCAGAGCTTCTACACCAGAGGGAACTATGAAAGACATGATAAATATCTCTTTATCAACCATCGAACTGTATGTACCTAGCTTCAGAGCTTCTACACCAGAGGGAACTATGAAAGACATGATAAATATCTCTTTATGAACCATCAAAACTGTATGCACCTAGCTTCAGAGCTTCTACACCAGAGGGAACTATAAAAGACATGATGAATATCTCTTTATGAACCATCAAAACTGTATGCACCTAGCTTCAGAGCTTCTACACCAGAGGGAACTATGAAAGACATGATAAATATCTCTTTATCAACCATCGAACTGTATGTACCTAGCTTCAGAGCTTCTACACCAGAGGGAACTATGAAAGACATGGTAAATATCCCTTTATCAAACATCAAAACTGTATGTACCTAGCTTCAGAGCTTCTACACCAGAGGGAACTATGAAAGACATGATAAATATCTCTTTATCAACCATCGAACTGTATGTACCTAGCTTCAGAGCTTCTACACCAGAGGGAACTATGAAAGACATGATAAATATCTCTTTATGAACCATCAAAACTGTATGCACCTAGCTTCAGAGCTTCTACACCAGAGGGAACTATGAAAGACATGATAAATATCTCTTTATGAACCATCAAAACTGTATGCACCTAGCTTCAGAGCTTTCACACCAGAGGGAACTATAAAAGACATGATAAATATCACTTTATGAACCATCAAAACTGTATGCACCTAGCTTCAGAGCTTCTACACCAGAGGGAACTATGAAAGACATGATAAATATCTCTTTATGAACCATCAAAACTGTATGCACCTAGCTTCAGAGCTTCTACACCAGAGGGAACTATGAAAGACATGATAAATATCTCTTTATCAACCATCGAACTGTATGTACCTAGCTTCAGAGCTTCTACACCAGAGGGAACTATGAAAGACATGATAAATATCTCTTTATGAACCATCAAAACTGTATGCACCTAGCTTCAGAGCTTCTACACCAGAGGGAACTATAAAAGACATGATAAATATCTCTTTATGAACCATCAAAACTGTATGCACCTAGCTTCAGAGCTTCTACACCAGAGGGAACTATGAAAGACATGATAAATATCTCTTTATCAACCATCGAACTGTATGTACCTAGCTTCAGAGCTTCTACACCAGAGGGAACTATGAAAGACATGATAAATATCTCTTTATGAACCATCAAAACTGTATGCACCTAGCTTCAGAGCTTCTACACCAGAGGGAACTATGAAAGACATGATAAATATCTCTTTATGAACCATCAAAACTGTATGCACCTAGCTTCAGAGCTTCTACACCAGAGGGAACTATAAAAGACATGATAAATATCTCTTTATGAACCATCAAAACTGTATGCACCTAGCTTCAGAGCTTCTACACCAGAGGGAACTATGAAAGACATGATAAATATCTCTTTATGAACCATCAAAACTGTATGCACCTAGCTTCAGAGCTTCTACACCAGAGGGAACTATGAAAGACATGATAAATATCTCTTTATCAACCATCGAACTGTATGTACCTAGCTTCAGAGCTTCTACACCAGAGGGAACTATGAAAGACATGATAAATATCTCTTTATGAACCATCAAAACTGTATGCACCTAGCTTCAGAGCTTCTACACCAGAGGGAACTATAAAAGACATGATAAATATCTCTTTATGAACCATCAAAACTGTATGCACCTAGCTTCAGAGCTTCTACACCAGAGGGAACTATGAAAGACATGATAAATATCTCTTTATCAACCATCGAACTGTATGTACCTAGCTTCAGAGCTTCTACACCAGAGGGAACTATGAAAGACATGGTAAATATCCCTTTATCAAACATCAAAACTGTATGCACCTAGCTTCAGAGCTTCTACACCAGAGGGAACTATGAAAGACATGATAAATATCTCTTTATCAACCATCAAAACTGTATGCACCTAGCTTCAGAGCTTCTACACCTGATTTAATCCTATTCCCCCCTACATAGGCAAGACACATTTTCAGTTGAATTTTTTTTTTTTTAGTTGTGTCACTTTAGAAATACTAGTCCAATATATAGTGCGATGTATTAACAATTATGCCAAAACTTAATAGATTTAGCTTTGTATGATGAAAAACACCCAGATTGTTCGAAAAAAAAAAGATTAATTATGTCATAATTAGCCGAGTTGACTCTGGCTTCAATGAAGCACCCCAAGAAAATACCCAATCCAGCCAAAAGTAATAAAAAACTGTAATTTTGGTAGTAATAGTTAAATTAAATACATCTACGGGCAATCGGCTTAATTATCCGTAAAATGCTCAAAGCCCGGGCTAACTAATTCATGAGAAAATCGAAACGAGATCTATACCCCAGATATCTCGGGTTATAACTTTAACATTCCGTTATTCATGTTGAACCATCCCATATATATATATATATATATATATATATATATATATATATATATATATAGGTAGTTGGTAAGAGCTTATTCAATCTTCAATTATTTTGTATTTTATATTATATTTTTGTTGTGGAAACGTTTCGGCTATAAGCCATTTTCAATCCAATTGTCTGTATGATTTACTGCATTATTAAACTAGTCTTGCACATCTAGTCCTACTTTACAGAAGCAGACTCAAATATATAAAATAATATGTAATAATTTAGGTAATAATAATATCATCCATGTAATGAATATATATATATATATATATATATATATATATATATATATATATATATATATATATACATACATATATATTCTTGCTTCTTCGTACTTCACCATAATCCTTCATATTGGTTTATAAAATAAATATTTTTTGTCAATTACTTCATTCCTTTAGTCCTGACCGACATTCAGAAGGGCCTTCTTAAAAATCGTCTTGTATATTCGGGTAATCTGAAAAGGTCCGTGGAGAATTTGGAGAATAAATATTTTATATGTGTGTGAATATACATATATATATATATATATATATATATATATATATATATATATATATATATATATATATATAAATATATATATATACAGTATTCTCTCCCTTATCCGGCGTTCTCTTATCCCCGTCGCCATCCCTAATCCGGCGGCCTCCGAGAGGAATGAGTGACGGATCTCGGAACTGGCAGGAGCTAGACCTGCTCGAGAGTTCCTAGAAAACCTTCCCTTCCTAGCTAGCCGAACATTGTTCCGTGGTGTTTCATTGAATGGAACTCAAAGAAGGCATATATGTTTCGTTTTAGAGGCAGCAACTTGTGTTTATATTATGAAGTTCATGTTTCTTTTCTTTTTTTATTTATTCACACTTGGCAGCTTTGGCGACAAGAGCTTTACATATGGGTATTATTTACATTGATAGCTGATAGATCATCTTAAATGGTTTTACAGAAATATACTTTAACATACACAGTATACAGCTTTAAATCTAATATAGTTTTAACGCAAGGTTATAATTCATATTTATAATTAAGTTAACAATTTAAGTATTTACAATGTTAAAATAAACTACATACTTTAATAAACGAACTTCTTAACTTATTTACAATGATGTAAAAACATATATAAGTATAAGTTATTTTGGGGATTGTATTGAGGGTTTAATTTCATTTAGAGTTTGTCATATAGTCTGGTTTGTTTCAAAAAGTCTAATGAGTTTTCTATATATTAGCTCTCGTCCCTGAGTAAGTCAGCCAAGTTATCAGGCATGTCAAAGTTTTAACTTAGTCTGCCTTCCGTTAGTAAGTGTTTTATAGTCAGGTTTATATTGCAATATTTGCAGATAGATGTGTCTTGTTTCGTCATAAGGTGTGAGTGAGTAAGTCAGTCAAGTTATCAGGCATGTCAAAGTTTTAACTTAGTCTGCCTTCCGTTAGTAAGTGTTTTATAGTCAGGTTTATATTGCAATATTTGCAGATAGGTGTGTCTTGTTTCGTCATAAGGTGTGAGTGAGTAAGTCAGTCAAGTTATCAGGCATGTCAAAGTTTTAACTTAGTCTGCATTCCGTTAGTAAGTGTTTTATAGTCAGGTTTATATTGCAATATTTGCAGATAGGTGTGTCTGGTTTCGTCATAAGGTGTGAGTGAGTATGTCAGTCAAGTTATCAGGCATGTCAAAGTTTTAACTTAGTCTGCATTCCGTTAGTAAGTGTTTTATAGTCAGGTTTATGTTGCAATATTTGCAGATAGGTGTGTCTTGTTTCATCATAAGGTGTGAGTGAGTAAGTCAGTCAAGTTATCAGGCATGTCAAAGTTTTAACTTAGTCTGCCTTCCGTTAGTAAGTGTTTCATAGTCAGGTTTATGTTGCAATATTTGCAGATAGGTGTGTCTTGTTTCATCATAAGGTGTGAGTGAGTAAGTCAGTCAAGTTATCAGGCATGTCAAAGTTTTAACTTAGTCTGCCTTCCGTTAGTAAGTGTTTCATAGTCTGGTTTATATTGCAATATTTGCAGATAGGTGTGTCTTGTTTCGTCATAAGGTGTGAGTGAGTAAGTCAGTCAAGTTATCAGGCATGTCAAAATTTTAACTTAGTCTGCCTTCCGTTTGTAAGTGTTTTATAGTCAGGTTTATGTTGCAATATTTGCAGATAGGTGTGTCTTGTTTCATCATAAGGTGTGTGTGAGTAAGTCAGTCAAGTTATCAGGCATGTCAAAGTTTTAACTTAGTCTGCATTCCGTTAGTAAGTGTTTTATAGTCTGGTTTATGTTGCAATATTTGCAGATAGGTGTGTCTTGTTTCGTCATAAGGTGTGTGTGAGTAAGTCAGTCAAGTTATCAGGCATGTCAAAGTTTTAACTTAGTCTGCATTCCGTTAGTAAGTGTTTTATAGTCAGGTTTATGTTGCAATATTTGCAGACAGGTGTGTCTTGTTTCGTCATAAGGTGTGAGTGAGTAAGTCAGTCAAGTTATCAGGCATGTCAAAGTTTTAAGTTAGTCTGCATTCCGTTAGTAAGTGTTTTATAGTCAGGTTTATATTGCAATATTTGCAGATAGGTGTGTCTTGTTTCGTCATAAGGTGTGAGTGAGTAAGTCAGTCAAGTTATCAGGCATGTCAAAGTTTTAACTTAGTCTGCATTCCGTTAGTAAGTGTTTTATAGTCAGGTTTATATTGCAATATTTGCAGATAGGTGTGTCTTGTTTCGTCATAAGGTGTGAGTGAGTAAGTCAGTCAAGTTATCAGGCATGTCAAAGTTTTAACTTAGTCTGCATTCCGTTAGTAAGTGTTTTATAGTCAGGTTTATATTGCAATATTTGCAGATAGGTGTGTCTTGTTTCGTCATAAGGTGTGAGTGAGTAAGTCAGTCAAGTTATCAGGCATGTCAAAGTTTTAACTTAGTCTGCATTCCGTTAGTAAGTGTTTTATAGTCAGGTTTATATTGCAATATTTGCAGATAGGTGTGTCTTGTTTCGTCATAAGGTGTGAGTGAGTAAGTCAGTCAAGTTATCAGGCATGTCAAAGTTTTAACTTAGTCTGCATTCCGTTAGTCAGTGTTTTATAGTCAGGTTTATATTGCAATATTTGCAGATAGGTGTGTCTTGTTTCGTCATAAGGTGTGAGTGAGTAAGTCAGTCAAGTTATCAGGCATGTCAAAGTTTTAACTTAGTCTGCATTCCGTTAGTAAGTGTTTTATAGTCAGGTTTATGTTGCAATATTTGCAGATAGATGTGTCTTGTTTCGTCATAAGGTGTGAGTGAGTAAGTCAGTCAAGTTATCAGGCACGTCAAAGTTTTAACTTAGTCTGCATTCCGTTAGTAAGTGTTTTATAGTCAGGTTTATATTGCAATATTTGCAGATAGGTGTGTCTTGTTTCGTCATAAGGTGTGAGTGAGTAAGTCAGTCAAGTTATCAGGCATGTCAAAGTTTTAACTTAGTCTGCCTTCCGTTTGTAAGTGTTTTATAGTCAGGTTTATGTTGCAATATTTGCAGATAGGTGTGTCTTGTTTCGTCATAAGGTGTGAGTGAGTAAGTCAGTCAAGTTATCAGGCACGTCAAAGTTTTAACTTAGTCTGCATTCCGTTAGTAAGTGTTTTATAGTCAGGTTTATATTGCAATATTTGCAGATAGGTGTGTCTTGTTTCGTCATAAGGTGTGAGTGAGTAAGTCAGTCAAGTTATCAGGCATGTCAAAGTTTTAACTTAGTCTGCATTCCGTTAGTAAGTGTTTTATAGTCAGGTTTATGTTGCAATATTTGCAGATAGATGTGTCTTGTTTCGTCATAAGGTGTGAGTGAGTAAGTCAGTCAAGTTATCAGGCACGTCAAAGTTTTAACTTAGTCTGCATTCCGTTAGTAAGTGTTTTATAGTCAGGTTTATATTGCAATATTTGCAGATAGGTGTGTCTTGTTTCGTCATAAGGTGTGAGTGAGTAAGTCAGTCAAGTTATCAGGCATGTCAAAGTTTTAACTTAGTCTGCATTCCGTTAGTAAGTGTTTTATAGTCAGGTTTATATTGCAATATTGGCAGATAGGTGTGTCTTGTTTCGTCATAAGGTGTGAGTGAGTAAGTCAGTCAAGTTATCAGGCACGTCAAAGTTTTAACTTAGTCTGCATTCCGTTAGTAAGTGTTTTATAGTCAGGTTTATATTGCAATATTGGCAGATAGGTGTGTCTTGTTTCGTCATAAGGTGTGAGTGAGTAAGTCAGTCAAGTTATCAGGCATGTCAAAGTTTTAACTTAGTCTGCCTTCCGTTAGTAAGTGTTTTATAGTCTGGTTTATATTGCAATATTTGCAGATAGGTGTGTCTTGTTTCGTCATAAGGTGTGAGTGAGTAAGTCAGTCAAGTTATCAGGCATGTCAAAGTTTTAACTTAGTCTGCATTCCGTTAGTAAGTGTTTTATAGTCAGGTTTATATTGCAATATTGGCAGATAGGTGTGTCTTGTTTCGTCATAAGGTGTGAGTGAGTAAGTCAGTCAAGTTATCAGGCATGTCAAAGTTTTAACTTAGTCTGCCTTCCGTTAGTAAGTGTTTCATAGTCAGGTTTATGTTGCAATATTTGCAGATAGGTGTGTCTTGTTTCATCATAAGGTGTGAGTGAGTAAGTCAGTCAAGTTATCAGGCATGTCAAAGTTTTAACTTAGTCTGCCTTCCCTTAGTAAGTGTTTTATAGTCAGGTTTATATCGCAATATTTGCAGATACGTGTGTCTTGTTTCGTCATAAGGTGTGAGTGAGTAAGTCAGCCAAGTTATCAGGCATGTCAAAGTTTTGTCTTAGTCTGCCTTCCGTTAGTAAGTGTTTTATGGTCAGGTTTATATTGCAATATTGGCAGATAGGTGTGTCTTGTTTCGTCATAAGGTGTGAGTGAGTAAGTCAGTCAAGTTATCAGGCATGTCAAAG
Source organism: Gonocerus acuteangulatus (assembly GCA_946811695.1). Classification (NCBI taxonomy): domain Eukaryota; kingdom Metazoa; phylum Arthropoda; class Insecta; order Hemiptera; family Coreidae; genus Gonocerus; species Gonocerus acuteangulatus. The sequence goes on from OX328125.1 coordinate 11,070,040, forward strand.
CTTTGTCTTAGTCTGCCTTCCGTTAGTAAGTGTTTTATAGTCAGGTTTATATTGCAATATTTGCAGATAGGTGTGTCTTGTTTCGTCAAAAGGTGTGAGTGAGTAAGTCAGTCAAGTTATCAGGCATGTCAAAGCTTTGTCTTAGTCTGCCTTCCGTTAGTAAGTGTTTTATAGTCAGGTTTATGTTGCAATATTGGCAGATAGATGTGTCTTGTTTCGTCATAAGGTGTGAGTGAGTAAGTCAGTCAAGTTATCAGGCATGTCAAAGCTTTGTCTTAGTCTGCCTTCCGTTAGTAAGTGTTTTATAGTCAGGTTTATATTGCAATATTTGCAGATAGGTGTGTCTTGTTTCGTCAAAAGGTGTGAGTGAGTAAGTCAGTCAAGTTATCAGGCATGTCAAAGCTTTGTCTTAGTCTGCCTTCCGTTAGTAAGTGTTTTATAGTCAGGTTTATGTTGCAATATTGGCAGATAGATGTGTCTTGTTTCGTCATAAGGTGTGAGTGAGTAAGTCAGTCAAGTTATCAGGCATGTCAAAGTTTTAAGTTAGTCTGCATTCCGTTAGTAAGTGTTTTATAGTCAGGTTTATGTTGCAATATTTGCAGATAGGTGTGTCTTGTTTCGTCATAAGGTGTGAGTGAGTAAGTCAGTCAAGTTATCAGGCATGTCAAAGCTTTGTCTTAGTCTGCCTTCCGTTAGTAAGTGTTTTATAGTCAGGTTTATGTTGCAATATTTGCAGATAGGTGTGTCTTGTTTCGTCATAAGGTGTGAGTGAGTAAGTCGAGAGTGTCCTATTCTTAGTCGACAAAGAATAATTTCTTCCCTTGTGTGTGCTGTGCTCTTAATTTCCCTCAGTTTGTTTTCTGTTGTTTCGTACCAAGATCAAGTTTCTACAAAGGCACCTGAGGCTGGAATGCCTGACTTTAGACAGTCTAGTTCGAACATTCATCGCGAGTGGTTTACAAGTTTTAAAAGTAATTTTAATAATATGTACTATTTTAAATGTGTATTATTGAAAATTATACATATTATTATATCCTCAAATGATAAGGTTTCAAATACCTACATAAGTGGCAGCTTCTAACTGAATTCTTTATTCCGGCGTTTTCTTTAATCCGACTGTACCCCGGTCCCGACGACGCCGGATTAGAGAGAGTCTACTGTGTGTATATATATATATATATATATATATATATATATATATATATATATATACTGCCTGTGGGTGTATGAGACTGAGCCGAGTGAGATGGTGTGAGGTGCGGCGGCTATTGGCAGATGAAGATAAATGCTCGTGTAATATGCCCCCAGAGATCGGTAGTAGGTTCTCTCGGAGAAGTGGCAAGTCACCCTCCTGTGTTTGATTCCACCCTCTTTCTAAGGTTTTTTTATTAATTCAATCTCTCCCTCCCTCCTCCCTTCTCCCTTACATCCCTCCCTTTGGAAACGGGGAAGCATAAACCCAGGGATATGGACTGCAGAACCCTTCGCCACGTGGGCCCGATCAGCTGATTGAGGGCTTTAGGATCCTTCTTCTTTCATGTCGTTGATTGAGAGCTCTTTGGCTAGTTGATTGTTTTCATTGAGAGAACGAAGAGTTTTGTATCTTCTTATTTTTTTTTTTTTTTTACCTAGGTATCTTGAATTGCCTGTTTTTTTTTAATTGCATATAACAGTTAAATGAGTTTGTTGTTTATTTATAAAAATAGTAGCTGTTCCCAGCGTGCCATGCTACACCTACTATCTGCCAATTACAATCCCCGAATCATGATCTACCTGTGTACCAACTTACGTCAAAATCGGACAAACGGTGTGAATTTCAAGTAATTCGTGAAGCAGCCGACAGAGGCCAGCACCACAGCCTGCGAGTAGATAGCTCGTATCAAAGAAAGGCCAGCAATCCTTCATTAGACAGTGACTGTTGAAATCAAATTGAAATAAACTGCATTACATTATTATTTAATGATGTAAAGTCATCAATGAGTTTGAGTTATTCTAATTATCAGCGAAACCAAAAAATAAATTGTTAGACATTATTGATCAAGTAGTAGGTACTTACGGAAAAAAGTCCGACCCCTTCTTAGCTCTGTTAGTGGATTCATAAGTTATGCCATAGAAGTGAGTTAAGGTTACGTTTGAGATTAAATACACACAATGGGCGGTGTGATTAAAACGGAGTTGATGGTACCACTTCAATATTCTGAAGTTGTAACTATCTTTAGTATGAATAAACCTGTCCTACAACTACCCCCTGTAGATATATCTCGGTTATCCCGGAGAGGTAGTTACAACTTCATTCTTGGTGTGATAAAAGAGAAGCTACAACTACCTAGGTGAGCAGGCTTCACTGTTGTCAGCTATTCTTCAATTGCAGGATTATTACTATATTAATTATTACTTTATTTCAGGGACGTGTACAGAACTATAATTTTTGACGAACGGGGAGTTTGGGGCTATTTTACACCTAAACAAATTAATTTTTTCTGGACCGATTAAATCAAATTAAATTCCGGGGGGGGCTGCGGATATAGAACGTGTTTTTGGGCAACTGAAACAAAGGTTCCCAATTCTTGGCAATTGTGTAAATGGAGCACTTGAAAGAATACGAAAACTAGTAATGAACTGTGCTATATTGTATAATATTGCTAAAAACCTTAAAGACCCTTTAAATTTTGAGGAATTTCACCACGTTGCAGACCAGGTCCGCCACATCTTAGAGCCGGGCCCGGGACCAGATCACGGGCCCCCACTTCTCACAGCCGGGCCCCCACTTCTCAGAGCCAGAATGAAAATTCTAGTACTTTGCTATAGGACTTTGGGCATTTTAAAATTATTTTCATCATCAGTTTTGAGTAAAATGAGAATAAAAGCCGACAATCGGTGCTGCAAAGGTCACTTTCGGTACTTTTTTCCAATTAGCGAGGATCGGCCCGGGCCCAGGACAACTGTACCCGGTTGTCCCCCCCCCCCATGTGGCGGCCCTGTTGCAGACAGTATTGCAAAAAAAGTTCGCGGAGAAGAAAAGCGAAATAAAATGTTAGCATTTTTATCTTCAAATCATCAGAATGCCTAACGCCTAATTAATTAGTATATTTGATTTAATATAATTTGTATAATAAATCAAGTTGTACATTACTCAATTTGTTAATTAAATCAATATAATTTTTTATATAACAAATCTCAATCTAAAGATTTCTTATCATTTAGTCTTTTATCTTCAGATGACGATGAAATTTTTACTACTGCTCAACGACAGAATGAATATGTGCCCAGGAGAGACTGACAAGGAAGAGTACTAATGAAAACATGAATCAAAACCTGTAGGAGTAGGAAAGGGTTGAGACGTTCCAACATGAAAGACAGCCACTACTACAGGCCCTGTAGTACAGGGTAGTTGTATCTACCCCTAGTTGTAGCTTCATTATTTCCAGCTACTACTCCATCTAGGGTAGTTGTAACTACCCCTAGTTGTAGCTTCAGTATTTCCAGCTACCACTCCATCTAGGGTAGTTGTAACTACCCCTAGTTGTAGCTTCAGTATTTCCAGCTACTACTCCATCTAGGGTAGTTGTAACTACCCCTAGTTGTAGCTTCATTATTTCCAGCTACTACTCCATCTAGGGTAGTTGTACCTACCCCTAGTTGTAGCTTCAGTATTTCCAGCTACCACTCCATCTAGGGTAGTTGTAACTACCCCTAGTTGTAGCTTCAGTATTTCCAGCTACCACTCCATCTAGGGTAGTTGTATCTACCCCTAGTTGTAGCTTCAGTATTTCCAGCTACCACTCCATCTAGGGTAGTTGTAACTACCCCTAGTTGTAGCTTCAGTATTTCCAGCTACTACTCCATCTAGGGTAGTTGTATCTACCCCTAGTTGTAGCTTCAGTATTTCCAGCTACCACTCCATCTAGGGTAGTTGTATCTACCCCTAGTTGTAGCTTCAGTTTTCCAGCTACTACTCCATCTAGGGTAGTTGTATCTACCCCTAGTTGTAGCTTCAGTATTTCCAGCTACCACTCCATCTAGGGTAGTTGTATCTACCCCTAGTTGTAGCTTCAGTATTTCCAGCTACCACTCCATCTAGGGTAGTTGTATCTACCCCTAGTTGTAGCTTCAGTATTTCCAGCTACCACTCCATCTAGGGTAGTTGTATCTACCCCTAGTTGTAGCTTCAGTTTTCCAGCTACTACTCCATCTAGGGTAGTTGTATCTACCCCTAGTTGTAGCTTCAGTATTTCCAGCTACCACTCCATCTAGGGTAGTTGTATCTACCCCTAGTTGTAGCTTCAGTTTTCCAGCTACTACTCCATCTAGGGTAGTTGTATCTACCCCTAGTTGTAGCTTCAGTATTTCCAGCTACCACTCCATCTAGGGTAGTTGTATCTACCCCTAGTTGTAGCTTCAGTATTTCCAGCTACCACTCCATCTAGGGTAGTTGTAACTACCCCTAGTTGTAGCTTCAGTATTTCCAGCTACTACTCCATCTAGGGTAGTTGTATCTACCCCTAGTTGTAGCTTCAGTATTTCCAGCTACCACTCCATCTAGGGTAGTTGTATCTACCCCTAGTTGTAGCTTCAGTATTTCCAGCTACCACTCCATCTAGGGTAGTTGTATCTACCCCTAGTTGTAGCTTCAGTTTTCCAGCTACTACTCCATCTAGGGTAGTTGTATCTACCCCTAGTTGTAGCTTCAGTATTTCCAGCTACCACTCCATCTAGGGTAGTTGTATCTACCCCTAGTTGTAGCTTCAGTTTTCCAGCTACTACTCCATCTAGGGTAGTTGTATCTACCCCTAGTTGTAGCTTCAGTATTTCCAGCTACCACTCCATCTAGGGTAGTTGTATCTACCCATAGTTGTAGCTTCAGTATTTCCAGCTACCACTCCATCTAGGGTAGTTGTCACTACCCCTAGTTGTAGCTTCAGTATTTCCAGCTACTACTCCATCTAGGGTAGTTGATCTACCCCTAGTTGTAGCTTCAGTATTTCCAGCTACCACTCCATCTAGGGTAGTTGTATCTACCCCTAGTTGTAGCTTCAGTTTTCCAGCTACTACTCCATCTAGGGTAGTTGTATCTACCCCTAGTTGTAGCTTCAGTTTTTCCAGCTACCACTCCATCTAGGGTAGTTGTAACTACCCCTAGTTGTAGCTTCAGTATTTCCAGCTACCACTCCATCTAGGGTTGTTGTATCTACCCCTAGTTGTAGCTTCAGTATTTCCAGCTACCACTCCATCTAGGGTAGTTGTATCTACCCCTAGTTGTAGCTTCAGTATTTCCAGCTACCACTTCATCTAGGGTAGTTGTATCTACCCCTAGTTGTAGCTTCAGTTTTTCCAGCTACCACTCCATCTAGGGTAGTTGTATCTAGCCCTAGTTGTAGCTTCAGTATTTCCAGCTACCACTCCATCTAGGGTAGTTGTATCTACCCCTAGTTGTAGCTTCAGTTTTCCAGCTACCACTCCATCTAGGGTAGTTGTATCTACCCCTAGTTGTAGCTTCAGTTTTTCCAGCTACCACTCCATCTAGGGTAGTTGTATCTACCCGTAGTTGTTGCTTCAGTATTTCCAGCTACTACTCCATCTAGGGTAGTTGTAACTACGGAGTGGTAGCCTTTCTTTAATCACATCCATCTGAGTTGAAGCTAAAACTACACCATAGTGTCTACTGGGTAGATACTTCGTTTTTATCACACCACCCATTAGATTCAAGAGAAATATTACTGCAATACAAGAGAAAGCACTACAATAGTGTTGATAACAAAACTAAAAGGTTTTAATGGCCGTCATAATCTGAAAGGTAGCCAATTTTTCTTCAACAAAACTTGTGACGAAATTTTGAAATTTGACTATATTGACCTAGCCTACGAGACTCCCTGTATCAAGACCTACCTGTGTGCCAAGTTTGGTCAAAATCGGTCAAACTCTGTGGATTTGTATAAGGAACAAACAGACAGAGTCAGTAAGCAGTGTCCAATTCTAAGCAAGGTTAATACTACTTGTTCCCTTCTTGTGAGGTTTTCCTTCAACCAGGCTCTTGTCGTATTTTTAATCTGTCTTAACGTATTTTCAGATATATTTTATGCAAATATATTCTTATAAATATATATAAAATATATTGATTCTACCAACAAAACAAGAACTTTTCAAAACATTTTCAAAAACTCATTCATCCTTGAAACTTCTGTAACTGCATTTCTACGAAAATTGATAAAATAATAAGAAACTGTAATTTTTTTAGAAATCCGTACCGGACCTTTCAACTTCGCTTGCCGGTCAGTAATTCCATGTTATGAAAATAGTTTTTCTTTGAACTAAATCTTTGATTGTAGAAGCCTTCTTTATACCCGAGATATTGAAGTATCTCCCCAAAACGGGAGCATGCAAGCCCAGATCGGAAGCAGGAAAGACGGAAGGAATAAAGTAGGTATGGTTTATGAGTTGGAAAGGTTTATCCGTTGGGCGGGGATGCGGCGAAGGGAGCATGGAGTGATAAAGGAGCTAGTGAGTGATAAGGGAGCTAGGGAGTGATGATAAGAGAGCTAGCCCAAGAGGCTGGATAAGCGACCTCAAGGGGATCTTGAGCCAATAAAGCACTCTATGCCCGACAATTGTATCTGATGTAAGGGGCGAGGATACACTCAAAGCATCGGTTATTTCACCGCTTACAGCAAGATAAAATACGGTTTGTCCAAGTAAATACAAGCTACTTTCGACCACTTGTTAGCAAACTCCAAAGAAATTATTCGTGTAACATTTATTCTGACACTCCGTGTCATCATTTTCAAGGCGTTTCCTCCCTCCACTAAAGATGTTTTCTTCTAGTCTGTTTGTTCCTTATACAAATCCACAGAGTTTGATCGATTTTTTTTTTCTCCACTAAAGATTTTTTCTTCTAGTGCTGACGTTCGAGGGTTGGATTTGGGGTCCCAGAACGTCCCTAGGCCAACCCAGCCTTCAATTTAATTTATCAATGGGTACCTTGGTGCTAATGACTCTAGGAGTCGAAGCAGCAAGGGAAAAATCAGGCGGCCGGAGCATAGTATTGACCACACTATCTCCCTAGTGTGCCGTATGGTCAAGAATCAGATACCTCTACTGTATCTGCCCCTCTGGGCACTCGTGGCCTGTTACTGATTTTTTTTTTTTTTTTATTCCTCCCTCCAGTCGTACAGTGAGACCAAACAACATTTCGTGTTTCAAAAAGGCTACAGCCTCTAAATCATAACCGATTTCAATTAACTTTTTTATATGAAAGCTTATACTGACTCACTCATCCCTTCTCACACGACAAGACAGACCAATATGCCGGTACTGATATACAACACTTACTGTTAAACACTTACTGACAGACTGTAGACTCACGCAAAACACTATCTTACCATCAAACATGAGTGAATTACTTTCAGATGACAGAAAACATATTACAGACATTTTTAAATTCCTTTCAAACACAAAACTTTTGGATAAAATCTAGCTACACCCTTTTTTCCATTTTGCTTACTTTTTTCCCCTACAGAGTGAGCCACTGAAACATCTGAATCTAGAAAGAACTAAATTCTCCCAGTTATTACGTAGCACTTTACTCACGAATCTTTTTATTTTTCTCGATTTGGTATTTTTTTTAAGCATAAAACTTAAAAATGTATTTATTAATTTAATGAAATTACATTCTGTAAAATAATACATTTTGTAATGTGCTCACATAAACATAAAAATCACGAGCGTCCGCACCAGCTGCCCCCTCGTCTCCTCGGGTAAGCGAGATGACTAGATACAGCCGTACCCCACTCCTCAACCAGCAGCAGCACGAAGTACTGGAGCTGGAAAAGGGACGAGAGAACTGCAGACGCTCTAGGGGCTTGTGGGGAGAAGATAACCACCGTTATCACTCCCTTGTATTGCTTAAAGCAGATCGTGGGGCCACATCCTGTTCAACCGTCCTGCTGGGGAATAGCGATGGTTGGGAGTGGACAGTGACTGGACAGCAGGATTAGGGTTTAGGGATAATTTGTAGTGAAAATTTTCAAATCGGATGGGGATAATCAGAGGAATGTTGAGGTCTTTATGAAGATTCTTATTGGTTATGTAAAAAGGAGCATTGACTATAGTTCGGAGGACTTTAGATTGGAAGGTTTGGAAGCGTCTGATGTTCGATGGTTTTGCAGTTCCCCATAGCTCTATTCCGTATTTCCAAATGGGGTTTATAATTGTGTTGTAGGTTTGTATTCGGGTGAGAGAGGTGAGTTTTTATTCAGTAAAGCTGTCCAAAGCGTCTGTGGAGTTCTTGTCTTTTCAGTCTGATGTGGTCTTTCCAAGTGAGTCTAGAGTCTAAATAAAAGCCAAGGTAACGGACTGTGTTGACGGGAACAAGGGGTTGGTTATTATAGGATACTGGGGGACAGGATTGGCGACGGAGAGTGAACGTTATGAACTGGCTTTTGCTTTCATTCACCTTGATCTTCTAAATTTTGGACCATTTTTCAATTTCACTTAAGTGGTTCTGGAGATTATTTGAAGCAACGTTCGGATTGGGATGGGAAGAAAGAACTGCTGTATCGTCGGCGTATGTGGCTAGGAGAGTATTAGGATGGAGAGGAATATCAGCTGTGTATATGGTGTAGAGGACAGGTCCTAAGACACTACCCTGCGGAACTGCTGTATCGTCGGTGTATGTGGCTAGGAGAGTATTAGGATGGAGAGGAATATCAGCTGTTTATATGGTGTAGAGGACAGGTCCTAAGACACTACCCTGCGGAACTGCTGTATCGTCGGCGTATGTGGCTAGGAGAGTATTAGGATGGAGAGGAATATCAGCTGTGTATATGGTGTAGAGGACAGGTCCTAAGACACTACCCTGCGGAACTGCTGTATCGTCGGTGTATGTGGCTAGGAGAGTATTAGGATGGAGAGGAATATCAGCTGTTTATATGGTGTAGAGGACAGGTCCTAAGACACTACCCTGCGGAACTGCTGTATCGTCGGTGTATGTGGCTAGGAGAGTATTAGGATGGAGAGGAATATCAGCTGTGTATATGGTGTAGAGGACAGGTCCTAAGACACTACCCTGCGGAACTGCTGTATCGTCGGTGTATGTGGCTAGGAGAGTATTAGGATGGAGAGGAATATCAGCTGTGTATATGGTGTAGAGGACAGGTCCTAAGACACTACCCTGCGGAACTGCTGTATCGTCGGTGTATGTGGCTAGGAGAGTATTAGGATGGAGAGGAATATCAGCTGAGTATATGGTGTAGAGGACAGGTCCTAAGACACTACCCTGCGGAACTGCTGTATCGTCGGTGTATGTGGCTAGGAGAGTATTAGGATGGAGAGGAATATCAGCTGAGTATATGGTGTAGAGGACAGGTCCTAAGACACTACCCTGCGGAACTTCTGTATCGTCGGTGTATGTGGCTAGGAGAGTATTAGGATGGAGAGGAATATCAGCTGAGTATATGGTGTAGAGGACAGGTCCTAAGACACTACCCTGCGGAACTCCCGCTTCCACTGGCTGGTAGTCTGAAAAACCTGTCTTTCAGATAGGAATGGAGAATCAGGAAAAGTGTACTGGGAAGGAGTTTTTTGAGTTTATAAAGTAAGCCAGTGTGCCAGACCCGGTCAAAAGCTTGCGCCACATCGAGGAAGACACTCGGGCAGTACTCTTTTTGCTCTAAGGAAGAGGATATATGATATACAACACGAAGACCTTGCTGTACAGTGGAATGGAGAGGAAGAAAACCAAACTGATGGGAAGGAAGTATGGTCTGGTTATTGAGAATAGGCACAAGGCGCTTCAGTAGGATCTTTTCAAACATTTCTTCTTCTTTGTTCTAACGCTGACAACATTAACATACACATTTCCTAAATCTTTATTGATGCCGTTTAGTCGCTAGAGCTGCGATAAACTACTAATAAAATAAAATAAATAAAATGAAAGCTAATAAAATTTAAAACAACTTTGTCTAGCCAGAACTTTGTTTTTTGTTTCCCCTGTTTATTAAATTACGTGTAAACAATTCACAAACTTTTACAATTGAACATAAAATAATATTTTATTTTTCATCTAACTTAATATCAGCACTGAAATGGTTGAGATTAAACATTCAAATCCTGATTATACATGAAAACCATCAAAATCTATTTTCAAATCATTCAAAAATTATGTTATTTCAATTAATCTCATTGTTGAATTAAGATAAATTACATTTTGAAGAGGTCTGTCGTATTTTTGGATTGCATAGTTAATGTCATGTTTTTAGTCTGCTTGGAGGACTTACTGTTCAAGACTGGATGTATTGTAACTGGTAATGTTCAAGACTGGATATATTGTAACTGGTATTGTTCAAGACAGGATGTATTGTAACTGGTAATGTTCAAGACTGGATATATTGTAACTGGCAATGTTCAAGACTGGATATATTGTAACTGGTATTGTTCAAGACTGGATGTATTGTAACTGGTAATGTTCAAGACTGGATGTATTGTAACTGGTAATGTTCAAGACTGGATGTATTGTAACTGGTAATGTTCAAGACTGGATGTATTGTAACTGGTAATGTTCAAGACTGGATATATTGTAACTGGTATTGTTCAAGACTGGATGTATTGTAACTGGTAATGTTCAAGACTGGATATATTGTAACTGGTAATGTTCAAGACTGGATATATTGTAAGTGGTAATGTTCAAGACTGGATGTATTGTAACTGGTAATGTTCAAGACTGGATATATTGTAACTGGTAATGTTCAAGACTGGATATATTGTAAGTGGTAATGTTCAAGACTGGATGTATTGTAACTGGTAATGTTCAAGACTGGATATATTGTAACTGGTAATGTTCAAGACTGGATATATTGTAAGTGGTAATGTTCAAGACTGGATATATTGTAACTGGTAATGTTCAAGACTGGATATATTGTAACTGGTAATGTTCAAGACTGGATGTATTGTAACTGGTAATGTTCAAGACTGGATGTATTGTAACTGGTAATGTTCAAGACTGGATATATTGTAACTGGTATTGTTCAAGACTGGATGTATTGTAACTGGTAATGTTCAAGACTGGATATATTGTAACTGGTATTGTTCAAGACTGGATGTATTGTAACTGGTAATGTTCAAGACTGGATATATTGTAACTGGTAATGTTCAAGACTGGATATATTGTAACTGGTAATGTTCAAGACTGGATGTATTGTAACTGGTAATGTTCAAGACTGGATATATTGTAACTGGTATTGTTCAAGACTGGATGTATTGTAACTGGTAATGTTCAAGACTGGATGTATTGTAACTGGTAATGTTCAAGACTGGATATATTGTAAGTGGTATTGTTCAAGACTGGATGTATTGTAACTGGTAATGTTCAAGACTGGATGTATTGTAACTGGTACTCGTATTTTCGTGACCTATGGGTTTTAAATCTTGGCATCGTAAAATAGACAAAATTTACTTGATAGTAGATTTTGTCAATTATAAAACCATTGACTGGTGCCTAAAAGGCAATTTAAATTTACAACCTTCTTATTTTGGAGACAAGACATTCTCTCGCCCGTACAAGAACAGAATCGGCTGCTGCAAGCAACTCTGGCTCATTAATGTTAAACTAAGTTTTAGCCACCATTCACTGGTTTTATAATTGGCAAAGTCTACTTGTTCATCAAGTACATTTTATCTAGTTTAAGATGCTGCAATTGGGAATTACATATCCTGTTGTTCTAGCACAGCCCCAAGACCTATTTGACTCGCATCAGGAGCAACCCTTTTCGGTTTGTTTAGGTCAAAGAAAGTTAGCACCGGTGCAGACGTTAGAAGTTCCTTTACCTTCCCAAAACTTCTTTCCTGTGCCTCGTCCCATACCCAACATCTGTCTTTCTTTATCAGCTCTCTGAGCGGACTCGTGATCTCTGAAAGCTGAGGAAGAAATTTTATATAATAATTGCACACCCCAAGAAATCTCCTAACCTCTGGAACTCCCTTCGGTGGCTCCATTTTGATTATTGCTGGGACTTTTTCCGGGTCTCCTGCGATCCCAGACTGATTTCTAGTCAACGAAATACGTGGTTAACCTAAAAAAACACAAAATTTAAATTTCCTCCCTCCCCATTTATGTTCCATTTGGTGCCTACTATCACCTCCTTATGTATTCGTCACCAATTTCGTTTCTCTCTGCATAATAATAGTAATCGAAAATAAATACGCCAATGAACCTCTAGACCAATCTGAAAAATCAAAAGCAATGTTTAAAATCTTTCGTATCCCTTCTTCAGGTGTAGCTTTGATTACCTCAAGCATCAGCTGCTTCATCCGTGAAGATTGGACCGCGGTGGGTGTGCTTTGAAAAGGCGCTAGAGAGGGTTGTAGACGGCGGGAGTGGGGGAGGGGATTTGTGGGTGAGAGAGAGAGAGAGAGAGAGAGAGAGAGAGTGAGTGAGAGAGAGAGAGATCTCCCCCATTGTATATTCATTACGTGACTTAAAGGGGCAGGGACTGTGAAATTGGAGGTTACGCTCGAGCAGGTTACTTTATACACGCTGCACCTTATCCATACACTCTTATACATACTTGTAAATAACTGCCGCCTCTCCTAGGCTCTACGGTGATATTCCAGAGCTACCAACACAATCACTGCTTCCACCAGAATCACGGCTACCCTCACAATCACGGATATTGTGAATATTCCCTGGAGACATTATCAGTCTTATGTCTATCTGATTCCGATTTAAAAATCGAAATTTTGATATTGCAATCATTTAAAAGGGAAGCATAATCTGCTATATATTTTTCGAAAACCTCTCACTCACTGACCTATCATCGCCCAGCCCAAACAACTTGACAGAAAAATTTGAAATTTTGCATGGACACTCCCTTTAGGATGTACGCACGTTAAGAAAGATTTTTTTTTATATTCAGATTTTTAAGTATTTTTAAAGGGGTTTTGAATTTTTATTTGGTCAGAGACCAGGCACGCCAAGTCAGCAAGCGTTGTTAGGACGATAACAGGTCAGCTGTTATCGTACTGTATTTATTTCTTAATATTATTTCTATTTGAGCTTCATGATGGGGGACCTCGAACTACTAGAAATAAACTGTGATTTTGTCCCTCATAGAGTTTACCTATGATGGTCCATCCGAGGTAATAATATCCCGAACCCTTGCACAGCCTCCTCACCCATCAGCATCCCCAGTCAGAGCACTTCTTGGTAATGCTCGCAAATATAATGGGTGTCTCCAAATGACATCTTGGAAACATAAAGTTTTAAATTTTAATATACACTGCTGTTACTGGTCACATAGATAACGGTTTATCTCTAGGTTATCTGTTTACTGACACTGGTCCTGAGAGCCCCAAAGTCATGCAACATTATACTTTGATTACTAATTTATTGATAAATAATTGATCAATAACTTATAGTATGACGGAACCGTTCTATAATAAACTGCACAATATTATATTGTAGCGCTAATTTTGATGATACATTATTTAACGCAATAATTTTTTTTTTTTTTTTTATTTGTTTATTTGAAATCTGCACATAAATCAATAGTACAATCGTCAAGTTTGTTGACACAGATAATATATACAAGTTGATTAAAACGGTAAAATTAAAACAAAATAAAAATAATGAAGAATTTGGAAGAAGCCAACCATTGTTGGTACTTCCTGAGGCGGGTAAACAAACGTTTTAATGATCAAAATAGGATCGGCTATGTGGGTTTATCTCGGGGCCACTGTCTTTTAAGCCGCCTGGGAGGATTGTCTGGATGGGATTGGGAAGATAAGGATAAACCTTCAGGGTTGGGATCGTAGGACAATTTGGAGTGGAACATTTGGAAACGCAATAAAAAGGAGAGGAAAAAAGAGTGACAGGGCGCGCGCTAAAGTAGGAAGAAGAGGGAAAGAGAGTGAGAGAAAGAGGAAAATCTATTTACTGTAGTAATTTCTTAGGAAAAACTTAGGAAGTTGGACCGATGAAGATTTTAAAACATTTTTCAAATATTCATTCGTGAGTAGAATTGAGACAAATTTGCAACAATGGCGCCCTAATAATAAATAACCTGAATGCACAGTACGGTAACGAGTACAGACAAAACTTTTTGTAATATGTTAAATAATATTATATTGGAAATATTTCTTTGAAAAAAGTTCCGTTAATCCCTGGCGTCCAATGATTTGTCATTACTAGGGGCCGGATTTTTAGGATAAAATAAGCACCCAATTAGGTTTTTGCAACAGGCATAATAGGTATTTTTAGGTTTCTATTTAAAAATCCATTTTAGGTTTTTTTAGGAGATAAAAATGCTTTGAATAGGTTCGAAAAATAGGTCTTTTATTTAAAAATCCATTTTAGGTTTTTTAAGTGAGAAAAATAGGCCTTTTTAGGTTTTTATTCAAAAATCCATTTTAGGTTTTTTTAGATGATAAAAATGTTTCAATAGGTTAAAAAAAAATAAGTTCAACCTATTATAATTTATCATTAATAATTTTGATTAATTTATAATTGATAAATAATTATGTATATAAATAGTGATATAAAAATAAACAACAAATAACATTATTTTATAGAATAGTATATTGAGAAAAAAAAAAGATTTTATTTTAAAAAAAGAATAAGTACCTAGTCCAAATATTCAATAAAATATTTATTTAAAAAACAAAGTGAATGACATTTATTTAAATAAAATACATTTTAGAAATAAAGCCTAAATGAGGTTTGGAAGATCTGAGAAATATGTTCTTAGGAATGCGAGTGCACCACGAATCTCGTTGGTCAGGAGGAACATCGATTCCTTAGAAATGGCAGCTCCTTCATTCATATCCAAAGCTTCAACAGCTGTTTTTATTTTTTCCCCAGTGTGTTTAAATGGGAGTTCATTGAAGTGTATTTTCTATTTCAAAGATTAGGTCTGTCTAGGTCGTTCAAGCGTTATTTAGGTGATTTTAGGTGATATCATCCTGAATACGTTTTTTTAGGTTCTTCCAAATTTGCATGAATGATACTAAAAGACGCCGAAAAAAAACGACCATTATCATGTTTAGAAGAAAGGAAAAAAATAGGTGAAAGCCTAAGAATCCGGTCCCTAGTCATTACTATTCCCAAAATAGATTGCAACAGATCCTACGCTCTGAATCAGAGTTTTCGCCACATTCCAGCATTATTCCATCCGGAGGCCTCTTATCTTCCGGGGGATGCTAGAAGCGATACGAGTCTGTGGGAAAGAATGAAATCAGATCCGAAGAGAGGCGGAAAAATCATACAAAAACATTATGGTTTGGTTGAGATAAGCCAGGGAGCGATAGGGAAGGCCTACAATGCCATCGGGGAAATGGGCTGTGCAGCTGGGCGGGGTGGTTGTGTAGGGGGTGGGGGGGATCGCTTTTTACTTCCCAATAAATAGTCATTTTTCATACTGCACAGAATCCGAGGGGATTGGAGCAATATGGCCTGTCAATAAAGGCAGATTATATCTTCAACATTTACCAGAAACCGCCGCGGAATAGCTCCACAACAACTCAAGGATAGCTGCATGTATCAGGCTGTACCGTATGAAATGTCAGTTTTGGACTTGCCGATTTCCTTCAAATGTCTTGAAACTGTCGTGGCTCCTACTCAGAGTTCTTTGGCACATTCCCTAGTGGTTTTTGAGGGACAAGCTTCAACCCTTTCTTTCAGGTGGTCATTGTCAAGCTTGGTTTCTGGCCTTAATCGCTCCTCGTTGTCAAGGTCAAAATTTCCACTTCGAAACCTTGAAAACCACCGGTAAACAGTTCGTTCATTCACCGTTCCCTCCCCGGACGCCATGTTAATGTTCATACACGCCTCAGCAGCGCTATGACCGAGCTTAAATTCATAACGAAAAATAATACGGATTTCCGTTGAAGACATAATTTAAGTTTTATTTTGTTCTCAGAGGATCGTTCTCACAACACAGTACGCAAGTTACTGATTAAATAATAGGAATAAAAGAGCTTTAATTCTATATGAATAACAATGATGTTCGTAAATAATGAAATAAAAAAGGGAAAATCACGAAGTAAACAAAACTGACATTTCATACGGTACAGCCTGATATTACCTAGTTCGATTTGTTCATATCGTCAGGTGATGACATGATTTCATTTTTCACTGTCTTACCTTCGTTATTTATGGGAACAGGATATAGTGCCCTATACCATTATATAGATCACAAAATCTACATTATGAACATGTTGTTAAGTCAATATAATAAAAAAATGCTCTTAATATTAATTATATGAACTATACTTCAGTTTAAATTTTTTATTTTTATTTTTGCAGAACAAGATGTGCACCGACATCTAGGCCCTTAGCGCCTATTTGACCGCAAGTCACAAATTAGAATAGATTCACATATCGCCCAGTCACAGATTACATTAAAAGTGATATTCACTCACCGAGCATCCAAAGTAGAGTGGATCAGCCGACGTACACCAACTTGCTTCCGATGACTCTCGCTGGCGGGAATCAAAAGGCGCGAATTTTAAATACGGAGCATTGCGGGTTTATTTGGATACCGAACTGCGCCTATAATTGTGTTTTTTTTTTTGTTTTGTTTTTTTAAGGCGCATCTACATCTAGGTCATTAGCGCCGACATCCAGGATGCAGCGAGGAATTTTCCCAACGAGCCGTGGGATGAAAAAATTCCTGCCACCGGTGGGGATCGAACCCACCATCTCCCGCTTATGAATCTAAGGCGCTAGCCACTAGACCGCGGGAGACCCCTATAATTGTGTTATTTCAAATTATAATGCGAGTCCACCGTACCCCCCCCCCCTCTCGGATGCCCTGCTAGTATTTCCCTTTGAATCTATGCATTCTTTAACTAAGAGTTGAACGCCTTCCTGTGTCTGCGCTATAACAAGCAACTCTGCATTCTACAGAAAGCTTGTTAGCTTACACCAGATATCCAACGAATTGGGTTAAGTTTACCAACATCAGTACAAAATCAACTTTTGAAGAAAAAAATAGAATTAAAATGTATTGTAACGAAGATAAGGCGCAAATGCCAGCTGTTATCGCCGTCTCGAGAATATCTGGTGAAAAATATAAAATAAAAAAAAATAATACAGTCCGGTAACAGGCCACGAGGGCAGATACTATAAAGGTATCTGATTCATGACCATACGGCACACTAGGGAGATAGTGTGTCCTGATTTTCCCCTTTGCTGCTTCGGCTGCTAGAGTCATTAGCACAAAGGTACCCATTCATAAATTAATTAAAGGCTGGGTTGGCCTAGGGACGGTCAGGGAGGCCGAATCCAACCCATGAACGAAGACACTAGAAGGTCAAAATCTTTAGTTCTTGCTCGGGATTTGAACTCAGGTCCTCCAGCATATTAGTCCAGTGCTCTATCACTGAGCTAACCTCGCCCTGAATATCTGTTAATCCTAAATACGGGTTAAGTTCTGGAGTCGGACTTCTTATCATACACTTTTGGACTGGAAGGGACTGTAGTATTTGCAGGGGAATCTCAAGTCTACTTCGATGATACTAATTCTAGTCAGGGCGGGAGCAAAGATATTTTTTTTTTTTTTAATTTTAACGTCCATTATTAACTAATTTTTGAACGGGTTATCTATAGGTTACAACCAAAAGATGGGACTAAACATGGATATTAATCTTAACCTATTTTACACTATGTGAAAACTTCTCTTAGCTAAATCTTCTCTTAGCTAAACTGATGAACTGTAAGCAGCCGTAGATCATCGTTAGAATGGCTTGAAACTGCAGAGACTGGCTTAATGTAGTGCGCGCAAGAGGACCCCGTTCTGAAGTCATTGTTGTCACTTCAGCCTACTTGCGTACATGTATTTGAGGGCTGTTGGTGTATAAATGTAATGATTTCTTTGTAGATAACTCTCTGCAGGCGAAGGAAGCGCTGTGTGAATCGGAATCGGTAGATCTTCTCTCGGGCATCCTTCGTGCGATCATGTTGACATGCGGGGAGGAGGGCAGATGCCTTTGCATGTTTACACGAAGGTAGTTATTTTCGTAGAAATTTTTAGATTCTGTCCGGACCACGAAGTGAATGAGTAGCACACAAGTGCGTCTGCTTTTGACGGATTAACGGACCTTCCTGTATAGCCGAGTAATTTACAATGGATACTTAGGCAGCTTGTATCCTTCCGACAACTACTCAAGCGTTCAAGCTGGAGGTATGGACGCCGATGTCACCGGAGAAGGCTGGTACAGCGACTCCTAAGAACATCATCTCCACGATATAGGCCCTGTAGATGGTGAAGAGCACTCGACCCAAAACCCACCTCTGAGGAAATCCGCCGCTAAGATGGCGCAGTTCCTGTGTGTCAAACACACACACAGATATATATATATATATATATATATATATATATATATATATATATATATATAGACTAGCTGTTACCCAGTGTGCCATGCTACACCTACTTTCTACCTATGACTCTCCACGTATCAAGATCTACTTTTATTATCAGTTACGTCAAAATCGGTCAAACGGTGTGAATTTGTTTATATCTGTCCAGTAATTTCATAATGCAGCTGGCAGAGGCCACCAGCCTAGAACTTCATATAACAGCCGGCAGAGGCCTGCAGCACAGCCTGCGAGTAGATAGCTCTTATCATAGAAAGGCCAGCACTCTTTAGTTAGACAGTGACTGTTGATATAAAATTGAAATAAACTGCATTACATGATTAAATAATGATGTAAAGTCATCAATGAGTTCGAGTTATTCAAATTATCAAGAGCGTCAACAAATAAATTTGAGACATTATTCAAGATGGCTGTCGATTCAAAATGGCCGTCAGAATCTGAATGGTTCAGTGTAGCCAATTTTTCTTGAACGAAACTTTTGTACTTTTGTCCAAATTATGAAATATGACTATTTTGACCTAGCCTAGGAGATTTCCCGTATCAAGACCTACCTATGTGCCAAGTCTGGTCAAAATCGGTCTAACGGTGTAGATTTGTATAAGGGACATACGGACAAACAGGCAAACGGACAAACAGACAGACACCTTAGGATTGTTATAGACTCTTCTAAGGATTGTTAAGATAAATCTGTGGTTGTAGAGAGAGTGTGTATGAATAAAGAGAAAGAGCGAGACCTAGAGGGAGGTGTAGAATGATGAATGATGTAGAGTAGGGGGGAGGGGGAGGAGGGAAGGAGGGAGGGGGGGACTTATTTGCCTGTCTTCTTATTTTTCCACGGCCTGCTTTTCGGAGATAACCCTAGCCAATACACTGCCTTCAGAATCCCCGCCGTATGTCTGCTCAATATGTCTCAGCTGATTCAATCATCCCTGTATCAATATGGCAGAGGATCGTTTCCATGATGACGGAGAGTCTGATAGCTCTGGAGATCTGGTGGAGTATGATCATTCATAAAGCATTAGGGTGCCCATAGAAGGAGAAGAATATCTCAAGATTTGGACTGCGCAGTCTAAACCTTAAGCTATTCCTTACAGTGAATCTTTGAGGCCTGTGTTGATCTGTACAGTCCTTCGTAGTAGAATGATAAAACCAATAGATTAACTGTACAGACCAATGAGGCCGGGACTGTGCAGGGCAGGGCTGATGTGTGTGGACAAGAGGATATTTGCTTCACATTCAGAAGGTCTACTATAACTGGACTGTGCAGTCCCTGCCTCGAGGTTTATTAACTTATCGTGTGTGTGCTAGATCCGTTCAGTCCAAACCTTGATGTCAAACTGTGCAGTCTCTGCCTTGAGGTTTATTAACTTATCGTGGGTGTGCTAGACTCGTACAGGCCAAACTGCTCCAGTTGAGGTTTGAACTAAACTTGTATGGACACCTTAAAAGTGGTGACTTGGACACCCCAAGGAGGGATTTCATCGTCAGGGGCATCACAGAAAGAGATTCACTCAGAATTTACAAACAATCAACTGATGTGTTTTGTTTGAGTTTCCACCCTCTCTATGGCTTTTGAATAAAACTTTATTTTTGGGGAATATATTTTTTTTTTTTTATCTTTTTCTCTTCCCAAGTTCTTGTTAAGTTAAGGTATATTTTTTTTTTGTCTGAATGATTAATTAATTAATGTTTGTATGCAATCTGGCTGATGGACATTGTTCAAGCGTATGTAAATTGATCGGTTATTTTTTTTTATTTATTTATTTTTTTTTTTTTATTTTTTAATAAACATCACTCATGACGTAATATATTCCTTTATTCATCATTATTTTACATAGGAACCTTCCTATTGATTGTACATGGGGCTATTGTTCTTATGTATGTTGTCATATTATGCATAGAACCTATATAGTAAATAGAAACTGTTGCGATTATATATAGTCATATTGTACATAGGAACTATTTTCTTCGTTTCCTTTATAATTATAAGTTTTTCTTCAAAATTTATTGTTTTTTACTAGTTAATTTTACTTTTAGCTTCTCTTCCCAAGTTCTTATTAAGTTAAGGTATATTTTTTTTTATTTTTTAATAAACATCACTCATGACGTAATATATTCCTTTATTCATCATTATTTTACATAGGAACCTTCCTATTGATTGTACATGGGGCTATTGTTCTTATGTATGTTGTCATATTATGCATAGAACCTATATAGTAAATAGAAACTGTTGCGATTATATATAGTCATATTGTACATAGGAACTATTTTCTTCGTTTCCTTTATAATTATAAGTTTTTCTTCAAAATTTATTGTTTTTTACTAGTTAATTTTACTTTTAGCTTCTCTTCCCAAGTTCTTATTAAGTTAAGGTATATTTTTTTTTATTTTTTAATAAACATCACTCATGACGTAATATATTCCTTTATTCATCATTATTTTACATAGGAACCTTCCTATTGATTGTACATGGGGCTATTGTTCTTATGTATGTTGTCATATTATGCATAGAACCTATATAGTAAATAGAAACTGTTGCGATTATATATAGTCATATTGTACATAGGAACTATTTTCTTCGTTTCCTTTATAATTATAAGTTTTTCTTCAAAATTTATTGTTTTTTACTAGTTAATTTTACTTTTAGCTTCTCTTCCCAAGTTCTTATTAAGTTAAGGTATATTTTTTTTTATTTTTTGTCTGAATGATTAATTAATTAATGTTTGTATGCAATCTGGCTGATGGACATTGTTCAAGCGTATGTAAATTGATCGGTTTTTTTTTTTTTTTTTTTTTTTTTTAATACACATCACTCATGACGTAATATATTCATTTATTCATCATTATTTTACATAGGATCCTTCCTATTGATTGTACATGGGGCTATTGTTCTTATGTATGTTGTCATATTATGCATAGAACCTATATAGTAAATAGAAACTGTTGCGATTATATATAGTCATGTTGTACATAGGAACTATTTTCTTCGTTTCCTTTATAATTATAAGTTTTTCTTCAAAATTTATTGTTTTTTACTAGTTAATTTTACTTTTAGCTTCTCTTCCCAAGTTCTTATTAAGTTAAGCTATATTTTTTTAATTTTTTGTCTGAATGATTAATTAATTAATGTTTGTATGCAATCTGGCTGATGGACATTGTTCAAGCGTATGTAAATTGATCGGTTATTTATTTATTTATTTTTTAATTTTTTTTTTTATTTATTATTTTTTTTTTTTTTAATAAACATCACTCATGACGTAATATATTCATTTATTCATCATTATTTTACATAGGATCCTTCCTATTGATTGTACATGGGGCTATTGTTCTTATGTATGTTGTCATATTATGCATAGAACCTATATAGTAAATAGAAACTGTTGCGATTATATATAGTCATGTTGTACATAGGAACTATTTTCTTCGTTTCCTTTATAATTATAAGTTTTTCTTCAAAATTTATTGTTTTTTACTAGTTAATTTTACTTTTAGCTTCTCTTCCCAAGTTCTTATTAAGTTAAGCTATATTTTTTTAAATTTTTGTCTGAATGATTAATTAATTAATGTTTGTATGCAATCTGGCTGATGGACATTGTTCAAGCGTATGTAAATTGATCGGTTTTTTTTTTTTTTTTTTTTTTTTTAATACACATCACTCATGACGTAATATATTCATTTATTCATCATTATTTTACATAGGATCCTTCCTATTGATTGTACATGGGGCTATTGTTCTTATGTATGTTGTCATATTATGCATAGAACCTATATAGTAAATAGAAACTGTTGCGATTATATATAGTCATGTTGTACATAGGAACTATTTTCTTCGTTTCCTTTATAATTATAAGTTTTTCTTCAAAATTTATTGTTTTTTACTAGTTAATTTTACTTTTAGCTTCTCTTCCCAAGTTCTTATTAAGTTAAGCTATATTTTTTTAATTTTTTGTCTGAATGATTAATTAATTAATGTTTGTATGCAATCTGGCTGATGGACATTGTTCAAGCGTATGTAAATTGATCGGTTATTTATTTATTTATTTTTTAATTTTTTTTTTTATTTATTATTTTTTTTTTTTTTAATAAACATCACTCATGACGTAATATATTCATTTATTCATCATTATTTTACATAGGATCCTTCCTATTGATTGTACATGGGGCTATTGTTCTTATGTATGTTGTCATATTATGCATAGAACCTATATAGTAAATAGAAACTGTTGCGATTATATATAGTCATGTTGTACATAGGAACTATTTTCTTCGTTTCCTTTATAATTATAAGTTTTTCTTCAAAATTTATTGTTTTTTACTAGTTAATTTTACTTTTAGCTTCTCTTCCCAAGTTCTTATTAAGTTAAGCTATATTTTTTTAAATTTTTGTCTGAATGATTAATTAATTAATGTTTGTATGCAATCTGGCTGATGGACATTGTTCAAGCGTATGTAAATTGATCGGTTATTTATTTATTTATTTTTTAATTTTTTTTATTTTTTTTTATTTATTTTTTTTTTTTTTTAATAAACATCACTCATGACGTAATATATTCATTTATTCATCATTATTTTACATAGGATCCTTCCTATTGATTGTACATGGGGCTATTGTTCTTATGTATGTTGTCATATTATGCATAGAACCTATATTGTAAATAGAAACTGTTGCGATTATATATAGTCATATTGTACATAGGAACTATTTTCTTCGTTTCCTTTATAATTATAAGTTTTTCTTCAAAATTTATTGTTTTTTACTAGTTAATTTTACTTTTACCCTCCCGAAATTCCACTTCCGGTGCGAGTATTGGTCTTCCCTTCCTTTCCCCTAAGTGGCCAATATCTCTTGAAAGGATTTGTCTTCATAAGGCGGTTTCGATGCCCTGCGAGAGCCCCAAGAATTTTCCAGGCCTATAAATTCTGACACCTCGGTCTATAATTCAAGCAGACCTCCCGAGGACAGCGGTATCTGCCCGGGAGCTGCTTTAATCCGATCCTCACACCCTTCGCGTGTCCCCCTTTTATTGCTGGACAAAGAAAGACACTCTCCAACCCTCACATACTCCACTCCTTCAGATATACTAATACTGAATCATGGTCATTTAGACCCAAAATGGCCTATGCGTATCCTTGCCTAAAAAGGATCTAGGAAAAATATGTCCCTAGGGTTTTTTTTTTTCAATTCGCAATTTTTTTTTTTGTTAAACCAACTTTGTATATACAGGGTGTCCCGTAAATGTCTAGTTATATTGTGGGAGGTGATAGAGGACCCTTGGGGGAACAAAAAAAGTTCTACGAAGATTTTCCGAATTCTCACAATCTAAGGGAGAAAACGTCGTTTTATTGTTTTATCGAGACGTGGTTTTCAGAAGAATAGTCGTTGTAGCTCCGTCCCAGGTGGTTCTACTAGAATGGGAGTGAAACCAATCGAAAGCTGAGTATTCATGTATCACAACCCTGTTTTATTGAAGTATGTCAACGATTTAAGAACAAAAGTTTAAAAAAAAAAACATGGATCTGGGAAAAGAAAATCATATTTTTTTCTTCAGTTTAATAAAAGTCCGACTCGCAGGAACTGCGTCATCTTAGCGCGGGTCCGAACGTCTCGAAGAATTGGAGTAGATTAGACATCACAAATAGCAGGAATCTGACAGTAGCCAACTTACACAGAAGCGGATAATTCTTAATCCTCATTCTTGAGGAAGGCTGAATAAGTCAATACAATTATTTACTGAAAACGAATATTCTCTACAACTACTGCTCAGAAGGTTCTATTCCAAACAACCAAAAATTCGTTGTCATTTTAAGTTCCTTGTTTTACAAACAAATTCCTTTCACTGTAATAATCAACTGTAAATATAAGCTTCATGGCAAATAAAAGTTCATTCTCTCGTGGGTTAAATCTTTGTATAAAATTAGAAATAATGATAACTTCAGTTGGAGGCTATGAGGAAGATTATATAGATAGGAGAATTCAAAACCATCCAACGTATACGCCTTCATGGTTAGCCACAGCCATCTTGATTTCCACAGCCATTCCAAACGTATTACTAATACCTTTTATAGTTTCTTGCTTATTTGACTAAAATACTAATTTCACTGATAAATGCAATTATAAAAAAAGACAATCAATTAAAAAGTGAGATAAACAAAGACAAAAACCCGTCCAAAACAAACACTTTTTAAGTTTTAAGCGTTTATATCTCTGATTGACATTGCCCCTTCGAATATTGCTTCAGAACCTTTTTTGTAGAGAATTTAGTAAGCATTCGAATGATTGCCTCCCACGATTTCCCAACCGATATCGAGATATTTACGAAAAATGTATGAAGATCCGAAAACTTTTCATGTCTATTAATAAAAAAAAATTTTCGCATACTTCCTTAACTCCAAATATAACCAAAATTTAAGCATCGTAGTTGGGATTAATTTCCAAGATGTAGAAAAAATGTCAATCGAATCCCGCGATTCTAAGTACCCACCAAAAATAATGACATGCGAAAACATTGATTCCACTTTTCTCAAAAACGGTTAGAGATATCGCCTTAAAAATGGTTTCATTCGTTTTCCTATGTTTAGAAACCTATAAAAGAAGTACCTGCAAGCATACGAACTCAAAAACGTAAGCGACAATTTTTTTTTTGTCGAATTTCGCCCCAAACACTATCTTCCAGTAAGCGGATCCTGCGGGTTAACGAACTTGACCTTTCAAATCAGACGACAGATTTTTGTACCAAATTTCATCAAAA
This sequence comes from Gonocerus acuteangulatus, assembly GCA_946811695.1. Lineage (NCBI taxonomy): Eukaryota > Metazoa > Arthropoda > Insecta > Hemiptera > Coreidae > Gonocerus > Gonocerus acuteangulatus. Next base: position 11,095,156 of record OX328125.1, read on the forward strand.
TCGGACCATTTTTGAGCTTGCTAGAGCGCGAACAGACAAGCATTATATATATATATATATATATATATATATATATATATATATATATATATATATATATATATATACAAATTTGAGCCACCTATATTTTCGTGATCTATGGGGTCTGAAACGAGAATGTTTCTAGTCGGCACTTCCGGATTGCGTCGTGAGGTCAACCTCATAAGCGGGTTCTCCCTATGGAGATAGGGAGTAACCTCATAAGCGGGTTCTCCCTATGGAGATAGGGAGTAACCTCATAAGCGGGTTCTCCCTATGGAGATAGGGAGTAACCTCATAAGCGGGTTCTCCCTATGGAGATAGGGAGTAACCTCATAAGCGGGTTCTCCCTATGGAGATAGGGAGTAACCTCATAAGCGGGTTCTCCCTATGGAGATAGGGAGTAACCTCATAAGCGGGTTCTCCCTATGGAGATAGGGAGTAACCTCATAAGCGGGTTCTCCCTATGGAGATAGGGAGTAACCTCATAAGCGGGTTCTCCCTATGGAGATAGGGAGTAACCTCATAAGCGGGTTCTCCCTATGGAGATAGGGAGTAACCTCATAAGCGGGTTCTCCCTATGGAGATAGGGAGTAACCTCATAAGCGGGTTCTCCCTATGGAGATAGGGAGTAACCTCATAAGCGGGTTCTCCCTATGGAGATGGGGAGTAACCTCATAAGCCGGTTCTCCCTATGGAGATAGGGAGTAACCGCGCTAATAATAATTTTTGAGGTGAATGTGTGGTTGGGGTTCATTAATGGCCACCTCTTAGACCCAGTATTAGTTACTGTAATTAATAAATTCAAAATAAGTGTGTATTTAAATTATTTACTGTTTTAGAATTTTTTTTATTTTTGTAGAAGTAATTTTTTTTTATTGTTTTAAGTAAATATTTACTTAATATTTTATTAAATATTTATAAAAAACAAATATTTCTTTTATGATTTTTGAATAAACGGAAGAAAAAAATATTATTTTCTTTTCCGAGATCCATGTTTTTTTTAAAACTTTTGTTCCTAAATCGTTCACATACTTCAATAACACAGGATTATGATACATGAATGGAAAGCTGGTTAAATGAGGAAGTTTTTCTGAAACCCGGAAATCTCAGATCCTGCCCATTGAGGAGTAACACGGGTAAGAAATATAAAGAAAATGTCAGGAAATTTAGAATAGTTTTCTTTTGGTAAGATATACATACTTACATTCATTCATTTTAACGCGGTTACTCCCTATCTCCATAGGGAGAACCCGCTTATGAGGTTGACCTCATGACGCGATCCAGATGGGCCGACTAGAAACTTTCTCGTTTCAGACCCTATAGATCACGAAAATGTAGGTGGCTAAAATTTGTATATATATATATATATATATATATATATATATATATATATATGCTTGTCTGTTCGCTCTCTAGCAAGCTCAAAAATGGTCCGATTTTGACGAAATTTGGTACAAAAATCTGTCGTCTAATTTGAAAGGTCAAGTTCATTAACCAGCAGAATCCGCCAACTAGAAGACAGTGTTTGGGGCGAAATTCGTAACGCTTACGTTTTTGAGTTTATATGCTTGCAGGTACTTTTATTATAGGTTTCTTAACACAAGAAAACGAATGAAACCATTTATAAGGCGATATCTGTAACCGTTCCTGAGAAAAGTGGAATCAATGTTTTTGTAAGTCATTATATTTTTGTGAGTACTTAGAATCGCGGAATTCAATTGAAATATGTTCTACAAGTTGGAAATTAATCCCAACTAAGATGTTTAAATTTTGGTTATATTTGGAGTTAAGGAAGTATGCGAAAAAAATTATTTTATTAATAGACATGAAAAGTTTTCGGATCTTCATACATTTTTCGTAAATATCTCGATAACGGTTGGGAAATCGTGCTAAGTGGAAGCTGACCATTCGAATGCTTACTAAAGTCTCTACAAAAAAGGTTCTGAAGCAATATTCGATGGGGCAACGTCAATGAGAGATATAAGCGCATAAAACTTAAAAAGTGTTTGTTTTGAAAGTGTTTTTCTCTTTGTTTATCCCACTTTTTAATTGGTTGTTTCTTGTTTTAAATTGCATTTATCAGTAAAATTAGTATAGTAGTAAAATAAGCTAAGAAACGGTGATAATAAGTTTGGAGTGGCTGTGGTAATCAAGATGGCAGTGGCTAATCATGATGACGTAGGTTGTTTTGAATTCTCCTGTCTATATAACCTTCCTCATAGCCTCTAACTGAAGTTACCGTTATTTCTTATTTTGTAGAAAGATTTAACCCACGACAGAATGGAATTTTATTCGCCATGAAGCTTATATTTACAGTTGATTATAACAGTAAAACGAATTTGCTAGTAAAACAAGATACTTAAAATAACAACGAATGTTTGGTTGTTTAGAATAGAGCCTTCTCAGCAGTAGTCAAAGAGTAAGTACGTTTTCAGTAAATAATTGTATTGACTTATACAGATTAAGAATTATCCGTTTCTGTGTAAGTTGGCTACTGTCAGTTTCCTTTGATTTGTGATGCTAATTTATTCCATTTCTTCGAGATGTACGTAACCGCGCTAAGATGACGCAGTTCCTGCGAGTCGGACTTTTTACGTTTACTATCAACTAGTCTTATAGTAAATTTACTCAGCTTTCGATTGGTTTCACTTCCATCTGGGCCGGAGTTACAACGATTATTCTTCTAAAAACCACGTTTGTCTCGATAAAACAATAAAACGACGTTTTCTCCCTTATGTGTGAGAATTCGGAAAATCGTCATAGAATATTTTTTGTTCCCTTAAAGGTCCTCTATCACCTCCCATAATATGACTAGACATTTACGGGACACCCTGTACATATTCAGTTCTTTTTGTCTTTTTCTGGGATCAGCCAGCTCATTTTTCTTATTCAATTAAATGTTTTGATGCTTTATTTTCTTTTTAAGCAATTGCTTTGAGAACTCGATGTAACTTTTGTAATAACTTAAACGTTTTATTTAGTTTTGTTTTAAAAAAATCTAAAAGTATCGACATCAGTAAGTATCGATTCATTAAGATTATTTGTATGAATAGAGTCGAAAAATGATTTGCGTACTCCTCATAAGAGTAGGTATAGATAGTTTAATGGTATCGGAACCAGAGTAGGGCGCAAATCACCTAAACATTGACAAATCGATTAAATTTTACTTATGAGTATTCAATCATACGATAAAATAATTTTTTTTTTTTTTTTTTTTTTTTTTTTTTTTACGGCGCATCTACATCTTGGCCATTAGCGCCGGGCTATCTATAGGTTGCCGCCCTTTTATAATGCCAACAGCACGTGGTCGGTCACCCATTCAGGTACTGACGATAAAATAATTAATCACAACTTGAGAGTTACTCATTAATCATAGGTCATGATAATCATATTTGAAGTTAGTCATCAATCAATCATGAATCGTCAATCATTGATAGTCTGTACTAATGATTGACATGACTAACGTTGTAAATACTTTTAGCATTAGGCTAATACCAACTTGTTTACACATACTATCTATACATGGGGCTTTGGAATTCCTTCATGAACCAGTTAATCATCAATCATAAATCAAGGCTTTTTTTAGGTCTTAAATCATTAATCTTAGTACGTTTAGTCAGTAATCATTAGTCAAATCATGTTTAATCATTAATCATCAATCATAGGCCAGAAAGCAGTTAGTCGTCACTCATTAGTCATGGAGAAATATGATTGATCAATCAACAATCTTTAGCCACAGTCAGAATCCTAATTGAATCTTTTTGCGAATACGACATCCAGTTACTTTTGAAGTAGCAGTATTGATTTATAACAGTTACTCGTACTCGCTGATAAGCTTACAGGTTCTTTGCTGGTTATTTATTACTACTTGACTACGGTTATAATCCATATTAGATAAAATACAAGCAATATTTATTAATAAAAAGGTTAATATGATCAAAATCAATTTTCTCAACTACGAAAAAGGTTATTAAGCATTAAAGTTAACTATTTTGCAGGTTATGAAGGATAACATAAACAATGATATTTGTAAAAACACATATTTTATTCCTCTTTCTCTCTTTTTGGATATTTTACATTTATTTAGCATTATGGAGACTTGCTATACTACGTTCCGCTCGCTCAAGAAGATATCAAAACTCTAGTCAATCCAACTCGCTAAAATTAATAGAATTCTATTAATTTTTGCGAGTAAGAAACCAATAGCTTTTTCTTTGTCAAACACTAATTCACTGTTGAAGGTTACTTTACTCCCTGCAAGAACCAATACAATTGCTCATCAGAACCCTCCAATAGGAAGGCAAAGGAGTTATGCGCATGTGCTGAATCACTGTTAAAATCACTTCTGCTACTTCGAAAGTAACCGGATGTGGTCTTCGCGAAAAGACCCTACTCATTTAATCATTAGTCATGAAATTCCACCACGGTCGGCAAGAAGCCAAGAATCTTGCCGACTGAGCTTGGCGCATTGGATGTGATAGCAATCCACGGAGGGAGCTCTTTCAGCGAAGAAAGTTTGTGATTTTATAACCCCGGCGATAATGGAGCTAGAGTTTTACGCATGCAGGGCTAGGAAGGGAGCCATTTGCAAAAGTAGCTTTATAGCGGTGAGGTTATGCCCTTCGGAGTGGCCAGTGATGGCCTGACAAGGCTCCACAATCAGGGTTATGACGGGAGAGAAGGTTCCGCCTTTTTCCCTTCAGATATCTCTAGGAATCATCACGTATACTCCATCTTCTTCCTGGATGGTAATATATCGCACCTCGGTTCGATCCCGTCCCTCATTTCCTAGACCGTGAAATACTCTCTTCCAAGAGGAAACTTGTTTCTGGAGAGTGGAAGACAAAGACAAGGATGGCTAAGAACATATTTATTTAAATTTTAGAATCCATTATTATAACCTGAGAATTTTGGGACGGGTTCTACCACCCTTTTCTAGCCAGGATAGGGCTGATGCCTTTTCTTTTTACTCAAGAAAAGCCATCACCCCTAGTGGGAATAGAACCCACGACCTTTGGTGATTAAGAACATAACAAAAAGCGTTTATATGCCAATTGAGTTGAAATCGTTGCTATGCTAACTGAGTTGGAATCGTTGCTTTGCCAACTCAGTTGGACTCCTTGCTAACTGACAAGGGGAGTATACAGCGATGGGGTCACCGATTTGGACCAATTTTTTTCTGGTGATTCTACATCGAAAAATAGTCGACACGTGTCCGAGCGTTCCGTCCAATGCGCCTTAGGAGCCAAGAAATAAAATAAAATAGGTTGAAAGTGCTTTATTTTTTACATCGAGTTTAGAAAATGATATCGACATGATTCTTTCACCAATCCATTTGTTTTATAGAGTAGATTAAAAGAAAAATATAGTCGTTAAAAAATAATTTATATTTCTTCAAATATATTCAAAAATATGCTTTCGTTTTCAGGTAAACTAGTATTATACATTTTTTTACACAAAAATAATAGCAGATTTAAAATCAGCACCCCAAGAAACCCTAATATATTCAATATCATTGAAAACAAAAAGTCCGTCTCGCAGGAACCTTATAAGCGGGGTTCCTCCCTATGGGGGAGGGAGGAACCGCGCTAAAATAATGATTTTTCCTAGTCTGGAAGAGACTAAACATTTGTAAGCGAAAAGGTAATGTAACGTTTTGAAATTCAATAGCTCCCATTGAGATAATCCGATTTTTACATCATTGAAATCTTTCGAAAGAAGAAAGACTCCTTTTTCTAACCAGATAAATGACTATCGTATTATCTCAAAAGGTACTTGCGAAAAATGGTTTTCAAAATAAAAATAGAATGTAAACCTTTTTACCGCCGGCCGGATTCTTGAATCTTTAACAAAATTTTAAGGGTCCCCACTTAGCGAAATTTAAAATACATTTTTTTTTATTTTTGTAATATTCCCAAAATTTGAATTTAGGGGTTTTTCAATGTGCTAAAACCGAATCTGACATCCGTTTTTAAATAAAAAATTGTTTTACATACTCGACTCTGTAGTAGTCATTATTATGCCCAAATATTCCATAAACCTACATTTAAAAAGTTATCGATTATGAAACAATTTTTAATTTAAAAACGGATGTCAGATATAAATAAATATATACATATATATATATATATATATATATATATATATATATATATATATACATATATATATATATATATATATATATATATATATCTGTATATATATATATATATATATATATATATATATATATATATATATACAAATTTGAACCACCGTTATTTTCGGTTTCTAGGGGTTCTGAAACGCGAAATTTTCTTGTCGGCACTTCCGGATTGTTTCATTGTATCAACCTTATAAGCGGGGTTCCTCCCTATGGGGGAGGGAGGAACCGCGCTAAAATAATGATTTTTCCTAGTCTGGAAGAGACTAAACATTTGTAAGCGAAAAGGTAATGTAACGTTTTGAAATTCAATATCTCCCCTTGAGATAATCCGATTTTTACATCACTGAAATCTTTCGAAAGAAGAAAGACTCCTTTTTCTAACCATATAAATGACTATTGTATTATCTCAAAAGGTACTTGCGAAAAATGGTTTTCAAAATAAAAATAGAATGTAAACCTTTTTGTATATAACGTCAATTCCAGAACACGTAGAAACACCCCGATTGGACGGAAATGTGTCACATTATGGCCTTTATAGACCCTCCAAGTTTGGTTTGGATCGGGTAAATATTCTTTGAAATATGGCCGGATTCTTGAATCTTTAACAAAATCTTAAGGATCCCCCCTTAGGAAAATTTAAAATACATTTTTTTTTATTTTTGTAATATTCCCAAAATTTGAATATAGGGGTTTTTCAATGCGCTAAAAACGAATCTGACATCCGTTTTTAAATTAAAAATTGTTTCATAATCGATAACTTTTTAAATGTAGGTTTATGGAATATTTGGGCATAATAATGACTACTACAGAGTCGAGTATGTAAAACAATTTTTTATTTAAAAACGGATGTCAGATTCGGTTTTAGCACATTGAAAACCCCCTAAATTCAAATTTTGGGAATATTACAAAAATAAAAAAAAATGTATTTTAAATTAAAGTAAAGGAATTAGAGTAAAGGAAGGGTTAGAATAAAATATTTTATTAACAGACAAAAAAAGTTTTGGTAACTTTGTATACTTTCGTTAGTATCTCGAAAACCGTTGACAATCTTGTGAAGCGAAAGATTACCATTCGAAAGCTTACTAAATTCTCTACAAAAACGGTTCTGAAGAAAGTTTTAATTAGGCGATGTCAATCGGAGAAATAAGTGCTTAAAACTTTAAATTAATTGATTTCGTTTATTCGAAAGGTTCTTTTTGTCTCTTTTATTCCTTGCTATTTTTTTATTGCTTATAGTTGGCTAATGTATTTGACAATAAAACTGGTTAAGTAAAATAACAAAAACAATTTATTGTTAGAAATATAGATTTCCAGGATTCCAAGACCTTGTCACTAGCGGGTCCGTTTCTAGTGTGTTCTAGACCCTTCCAGGTAAGATTGTAAATCATGACCTTTCAAGACTTTACTACACACAGGAATGGCGTTAGTGACCTTAAGGGTTGACACGCCATTATAATAATTAATTAAAAAAAAAAGACTGGTGGAACCAAAATAATAACGGCTTCTATTTTAATCTTCTATTTAATTCTGGAGACCCGGTAGCCGTGAGGGTTAAGGCGTGAGCTCTTAACACTCCGTGCCAAAGGTCGTGGGTTCGATTCCCACTAGGGGTGGTGGCTTTTCTTTCGAATAAAGAAAAGGCATCACCCCTATCCTGGCTAGAAAAGGGTGGTAACCTATAGGTAACCCGTCCTAAAATTCGTAGTTAATAATAAATGGACGTTAAAATTTAAATAAATTAAATAAATATTTTAATCTTTCCAAATTAGACTACGGATATGAACGGAACCGCGCTAAGATGATGCAGTTCCTGCGAGACGGACTTTTTGTTTTCAATGATATTCAATATATTAGGGTTTCTTGGGGTGCTGATTTTAAATCTGCTATTATTTTTGGCGTAAAAAAATGTAAAATACTAGTTTACCTGAAAACGATAGCATATTTTTGAATATATTTGAGGAAATATAAATTATTTTTTAACGATTATATTTTTCTTTTAATTTACTCTATAAAACAAATGAATTGGTGAAAGAATCATGTCTATATCATTTTCTAAACTCGGCATAAAAAATAAAGCACTTTCAACCTATTTTATTTTATTTCTCGGCTCCTGAGGCGCATTGGACGGAACGCTCGGACACGTGTCGACTATTTTTCGATGTAGAATCACCAGAAAAAAATTGGTCCAAATCGGTGACCCCATCGCTGTATACTCCCCTTGTGAGTTGGACTCGTTGCTATGCTAACTGAGTTGGAATCGTTGCTTTGCCAACTGAGTTGGACTCGTTGCTATGCCAACTGAGTTGGACTCGTTGCTTTGCCAACTGAGTTGGACTCGTTGCTATGCTAACTGAGTTGGACTCGTTGCTTTGCCAACTGAGTTGGGCTCGTTTCTATGCTAACTGAGTTGGAATCGTTGCTGTGCTAACTGAGTTGGACTCGTTGCTATGCTAACTGAGTTGGACTCGTTGCTTTGCCAACTGAGTTGGACTGTTGCTATGCTAACTGAGTTGGACTCGTTGCTTTGCCAACTGAGTTGGGCTCGTTTCTATGCTAACTGAGTTGGAATCGTTGCTGTGCTAACTGAGTTGGACTCGTTGCTATGCTAACTGAGTTGGACTCGTTTCTATTTTAACCAAAAATAAATGCCTGACTTCCGGGCTCTAGTGATCACATTGAGGACGGCGTCGTCCTACCAGATTATGTCCATGCGTAAGGCCAGCGCAAATTGAGATGGGAGACGGAGCATTGACGAAGCGTAGGCTGAGACGATTCTGTAAACCACTGGTTTTAATTCCAAAATTTATCCCAGAGTGGAAATATATATACCTGGGAACGTATCTCCTCTTTCAAGAAGCATAGAAAAATAAGAATAATTGTTTTTAATATTTTTCTAAAGAATCTGCCTTTAAAAAAAAAATGACTACTATTGGGAGACTATCTCACGCACTCAATAACGCATTGGTCACCAGCATGTCTCCTAATGTCCTACCTCTTTGGCGAGAGACGTTATCAAGGACATTGAGTGAGTAGGGATCTTCTAATTATATGATCAACATGCACAACTGGACCCGTTCCGATCCGATCCAATAGCCACCGACTGTTGGAAGAAAAACAAACACATGCATCTCAATGGAGGAGCCTAAATGGTCTCGACCCGACCCGATTCGATCCAATCCGATGGCCATTCAAACATGTTTGTTTCTAGACCGATTTCGGACCGACGAAGCAAAATGGCGCCAACCAAATCTTAACCGATTTCAATGCAATTTTTTTTTTAAATCAAAGGAAATAACATTTAGAACAACTTTGTTAATTCATATTTTTATTTTATGTTTCCCTTGTTTATTAAATTGTGTGAAAAGATGTTTATAACCGTCCAACGTCTATAACCTTCCAATGTTTATAACATTGAGTTAGAAGGGAGGGGAGGGAGTCTAAACGATAAAAGTTGAAGCCTAAAATCGGCCATGCCAGTGTGACAAAAAGCGCGCGAAAATTTGAATCTGAATATGATCGTAAACAAACAATGAAATTAAACGAATTTATGTGTCATATTCGTATAAATTGACATTTATATATATGTATAAATATAAATCAATAAGAATATGATATATATATTCGTTCAAATTCATTGTTTGTTTACGATCATATTCAGATTCAAATTTTCGCGCGTCACTACTGGTACTTTTGTCACACTGGCATGGCCGATTTCAGACCTACACTTCTTTAGCATTGGGAGATAGATAACACTCCCTCCACTATCTACTAACTCAATGGTTTACCTTTCTTATAAATAATTTTAAAATATTAATACCAATACTGCTCTTACCTCCAACATTCAACCTAACCGAAGGTTTCTATGCTAATTAGGTGTTATTTCTTAACTTAATCACTAATTTTCACTTCACTACCAGGTCAATACTCACGAGCTGTGACTAAATCGGATCGGATCGGGTCGAGACCAATGTAGGCACTCACGTCGGCCGTTGTCGATGAAACGAAATCGGATCGGGAGAAATCACGCGTCCAAAACCAGCGGCTTTGCTTTGCTCTCTTACATGGGCGTATATAAGGGGGGCTGAGGGAGCTGCAGTCCCCCCCCCCCGAAATTTTCATTTGATGGTAAAAATTTGTCATAAAAACCTTAAAAATAAATTAAATAAGATACCTGAGCTAATAAAAAATAGTTTATTTTAGGCGTAATAGCGTTTTAGATGCCTAAAACTATTCCAAGTTCTAATTTTTTCGTATTCCATACCCCGGAAATGGTCTCAGCCCCCCCCCCCGAAATTTTCCCAGCCCTCCCGAAATTATTTCCTATATACGCCCATGCTCTCTTATGATAGTGTCACTAAGATGATATAGTTCATGTGAACTATTTTTGCAGCAAATCAAATCATAAATAAGAATTGTTTGAAGGGAAATAAAGGAATGTAGTAATCCCATTGAAAACCTCAATGCCTTTATTCTATATTCCTTATTTTCGTAAATGTTTATGTTGATTATTTGAAAATAATTCCTCCCTCATCACATCATTTAGCTACGTTTTTACATAATTTATTGATAGGAATGTCTCATTTTCATGATTCATTTACCGTTTGGGAATGTGCAAGTAGAATTTTCTATATGGAGGGTTCAGAGCACAACTAGACCAAGTTTATAAAATGTTTACCGATCAAATCAAAATTTCGGGGGGCCTCAGCCCCCCCTTATATACGCCCATGTTGAAGAGTATTACTAAAATGGCTCTTTTCAGTGATACAATGAAACTAAGACCTAACTTCATTATTTTGCCACTTGTAGCAGTTCTTTCTACACATCTGGAAGTCATGCTTATTTGCTTTCAGAGCATAAGTCAGCCAAGTCCAAGTTATAACTATTTTATAAACAAGGCTATACATAAATAATGTCAGTGTTTATGTTCAAATCTTTTTAAGACTTATACTAGCCAATAGGAATTATACATCTCTGCAATTAAAACAAATAATAATCATTTTCTGAAAACTGTATAACATGGACTTGGTCTAGTTGTACTCTGAACCCTCCATATAATCATGACACCTCTCATACTACCCTTAACTCAATAGGAGGTCAAAACTGCCCCCCCCCACTTTTTCACAAACATCGGGATCCACCTAATTCAGAAATTAGGCATAGTTCTCCTTCTTCTTATCAGTAAGCCTATTTACTTCTTGTACTTATTAATTTCATATATGTCTATGTTACCCATTTATGTTTTAAATCTGTATTAATCCACCTCTAATTAGCTATAACACACACTTACCAAATGTATCATTTTCACTATTCCATGTATAATTTTTCCTTTTTTTGTCATTCATTCGGTATGTAAACTAGTATTAACTCTGTCCTCCTTGTTTTACAGCTCTGATGAAGACTTGAATTTCAAACTAAAACATCTGCAAAAAATAAAACTTTCTTATAATTTCTTATAAAAAATGTAGTTTTATTAAGATACCATGACCAAACCCTAATTATATTAAAGTTGCATTGTTTCAAATATTTAGATTGTCATGGTGTAATTTTTTATTTTATGGCATATCTGCATCTAGCCCATTAGCTCCGTTCATGATGCAATAAATTATAGCAAAAATTGAAGTATCATACTGATGTTGCTGGCTGATAATATTGTTTATATTAAAGATTCATTTTGTACTTACCTTCAAAAGATTAGTTTTTTTTATAGATTTTTTTTTTATTTTTTTTTTACGGCGCATCTACATCTAGGTCATTAGCGCCGACATCCAGGGTGCAGCGAGGAATTTTACCAGCGAGCCGTGGGATGATAAAATTCCTGCAGGAGGTTGGGAATTGAACCCACCATCTCCCGCTTATGAATCAAGGCCCTAGCCATTAGACCAAAGAGACCTCTTTTTTTTTTTATAGATATTCTTCTTTTAATTAAGAACATCCCTATACATATCTTCCACTTTCAGAAATTCTTGCAAATCCGTGAGGCATAGTTCTCCTTCTTCGCATCGGTAAGTCTTCTTGTACTTATCAATTTTATACCTGTTTTTATGTTACCCGTTTTATGTTTTAAATCTGTATTAATCTACCTCTAATTTAAACTCTATCACACATACTTACCAATTGTATCTTTCACCCTCTTTGATGTATAATGTTTTTCTTTTATTTATTTTTTCATCATTTCTTTTGTATATAAATCAGTATTAACTCTGTCCTCCTTGTTTTACAGCCCTGATGAAGGCTTGAATTACAAGCCGAAAAGTCGACAAAAAATAAAACTAATTTTCTTATTAAAAAAAGTAGATTCATAATGTTACCAAGACCAACCCCTGACAAATTCTACCTTCGCATTCCCAACCATCAAGGATCTCCTTTCAATCAATTAAATCTTTTTTTTTTTTTCTTTTTTTTTTGTTGTATATAACAAGGTCAATGTCACAATACTTTCTGTTTGTTTTTAAAATAATTATATTTTTCATACACTTCATCTAAGCAAGTGTCCTTTATATTACAGTGAGATAACAAGATGGCCTCGTTAATCTATTAAAAAAAAAAAAAAAAAAAAAAAAAAAAAAAAAAAAAAAGAATCAGACAGGCCTATATAAAGATCGGAGTTAATAAAATCATAGATTAAGTATATACAAAAAATAATTAATATTACTCAGGAAAAACTTGTTTATATAAACGACCTCGGCTTAGATTAGGTTAAAAAAAAAAAAGTATTTAGAATGAACCAAAAAGTAATGAAGCATTGACCTTTTAATAACACAAAATAAACCTACATGCTTTACTTTAATTTTTTAAATTATATTTGGAGGCCTGGTGGCCGTGAGTGTTAAGGTCTGATCATTCCTTGCTAAAGGTTTCCCACTTGGAGTAGAGGCTTTTCTTTCTAAAGAAGAATAGCCATCACCCCTATCCTAGAATAGCTAGAAAAGAGTGCTAATCTGTAGACAATCCATCTAAAAATATCTGTTATGTATAAGTCTAATAAACATATGATTATATTGTCATTGATTATTGTTTTCATAGAAGCATAACTTATTTATTTAAAGTTTAACGTCCATTTATTATTGACAACAAATTTTGGGTCAGGTTATCTATAGGTTACCACCCTTTTCTAGCCAGGATAGGGCTGATTTTTTGAAAGAGAAGCCATTACTTAGTGGGAATCGAACCCATGACGTAAGGCACGGATCGCATACGCCTAAGCACTCATGGCCACCGGGCCTCCGCATACTTATTTAATTACATACAATCCTTTAGTAATATTATTTAAAATGGTATAAAAACAATCTGATTTTCATCAAATCATTTTTTTTTCTTTCTCTTTTTAATATTATTTACCTATTTTTATTAATTTCTTATTTTTTTCCTCTAATTTTTCATTTAAATTTACTTTATTTACTTGTACAGTTTGGAAACTCATAGATTATATAAACTACAAACGCCCTGATTTACAATTAAAAAGAAAGCACAAGAGGAAAGCTCAAGCTAGAGGTTATCATCCTCGCTGTAAAAATTTCATAATACAATAAATAAATAACTGAATTTGTCTGAATATAGATCTTAGATCGCATCCTTATAGGATAAACTTATGTTAAAGATGATTTTAAGTTTCAAGATGTCTGATGTATAGGGATGAGAAATACTTCCATCCAAACAAACATTATGTTATGTCAACGATAAGATTGAAGAGGTTCGCCTGATACAATCCATCCACCATGATGATCCTACTGCACGAAGTGGATGCTGCAGCCAGAAATCGCAGTCCTCAAAACCTCTAGATGTGTAAACAGGGGCTACATAGAAGAGGCTCGCCTGATACAATCCATCCACCATGATGATCCTACTGCATGAAGTGGATGCTGCAGCCAGAAATCGCAGTCCTCAAAACCTCTAGATGTGTAAACAGGGACTACATAGAAGAGGCTCGCCTGATACAATCCATCCACCATGATGATCCTACTGCATGAAGTGGATGCTGCAGCCAGAAATCGCAGTCCTCAAAACCTCTAGATGTGTAAACAGGGACTACATAGAAGAGGCTCGCCTGATACAATCCATCCACCATGATGATCCTACTGCACCAAGTGGATGCTGCAGCCAGAAATCGCAGTCCTCACAACCTCTAGATGTGTAAACAGGGACTACATAGAAGAGGCTCGCCTGATACAATCCATCCACCATGATGATCCTACTGCACGAAGTGGATGCTGCAGCCAGAAATCGCAGTCCTCACAACCTCTAGATGTGTAAACAGGGACTACATAGAAGAGGCTCGCCTGATACAATCCATCCACCATGATGATCCTACTGCATGAAGTGGATGCTGCAGCCAGAAATCGCAGTCCTCAAAACCTCTAGATGTGTAAACAGGGACTACATAGAAGAGGCTCGCCTGATACAATCCATCCACCATGATGATCCTACTGCATGAAGTGGATGCTACAGCCAGAAATCGCAGTCCTCACAACATCTAGATGTGTAAACAGGGGCTACATAGAAGAGGCTCGCCTGATACAATCCATCCACCATGATGATCCTACTGCATGAAGTGGATGCTGCAGCCAGAAATCACAGTCCTCAAAACCTCTAGATGTGTAAACAGGGACTACATAGAAGAGGCTCGCCTGATACAATCCATCCACCATGATGATCCTACTGCACGAAGTGGATGCTGCAGCCAGAAATCGCAGTCCTCAAAACCTCTAGATGTGTAAACAGGGACTACATAGAAGAGGTTCGCCTGATACAATCCATCCACCATGATGATCCTACTGCATGAAGTGGATGCTGCAGCCAGAAATCGCAGTCCTCAAAACCTCTAGATGTGTAAACAGGGGCTACATAGAAGAGGCTCGCCTGATACAATCCATCCACCATGATGATCCTACTGCATGAAGTGGATGCTGCAGCCAGAAATCGCAGTCCTCAAAACCTCTAGATGTGTAAACAGGGACTACATAGAAGAGGCTCGCCTGATACAATCCATCCACCATGATGATCCTACTGCACGAAGTGGATGCTGCAGCCAGAAATCGCAGTCCTCACAACCTCTAGATGTGTAAACAGGGACTACATAGAAGAGGCTCGCCTGATACAATCCATCCACCATGATGATCCTACTGCATGAAGTGGATGCTGCAGCCAGAAATCGCAGTCCTCACAACCTCTAGATGTGTAAACAGGGACTACATAGAAGAGGCTCGCCTGATACAATCCATCCACCATGATGATCCTACTGCACGAAGTGGATGCTGCAGCCAGAAATCGCAGTCCTCACAACCTCTAGATGTGTAAACAGGGACTACATAGAAGAGGCTCGCCTGATACAATCCATCCACCATGATGATCCTACTGCACGAAGTGGATGCTGCAGCCAGAAATCGCAGTCCTCACAACCTCTAGATGTGTAAACAGGGACTACATAGAAGAGGCTCGCCTGATACAATCCATCCACCATGATGATCCTACTGCACGAAGTGGATGCTGCAGCCAGAAATCGCAGTCCTCACAACCTCTAGATGTGTAAACAGGGACTACATAGAAGAGGCTCGCCTGATACAATCCATCCACCATGATGATCCTACTGCATGAAGTGGATGCTGCAGCCAGAAATCGCAGTCCTCAAAACCTCTAGATGTGTAAACAGGGACTACATAGAAGAGGCTCGCCTGATACAATCCATCCACCATGATGATCCTACTGCATGAAGTGGATGCTACAGCCAGAAATCGCAGTCCTCACAACATCTAGATGTGTAAACAGGGGCTACATAGAAGAGGCTCGCCTGATACAATCCATCCACCATGATGATCCTACTGCATGAAGTGGATGCTGCAGCCAGAAATCGCAGTCCTCAAAACCTCTAGATGTGTAAACAGGGACTACATAGAAGAGGCTCGCCTGATACAATTCATCCACCATGATGATCCTACTGCATGAAGTGGATGCTACAGCCAGAAATCGCAGTCCTCACAACATCTAGATGTGTAAACAGGGGCTACATAGAAGAGGCTCGCCTGATACAATCCATCCACCATGATGATCCTACTGCATGAAGTGGATGCTACAGCCAGAAATCGCAGTCCTCACAACATCTAGATGTGTAAACAGGGGCTACATAGAAGAGGCTCGCCTGATACAATCCATCCACCATGATGATCCTACTGCATGAAGTGGATGCTGCAGCCAGAAATCGCAGTCCTCAAAACCTCTAGATGTGTAAACAGGGACTACATAGAAGAGGCTCGCCTGATACAATCCATCCACCATGATGATCCTACTGCATGAAGTGGATGCTGCAGCCAGAAATCGCAGTCCTCAGAACCACTAGATGAGTAAACAGGGACTACATAGAAGTGTTCTGTAGAAAAACATGAAACCAGACCTTACCTAGTAAATGATTTTGGAATGGCAGACACTCCATAGCATTATTGCCCCCCAGTCATTTCCAATCCTACTTACCTGACGCTATTTTAGATAAATCATTCTTCTTCTCTGGTACAGCACCATCCGATCCTCGTAAAATGCCTGGAGCCTGACAGTGTTGAGGAGAAGAACCTCCATCCCAAGTACCCACACCAATATCCAGTCCTAACCGCACAGGTCCAGGACAGTGTGTGGACACATAATGCACGGCTAAAAAGACGGGCCTTGGTGCTAATGACCTTAACAGTTTATGCACCATAATAAATACAAATAATAAATACTATAAAACTGAAACATTAACCTAAATTTTAAGTGGTACCGATTTCCATTTCTTACAAAATTTAATACTTATGGATCAAAACATATGTTGTAAATTAGTAATTAATATTAATATTAATTACTAATTAGTGGAACGATATATGTACTTGAACAAATTTCATGATGTTTAATAATCTAGCAAACCTTCTAAAAGTCTCTCTCTTAGATTCGGAGCTAAAACTCTTCATCATACCCAATTCAGTGAAGATGAATATTATACCTTTATTCATTGTTCAGTTTTTTTAAATGGAGAAATTCATTTTTACTGATCAGTAATAGAATATAAACCAAAGAATTTTCTGTACAATATACTGAAGACTGTTTAGTGACACAGTATTTAATTGAGGAAAATGCTTTCAGCTTTCTCACAAAGGTAAAGAAGAGATACAGGTTCGAAAGACTGATAATGCATTGTTATTTTATTCAAAACAAACCATCGATCCAGAAAGGAGCTGACTAAGATGATATTTCACCTTCTCGCCATTTTGGTTTAGGAATGCTTTCACATTACACCAGTGACCATCACTCGAGATTTGCAGACATTTTACCGTCATGCCAGTGACCTTCCACTCAAACCTGTAATATCGTTCAGTCATAAACAACTTTGCTACATTCTGGATTACATATTACTATGCTATGAATATTCACACATACACGTTGCTTCTGAGCTCACCCTCCACATTCATAGTATATTTTGCCCTTGATCAAATGTGAGAA
Source organism: Gonocerus acuteangulatus (assembly GCA_946811695.1). Taxonomy (NCBI): domain Eukaryota; kingdom Metazoa; phylum Arthropoda; class Insecta; order Hemiptera; family Coreidae; genus Gonocerus; species Gonocerus acuteangulatus. The sequence continues at coordinate 11,112,785 of OX328125.1, forward strand.
AGCTGAAAGGAGGAATATATATTTACTTTCTTCAAACAATATTATCTAATTAGTGTTCCTTGGTTCTATATCTTCCATACAATTATTTATTTATTCCCACTATTTTTGTCAACCTTATATCCTTATAGTAGGGCAATTTATTTTTAAGTGTGTCCCATATTCTTTGATAAATTATATGCATATGATTAAGAAATAACGTATATAGAAAGCAAATATAAATTGTTAAAAAAAAGAATTATAGATTTATTGTAGAGCAAGATGTCGCTAAGGAGCAATTAATTTGTCTACTTGTGGTGGCAAAATAGATTTCCTTCCGATTTAAGGCAGTTTTACTTTCAAAAAATTATTTAATAAATATCCAATAGTTTTTCAATAGTTCTTTGTGCACAATTTCAATTAAAAAACAAATAAAAAATATAATTCAATATAACTATTTGCCTAAAGTGAGCATTCAAGAAGTTTTATGGAAGTATGAAGAGTTTCAGCTTTAATATAACAAAACAAGTTACATGTAAACAGTTATATTTAATGTTTCAGTGATTGCATTTTTATATTTATATTTCTTTTTATGATGCCCAAGCTCATGTGGTTCGACGCAGTCAGAAGATGATTAGGTCAATGTTTCAGATTTATAATATTTATTGCTATTTGAGAATTTGAGAATTTTCTTGTAAAAAATGTAGTTTTATTAAGATACCATGAGCTAACCTTGAGAAATTCTATCTTCGCATCACCAACGGTCAACAATCCCCTCTAAATCAATTATTCCTATTGATATTTATGAGCCCACATCTTACTACCACACTAATGTACCTACAGGCCACAAAGACGTACAATAAAATATAATATTCCAACAAACCCGAAATGTTTATCTAAAATAATTGTTGACCAATTTATTTATTTTCTATTCTATAATTTTGTGTGAGCAGATGTTGGAGCCCTTCAAGTTAATAAATAAATTATATTTCTTCTTTAGCACCAAGGCCCCTCTTTTTAGCCGTGCATTATGTATCCTCGCATGGTCCTGGACCGGTGCGGTTAGGACTGGATATTGGCGTGGGTACTCGGGTTGGAGGTGCTTCTCCTCTACACTCTCAGACTACGGGCCTTCTGCGAGGATTGGATGGTATTGTGCCAGAGAAGAAGAATACTTACACCAAAACAGAGCCAGCGAAGTAGAAAAGTCAATAACTGGAGACCAAAATACTGTAGAGAGATTGCCAATCCAAAAGCAAACACGAGGTAGGTAAGTTTCACGTTTTGTAACAGAACCCCCCAATCTAGTCCTTTTCACGCATCTAAAGGTTCGGAAGAATGTGATTCGTGGACGTAGCATCTACAGCATGTCAGTAGGTTAATCATAGTCTATGAACTGTAGGAAGCAAATCTCTTTAATCTTTTCACATCATGATTGTTTAAATGAGAACATTTTTCATTCCAATGATTTTTATATTAGCTAACCTGTCACTTTTAATTACCTTGTAAAGATGAAATCTAAGACCCTGTATTTATTAAATTGTTTGAGGCACTCGGTCATAAAACATGGTAACATCATTTTTTTCTGAATTAAAGTATTTGTACTTTTAGATGGCTTAGAAGTGATATCTCAGGGCAAGTAAATGAGGTCTAAATTATTCTTTTAAAAGCAAGATACTTTTACTACTTCAAGACATTTTGATGTAAAACATGGCATTTTCTGTACTAATAACGTGCTGCATTATCCTCAGAATTAAACAATTCATTTCCCCAAAATTTCTCTTAAATTAGCTACAATGATTAATGACCAAGTCCCAAGACATTTATGTGTCTATAATTAAGTAAACAACTCCTGAATACATCTTTATGGTAAATTCAATAAACAAATATTTTCTAAAAAAAACTATATACAGTTAGAAACAAAAGTCTTCATAAACTTAACACATGTATTAAACTCGTATTAAATAGAGGTTTTCAAGAAAAAATATTATTATTTTCTGAGGTAGGTTAGGGTTGAGTAGATATTTCATATAAAAATATTTGGCCAATGGTTATTTTATAGCTGGGTGCCAAATAAACCTAACTCCCCCTAAGAAAAAGTCAACATACACTTAAATTTATTTAAGATGTATTAAATAGAGGTTTTCAATAAAAAATATTATATTCTGAGGTAGTTTAGGGCTGAGAAGATATTCTATATAAAAATATTCAGCTATATTATATTAAAAAAGTTTATTTAATCAGACTTCCAAAACTCACCGATCGGGATAAGCCAAATTTATTAAAAAAAGTTAAGTGTGATAAAAAAAAAAAAAAAAAACTGATAAAGATCTAGTTCAGAAGTTGCTTCTGCACACAGAAGTAATTTACTCCAGATAAGATAAGGATTTTTCAACCAATCTTATCGAAAAATGGGGAAATACTATTGGAATTTGTATATTTAGACAAAGGCAAAGATTTAAATTATTGGGACAATGTGCTTTTTACAGATGAATCCAAGTTTAACCTTTTCGGGAATGATATTACTATTGAAGTATGGAGAAAAAAAAATGAGAGCTTAAAAAAGACAAATGTCATCCCGACAGTGAAGCATGGGATGGGTGTGGGGATGTATGTCCTCAGCTGGAGTGGGAAATATAGTTTTCATTGAGAAAACTATGGATAGATTTGATTACTTGGACATTCTAAAACATAATTTAAAACCCTTTATACAGAAGGCAGGTTTGGGAAATGATAACATTTTCCAACAGGATGAAGACTCGAAGCAGAGACTGGCTGCTTGTCAGCCGACTTAAAACCTAGCATTTATGGAGTCACATTAACCACAATATTTCATAGAAGAAATTAATGATGACTTGAAAAGTGCGATACAAAATATATTATCCTTTCTAGGCCTCGAAGTCTTACTGTTCCGATTACAGCCAAAGGAGGAGCAAGAAAGTACTAAATTTCAAAATTTGTTAATTTTAGTGTTTTTTTTTCTAGTGTATGTTCACTTTTGTTCCTCTTGATTTTTGAGTTTTTCTAAAACATTAAATTTATTATTGTTAAATTATGGTTCTCATGAACCCAACTGTTGTTGAATTTTTTTTTAAGTGTATGTAGACTTTCTGACTGTGTGTTTCACCTCACCTACAAATTATTATTAACTCTGACCTCCTTGTTTTACAGCTCTAATGAAGTTTTGATTTTCCAGCCTAAACGTTGGCAAAAATAAAACACATTTTCTGATAAAAAATTGAGTTCTATTAAGATACCAAGACCGTACCCTGATTAAAAGAAAAATGTGATTTTTCAAATTATATTCATCAAATCACCGCTTGGATTTTTGACTTAAAACATTTAATCATAACTGACTTACATAATACTTAATCATACTTACTATTGAACTAAAATAGTGTTTATTCCTAAAAACGTAACGATTAGCAGTTAGCAGTTATATCTGTTACTTCAATCTGGTAATCTATGTTAGTAGCGAATAGACATTACCAGTTTTATCCACAACAACAAATATACAATTGTTTAAGTGCAAAACATTGCAGTCGTACTCTCCAATTTTTTTATATTATTAGAAAAATCACTTATTTATTTGTTTCGCCAAATAAGAAAAAAATGAAAATCTAAGCGGTAGCCATTTTAAAACTTCCAAATATTTATTCACATTTAGGGAACTATTCATCTAAAAATTGGCATTTTTGACTCAAAACTTGTCAAAATTCTTCAACATTTATGACTACCAAAAATAGGCGAATTACAAGTTAACAATTGATCAGTTTTGTTCAATCAACTCTTTACATACTTACAGACTTCTTTCTACGACAATGATCCAAGAGAAAAGAAAAATTCAATCGGCTAAAAAGAATTTTATAACAAATCAGTGTTGCCAGAAGTACTTAAGTTCCAATGTCCCTTTACCAAAACTCTATAATTACGCCAACAAAATTCAAATTACTTCATTAAACTTTCTTTAATATCTTTCATCAATGCCTACGGATTAAATCCTCAAAATTTGTAAATATACCAAACAGCAAATTAATCCTACTTTAATAGATGAAGAAAAGGGGGGGGGGACAGTAATAAATAACATTTAACTTGAAAATCCGTTTTCAACATGAAACAAAACAGAACAGAGACGTCCTTTATTACTTGTTTTGTACAGAAAATTGCTCTTTTTAATACATTTGAACTATTAATATTGAAGTATAAAATAATTTTAAACATTATACATGAAATATATTATTTCATGATTGATGAGATATTTATTTCTGAAATTATTATTTGGTCAAATAATAATTTCTGATATCTTAATTTCCGCGAGAATTTAATCTAAATACATGTTTTTCTGTCAAGCCGCCTCATTGAGCTGCAGCGCGGTTACTCCCTATCCCCATAGGGAGAACCCGCTTATGAGGTTGACCTTATGACGCAATCCGGAAGTACCGACTAGAAACTTTCCCGTTTCAGACCCCATAGATAACGAAAATATACGTGGCCCAAATTTGTGTATATATGTACTATATATATATATATATATATATATATATATATATACATATATATATATATATATGTATGTATGTATATATATTTATATATATGCTTGTCTGTTCGCTCTCTAGCAAGCTCAAAAATGGTCCGATTTTAACAAAATTTGGTACAAAAATCTGTCGTCAAATTTGAAAGGTCAAGTTCGTTAACCAGCAGAATCCGCCCATTAGAAGATAGTGTTTGGGGCGAAATTCGCACAAAAAAATCTTAACGTTTACGTTTTTAGCGCGGTTCCTCCCTCCCCCATAGGGAGGAACCCCGCTTATAAGTTTGATACAATGAAACAATCCGGAAGTGCCAACTAGAAAATTTCGCGTTTCAGAGCCCCTAGAGACCGAAAATAACGGTGGTTCAAATTTGTATATATATATATATATTTGTCTGTTCGCTCTGTAGCTCCCAGACGAATGGTCCGATTTTGATGAAATTTGGTACAAAAATCTTTCGTGTAATTTGAAAGGTCAAGTTCGTTAACCAGCAAAATCCGCCTACTGGAAGATGGCGTTTGGGGCGAAATTCGCGCAAAAAAAAATCGTAACGCTTACGTTTTTGAGTTCATAAGCTTGTAAGTACTCGTTTTATATGCTTCCTGGGCTAGGAAAACGAATGAAACCATTTTGAAGGCGATAGCTTTAATCATTTTCGAGAAAATTGGAAAAACAGTTTTTGAATACCGTTTTTGGTTTGGGTACTTAGAATCATGGGATTCAGTTGAAACATTTTCTGCATGTTCTACTTTCATCAAAACTAATATGTTGAAATTTTGGTTACGTTTGGAATTAAGGAAGGGTTAAAATAAAATATTTTATTAACAGGCATGAAAAGTTTTAGTAACTTTGTTTACTTTCCTTAATATCTAGAAAAAGGTTGAGAATTTTGGTAAACGGAAGAATACCATTAGAAAGCTTATTAAATTCTCTAAAAAAAAGGTTCTAATGAAAGTTTTGATTAGGCGATGTCAATCGGAGAAATAAGAGCTTAAAACTTTAAAGTAATTGATTTCGCTTATTCGAACTGTTCTTTTTGTCTGTTTTTTATTCCTTGTTATTTTTTAATTGCTTATAGTTGGATAATGTATTTGAAAATAAAACAGGTTATGAAAAATAAGAAAAACAATATAATGTTAGAGATACGGATTTCCAAGATATAGCTTTTCAACTGCCTAGCGTCCTTCCTAGGGAGGGTTGTTTGTATTTATATATTTTGGTACTTAGAATTATGCGATACAGTTGAAACATTTTCTGCATGTTCGAATTTCATCAACACTAATATGTTGAAATTTTTGTTACGTCTAGAGTAGACATGCGCGCCGAGGCTGAATTTTCCGGCGGCGGCGCGCTGGACTAAAATGGTCGTCGGCGGCGGCGTGGGCTATTTTTTTTAACCTCCAAGGGAGACGTCACAATTTAAATATATATATATATATATATATATATATATATATATATATATATATATATATATATATATATATAGGCTTGCCATATTTTTGGTGAGTGAAACCGGGACACATTTATATGAGAAGGGCATACCGGTGGGGGGGGGGGGATAAAAATGGTAAAAATTAGAAGCAAAATGGTGAGTTTTAAGCCTTTTTAGCACTTTCCTCCGAAGGAAAGTAGCTATTGAGGTTGCACTCATGACGGAATTTTTGAAAAATTTCTTCAAATCTCCAACGATCCTACCTAGTAGACACCGAAAATGACCCCCGTTAAAATTTATATATATATATATATATATATATATATATATATATATGTGTGTGTGTGTGTGTGTGTGTCTGTAGCGGATGGGTGTCGCTACTAAAGGTTGGCTAGGAAGGGTAGGAAGGATGTGTCGGGAGAAGGTAACCAGGTAAGTACTGTGTCCCGGTTAAGGGCGCTTCCTTGAACTTGGGGGATACCGACTAGGTACTAGGCCTTAGCTGTTCCACTGAGTCGGGTAGAAGGTGTTCGGTACTGAGCCGTAGCCGTTCCTCGAAGCAGGAGTGAGAGGGGTAAGGAAGTAAATAAATAAGCCAGGTATTGACTAGAGTTGGGGGAAGTAGGAGTCGGGAGTGTAATGACTGGAGGCTGGCTTGACCACCGGGGACATCGAGACGGCGGCTTCGTACTTTGTCCAGAGAGGTCGAGCAGGTAGCTAGGTCCTTGGTCCTGAGTGCATGGCTGGGTGGCTGCTGGAACGCCGGTTGCTTGGTCTGGCCGGTTAAAATGGAGATCTGAAGTGTAACTATCCGGGCCTAGAGATTCTGAATAATTCGAGTCCGCCTCGTCTAGGGACTTCGTAGGAGTACTGAGCCAGCGGTGATCAGTGTGCTCGCTTTGCAGCTCATTCTCAGACTGCTGGCTTACCTCCGCTGCCTGGTCTTCCTGTCGGCGATCTGCTGGCGGTAACTGTACCGTGGTGTCACCCTTGCTGTTCTGCTGTTCAGTCTCCATAGTCAGCTGCGTCAGCTCCCTAAGAGGCTGCTCGATGACTTTAGGCGGCTGGCTAATCTCGGTAGGCAGCTTCTCTGTAATTGGCTGCTCAGTCTGTGTAATTGGCTGCTCAGTCTGTGTAATTGGCTGCTCAGTCTGTGTAGTTGGTTGCTCAGTCTGTGTAGTTGGCTGCTCAGTCTGTGTAGTTGGCTGCTCAGGCTGTGTAATTGGCTGCTCAGTCTGTGTAGTTGGCTGTTCAGGCTGTGTAGTTGGCTGCTCAGTCTGTGTAGTTGGCTGCTCGATCTGTGAAGTTAGCTGCTCAGTCTGTGTAGTTGGCAGCTCAGTCTGTGTAGTTGGCAGCTCAGTCCGTGTAGTTGGCAGCTCAGTCTGTGTAGTTGGATGTTCAGGCTGTGTAGTTGGCTGCTCGATATCCGTAACATGCTGTCCCGTCTCTGTAGTCTGCTTCTCGATGTCTGTGATCAGTTGCTTGGAGGCAGAAGTCAGCTGCTTGTGGTCTCTACTCAGCTCCTCGGGCTCAGAACTCCGCTGTTCAATCGCTGAAATTGGCAGGGTTATTCGCACGGCTCTGGGTTGGGGTTCCATCTGCTGTAGGTCCGGTCGGGGTTGGAGGACGGCTGAGCATGATGGGGGTTTGGCGATTGCCGCGATTTTGTCCGCAGTGGCCGTGAGGGTTTCGATGTCGGTCGATGGGAAGGCGGCCAGGAGTTCTTGTATTCTCTGGGGAAGGGCTTTGAGCCAGAGCGATGTGAGAGCCTCCGTGGTCACTAGTTGTCCCCCGAGCCATTTCATGCTCCTGTAGAGCTGTGAGGGGGTGTGATCGCCGAGAACAGAGTCAAGCAGTTTCTGCATTTTGACCGCCGGTGGGTCGGCATATACGGAGAGAAGTCTGTTCTTGAGGTCCGAGTAAGGGTCAGCTGATGAGGTGTTGATGAGATCGGCCACATGTTCGAATACATCCAGGTCCAAGCTCCCTACCACCATGGAGAATTTGCTTGAAGAGGTCGTTATGTTGGAGAACTGGAAGATGCACTCGACTTGCCTAAACCATAGTTCCGGTGCATCTCTGGAAAACGCTCGTAGTTTCAGGGACATGGTTGCTGTTCCAGTCTGGGGTCACCACTTGTAGCGGATGGGTGTCGCTACTAAAGGTTGGCTAGGAAGGGTAGGAAGGATGTGTCGGGAGAAGGTAACCAGGTAAGTGTCCCGGTTAAGGGCGCTTCCTTGAACTTGGGGGATACCGACTAGGTACTAGGCCTTAGCTGTTCCACTGAGTCGGGGAGAAGGTGTTCGGTACTGAGCCGTAGCCGTTCCTCGAAGCAGGAGTGAGAGGGGTAAGGAAGTAAATAAATAAGCCAGGTATTGACTAGAGTTGGGGGAAGTAGGAGTCGGGAGTGTAATGACTGGAGGCTGGCTTGACCACCGGGGACATCGAGACGGCGGCTTCGTACTTTATCCAGAGAGGTCGAGCAGGTAGCTAGGTCCTTGGTCCTGAGTGCATGGCTGGGTGGCTGCTGGAACGCCGGTTGCTTGGTCCTGAGTGCATGGCTGGCTGGAGTCTGGTCTTGAGAGAGCTGAAGTGTCCTGGAGGGAGCGCTGGATCGGAATGTCCCTTGGCCAGCAGGAACGCCCCTAGTCATAGGCCAAGGTCGGGGCGCCTCGGTCGAAGTCGGGGAAGCTCGGCTGAGCGCTCGTTCCTATTGGCTTTTCCTGGATGCTTCTCATTGGTCGCCAGTGGTCACGTGTCCAGTCATTACATCTCCACGTGTCTATTAAGACGATAGCGGCCAGAGTTTTTGTTTTTTCTTCCCGAAACGTGGTATATAGCGGTCAATTAGCAAACGATTGAACGAGTTCGTTAACCACCAAAATCGGTCCACCGGGAGGGGGGGGGGTTACCACGGACCCAAAACACTAATTTGACCATGCCAGCCGTAGGTTTTGTTATATTTCAACGAAACTCGGTATTCGTTATGTTGATCTAAAGAGAGACATACGTTGTAAAAATAAACTAAACTCGGTTTATTAGGAGGGGGGGGGGGGGGTTTACTCCGGACCCACATTACCAATTTGCCACTACCAGCCGTAATTTTCGTTACATTTCAACGAAACTCGGTATTCGTGGTGGTAATCAACAGGGGAAAATGGGTTGTAAAAATAAACTAAATCGGCTTATTTGGATGGGGGGTTTACTCCGGACCTAAATTACTAATATACTCCTACCGGTCGTAATTTTTTATGTATTGTAACGAAACGCGGTATACGTCGTGGGTATCTAATGAGAAAGAAGTGTTGTAAAAATGAAGTAAATCGGTCTATTGGAAAGGAGGGTTTACTTTAAACTCTGTTTCATTAGAATTAGCCGGCCAGACGTAGGTTCCCAAAGCCGGCGCAAGGAGCGCTATCTCCCACAAGTGGGGCTGTATCCTGTTCCTGCGTCAGATCAAAAGACGGAAAATGAAGTTTTTTTGTATTTATTAAGAAGTACAGTATTATGTATTTACATAACTTGGGAAGAAAATTATTTAAAAAATTAATAATTTAACAGTTCTCATAAGAAATGTAAATGAGCAGAACTATTATTTATATAGGTTATTTACAGCAAATTATTCAGTAATGTAGTCCACACTACAAAAATTCTGAGGAAAGTGCTTTGTTATGCTGCTCCTGCGTGACGGACTTTTATTAAGCGCAGCGAGTAACAGGAGGGGGGATCTGGAACTCTAAATTGTTAGTCTCCCCACTTTGTTAAAATAAAAAAGGAAATTTTGCTACTTATTTTTGCTAGTTGTTGCGTTTGCTCTCTGATTACAGTTACAATCGTTCTCATTTCTTTGGCACTGCATTCATTGTAGAAAAGTAAACAATTCATAAATGATTCTTAAAAACTAAATCCATTACTTTATACATCTTACAGCCGTTTCCGGGAAATAGATAAACCTGGGTGGACCACAGGCAAGAGAGAAATACCGGGACGTATGGCAAGCATATATATATATATATATATATATATATATATATATATATATATATATATGTGTGTGTCTGTTCGCCACAAAATATCTCTACAAAAATGGTTCTAAAGACATTTTCGATGGGGTGATGTCAGTCGGAGAAATAAGGGCTTGAAACTCGAAATTCTCGCGAAAAAATTGTAACGTTCACGTTTTCGAGTTCATATGCTTGCAGGTACTCGTTATATAGATTTCTTAACGTAGAACAACGAATAAAACCATTTTAAAGCGATATCTGTACCCGTTTTGTGAAACATTAAAACACCTCGTTTTCCAAAGTAATTTTCAGTTTGGGTACTCATAAACGATTAATTTAGTTGAAACTTGGTCCAGACGTTTGATATTCATCTAAACTAAGGTAGATTTTTGGTTCCGTTTGGAGTTAAGGAAGCACAAGAAATAAAATATTTCATTAACAGACTTGAAAGGTTTTGGGATTTTGGTATATCTTACATATCTCGAAAACGGAGGGAAATCGTGGTAAGTGGAAGGTGGAAATTCGAAAGCTCACTAAATTCCTTACAAAAAAGGTTCAGCTGTAATTTTTGATGGAGCGATGTCAATCCGAGAAATAGATGCTTCAAACTTCAAAATTGTTAGTTTTTTTTTTTTTTTCAAAAGTCCGTCACGCAGGAGCTGCATAACTAAGCACTTTCCTCAGAATTTGGGTAGTGTAGATTGCTTTCCAGAACAATTTGCTTAAAATATCCTACATAAATAAAATAAAAACATGAATAGTTCTCTTTTAAATTTGTAATGAGTAACTGATCAATTAATAATTTGCTTCCAGAGTTATGTTTACACATGGTACCTATTACACTACGTAATAAATACAAAAAACCTCATATTATCGTATTTTGATCTAACGCAGGAACAGGATACAGTCACTCTAATGGTAGAAAGCGCTCCTCGCGGCGGCTTTGTGAACCTACGTCTGACGGGCTTTTCTATTGAAATATATTACAAATTAAACCCCCGCTTTCCGATTGACCGATTCAGCTCATTTTTACAACACTTCTTTCTCATGAGTTACCCACGACGTATACCGCGTTTCGTTACAATACAGCAGAAATTACGACCGGTATGAGTATATTAAGAATTTGGGTCAAGAGTAAACCCCCCCTTCTAATGATCCGATTTAGTTTATTTTTACAACACATATTTACCTGTAGATTACCACTACGAATACCGAGTTTCGTCGAAATATACCAAAAATCACGGCTGGTAGTGGCGAATTGGTATTGTGGGTCCGGAGTAAATCCCCCCTCCTAATGAACCGATTTAGTTTATTTTTACAACAGTTATTTACTTGTGGATTACCACTACGAATACCGAGTTTCATCGAAATATACCAAAAATCACGGCTGGTAGTGGCGAATTGGTATTGTGGGTCCGGAGTAAACCCCCCCTTCTAATGAACCGATTTAGTTCATTTTTATATCTCACTTACCAAACGGGGGTTTTGTCACTTACCAAACGTTTTAATTGGTTACTGTTATTTTAATCGCATTTAATAATAAAATTAATATTTTAATAAAATAAGGTATGAAAATGAGAAACATATTGGTAATAGTGTTTCCCTTGGCAAACCTTGAGAAGGTAGGGGGAGTCATTTCCGCTTAGAATACTATCAGTTTCCTGTTTTGGGCCTTAAATCTTCTTTCTCTTTGAGATTCATTTTAAATTTTTCACGAAAGATCAAAACCTACCAACAACTGCTTCTACTACTTAGCTAATGACACTAGGGATATGAACGGAAACGCGCTAAGATGACGCAGTTCCTGCGAGTCAGACTTTTGTTTTTCTCTTCAATTGCGAGGTTTTCAAAATATCTCCCACAAAAGCTGGATTTATTTTTTGAGTTAAATACCATTTTTATATACCTAAAATTATTTTATTTTCCGCTTTTTTCCAATCAAATAGCACAACACACAAGCGTTTACTCGAAGAGAAGGTAAGCCAAAAATGGCGGCAGGTCACCACGCAGTACACTCGCTGCGCAAAAATCGGCAGTGTGTGGCTCGCACAACGAAATGGGCGCGCCGACTGACGAGGCTCGGCGGCGGCGCGCCACTCAAAACCCGGCGTGGCGTAGCGGCGCCGGCGCGGCGCGCATGTCTAGTCTAGAGTAAAGGAAGGGTTAGAATAAAATATTTTATTAACAGACAAAAAAAGTTTTGGTAACTTTGTATACTTTCGTTAGTATCTCGAAAACCGTTGACAATCTTGTGAAGCGGAAGATTACCATTCGAAAGCTTACTAAATGCTCTACAAAAAAGGTTCTGAAGAAAGTTCTAATTAGGCGATGCCAATCGGAGAAATAAGTGCATAAAACTTTAAATTAATTGATTTCGTTTATTCGAATGGTTCTTTTTATCTGTTTTATTCCTTGTTATTTTTTAATTGCTTATAGTTGGATAATGTATTTGACAATAAAACTGGTTAAGTAAAATAACAAAAACAATTTATTGTTAGAAATATAGATTTCCAGGATTCCAAGACCTTGTCACTAGCTGGTCCGTTTCTAGTGTTACCAGACCCTTCCAGGTAAGATTGTAAATCATGACCTTTCAAGACTTTACTACACACAGGAATGGCGTTAGTGACCTTAAGGGTTGACACACCATTATAATAATTAATTTAAAAAAAAGACTGGTGGAACCAAAATAATAACTGCTTCTATTTTAATCTTTCCAAATTAGACTAGGAATATGAACGGAACCGCGCTAAGATGATGCAGTTCCTGCGAGACGGACTTTTTAGTTTATATGCTTGCAGGTACTTGTTTTATAGGTTTCTTAATATAAGAAAACGAATGAAACCATTTATAGGGCGATATCTGTAACCGTTCCTGAGAAAAGTGGAATCAATGTTTTTGTAAGTCCGATTTCCCAACCGTTTTCGAAAAATTTTAGAAAATATACGAAAATCCCAAAACGTTTCATGCCTGTTAATGAAATATTTGATTTCTAGTACTTGCATAACTCCAAACAGAACCAAAATTTATCTATCATACTAGATTAATATCAAACGTCTGGAACAAGTTTCATCTCAATTAATCGTTTCTGAATACCCAAACTGAAAATTAGTTTGGAAAAGTAGGTGTGTCTATGTTTCTCGAAAACGGTTGCAGATATCGCTTTAAAAAGGGTTTCATTCGTTTTTATACGTTAAGAAACCTATAAATCGAGTACCTGCAAGCATGTAAACTCGAAAACGTAAGCGTTACGATTTTTTTCGCGCGAATTTCGCCTCATCTTCCGGTGGACGGATTCTGCTGGTTAACGAACTTGACCTTTCATATTAGAAGAAAGATTTTTGTACGAAATTTCATCAAAATCGGACCATTTTTGAACCGTCAGGATCTGGAATAGACAAATATATATATACAGGTATATATATATATATATATATATATATATATATATATATATATATATATACCTATATATATAGAGAGGTAAATGAAAAACGTCCTGTTCCTTCACAAAACTTTTGTGAAGGAACAGGACGTTTTTCATTTACCTCAAGATCTTCCTTCTCTGCCAGCAACCTCAACGTTTTTGTTATATATATATAGGTGTGTATATATATATACCTATATATATATATATATAGGTGTGTATATATATACCTATATATATATATATATATATATATATATATATATATATATATATATATATATATATATATGGGGGCGAGGTTAGCTCAGTGGTAGAGCACTCGACTAATGAACTGGAGGACCAGGTTCAAAACCCGAGCGCGCACTAAAGATTTTTTCTTCTAGTGCGGCCAATCGAGGGTTGGATTTGGGGTCCCAGATCGTCCCTAGGCTCACCCAGCCTTTAATTAATTTAATTAATAATGGGTACCTTGGGTGCTAATGACTCTAGCAGTTGAAGCAGCCAAGGGGAAAATCAGGCGGCCGGAGCATAGTGTTGACCACACTATCTCCCTAGTGTGCCGTACGGTCAAGAATCAGATACCTCTACAGTATCTGCCCCTCTGGGCCCTTGTGGCCTGTTACGGGACTGATTTTTTTTTTATATATATATAGGTGTATTTATATACCTAAATTTTCTACAAAAACGATTCTGTTGTAATGTTCGGTGGGGCGATGCCAATCGAAGAGATAAGTTCCTACAACTTCAAAGTTGTTATTTTTATTCTTTTCAACGTGTATTTGTCTCCGTTTTTTTTTTACTCCCCAACGGAAGCAAGTACGGATACCTCCACACGGTGTTTCCTGGGTAACTCTAAAGTCCGTGCAATAATAAGCTGTACAAAATTACCTAGTAGCGTTAATTTTGATCATTTCTTATTTAACGCAATATAATAACTACTTATCGGCCGTGACGAAGCACGGGTATTCAGCAAGTTATATTATACAATTCTCGTAAAGCATTGCTCCTTTTGATAAAGGTGCTTTATCTGCAGGACAATGTAAATTCAGAGAGAAGTATGGTTTGAGGAAGGAGAGGAGGATGGAGTGAAAAGAAGACGAAAGGTGTTTGGAACGAGGGGGGGGGAGCATGCTAGAAATGATGGATAGGTGGGTGGCTACCTTTATCAATAGTTGGCTCTCTCTCTCTTGATATTAGCCATCGATATATGGAGAAACTGACAGAATAATAGACCTGTATACATACAGAGAGCAATCTCTCTTCTCTCTCTACAGCTTCTGTGATTTATACAGGCTCCTCTTCCTATGTATACACGGGCCCTTAGAATAACCATCGTACAACAAATAATATTTCTCTCGGGATATATTCCTCTATGGAGAACACCCTTTACAAATTTATTTCTAAACTTTTCGATTAGGGTTTGCGGTTATACATTTTTTCCCCGTTACAGTCATCTTTCTTAAACATTCTAAGCTTCAAAACTCCAGTTTTTTCTAAGTATTTATCTAAAAAATGATCTAAATTGATATTATTCCGTTCCAGATTATTTTATTTTTTTTTCTCCGACATCTCGCAGGAATTTTCTCAACGAGCCGTGAGATGAGAAAATTCCTGCCGCCGCACCATGATGCGTTTCTCTAAATCCTAACCGATTTCAATGATTTTTCTTTTAAATAAAAGCTGATAAAATGTATAACAACTTTGTCAAGGCAGAGTTTTGTTTTTTGTAATATTGGGGCTGGAAAAATTTCGGGGGGGGGGGCTGAGACCATTGCCGGGGTATGGAATACTAACAATTTAGAGCTTGGAATAGTTTTAGCCAACTAAAACGCTATTACACCTAAACTAAAATATTTTTTATGAACTTAGTGATCTAATTGAATTTATTTTTAAGGGTTTTACGACAAGTTTTTACCATCAAATCAAAATTTCGGGGGGGGGCTGCAACCCCCTCAGCCCCCCCCCTCCTTATATACGCCCATGTATCGCCTCCTTTGAACAATAGGATTGTTCTTGCTACTGAGAGGAGATGAGGAAAAACACACCATCTTAGCATATATGTACCTATTGAACTCAGGATTTTCCAACATTTCAACTCCTTTATAATCTTCAGTGGAATCCCATCCGGTCTTGGTGAAGTGTCAGGGGACATAAGTTTCATCGCATTCCTTATGCCTTCGTTAGTAAGTTCAGGGGAGAATTCTGGGTCAGCGTCGCTCGCAGGATTCTCAAAATAGTGGCCCAAAGTTTCGTTATTTTCTGCAGGAAACAAACCCGTGAAATGTGCTTGAACTTGGTCGAGGTTAACTCGGCATTGGTTATTGTCCTCTAAGTTGACGATTTCATTCACTACTTTCCTCCGAAAGGAAAGTTCCTCCGAAAGGAACCACAGTTAAATTTTATATATATCTATATGTATATTCATATTAGACATGCGCGCCGCGCCGGCGACGCTACGCCACGCCGGGGTTTGAGTGGCGCGCCGCCGCCGAGCCTAGTCAGTCGGCGCGCCGATTTCGTTGGCAATACTGGACGAAAGGGTGTAGCGGGTGGGTTAGGGTAGGAAAACAGCGAGAGTACTGCGTGGTGACCTGCCGCCATTTTTGGCTTACCTTCTCTTCGAGTAAACGCTTGTGTGTTGTGCTATTTGATTAGAAAAAAGTCCGTCACGCAGGAGCTGCATAACTAAGCACTTTCCTCAGAATTTGGGTAGTGTAGACTGCTTTCCAGAACAATTTGCTTAAAATATCCTACATAAATAAAATAAAAACATAAATAGTTCTCTTTTAATTTTGTAATGAGTAACTGATAAATTATTAATTTGCTTCCAGAGTTATGTTTACACATAGTACCTACTGCACTACGTAATAAATACAAAAAACCTCATATTATCGTATTTTGATCTAACGCAGGAACCGGATACAGTCCCTCTAGCGCTCCTTGCGGCGCCTTTGTGAACCTATGTCTGGCTGCCTTTTCTATTGAAATATATTACAAAGTAAACCCCCCGATTCATCTCATTTTTACAACACTTCTTTCTCATGAGTTACCCACGACGTATACCGCGTTTCGTTACAATAAAGCAGAAATTACGACCAGTATGAGTATATTAGTAATTTGGGTCCGGAGTAAACCCCCCCTCCTAAAGAACCGATTTAGTTTATTTTTACAACACATATTTACCTGTAGATTACCACTACGAATAAAGAGTTTCGTCGAAATATACCAAAAATCACGGTTGGTAGTGGCGAATTGGTATTGTGGGTCTGGAGTAAACCCCCCCTCCTAATGAACCGATTTAGTTTACTTTTACAACACATATTTACCTGTAGATTACCACTATGAATACCGAGTTTCGTCGAAATATACCAAAAATCATGGCTGGTAGTGGCGAATTGGTATTGTCGGTCCGGAGTAAACCCCCCCTCCTTATGAACTGATTTAGTTCATTTTTATATCTCACTTTTCTCTCTATATTACTACTACGTATACCAAGTTTCGTTGAAATATAACAAATGTTACGGCTGAAATGGTCAAATTAGTGTTTTGGGCTCGGGGTAAACCCCCCCTTCCGGTGGACCGAATTTGGTGGTTAACGAACTCGTTCAATCGTTTGCTAATTGAATGCTATATACCAAGTTTCGTGGCGAAAAAACAAAAACTCTGGCCGCTATCGTGTTAACAGACACATATATATATATGCATATATATATATATATATATATAGATATATATAAATTTTAACGGGGGTCATTTTCGCTGTCTACTAGGTAGGATCGATAAAGATTTGAAGAAATTTTTCAAAAATTCCGTCATGAGTCCAACCTCAATAGCTACTTTCCTTCGGAGGAAAGTGCTAAAAACGGAAAATAAAATAATTTTAGGTATATAAAAATGGTATTTAGCTCAAAAAAATAAATCCAGCTTTTGTGGGAGATATTTTGAAAACCTCGTAATTGAAGAGAAAAACAAAAGTCTGACTCGCATGAACTGCATCACCTTAGCGCGGTTCCGTTCATATCCCTAGTGTCATTAGCTAAGTAGTAGAAGCAGTTGTTGGTAGGTTTTGATCTTTCGTGAAAAATTTAAAATGAATCTCAAAGAGAAAGAAGATTTAAGGCCCAAAACAGGAAACTGATAGTATTCTAAGCGGAAATGACTCCCCCTACCTTCTCAAGGTTTGCCAAGGGAAACACTATTACCAATACGTTTCCCATTTTCATACCTTATTTTATTAAAATATTAATTTTACTATTAAATGCGATTGAAAAACAATAACCAATTAAATCGTTTGGTAAGTGACAAAACCCTGTTGAAAAAAACAAAACTAACAATTTTTAAGTTTGAAGCATCTATTTCTCGGATTGACATCGCCCCATCAAAAATTACATCTGAACCTTTTTTATAAGGAATTTAGTAACCTTTCGAATTTCCACCTTCCACTTACCACGATTTCCCCCCGTTTTCGACATATGTAAGATATACGAAAATCCCAAATATATTTTATTTCATGCAAGCCTATGTATGTATATGTATATGTATATATATATATATATATATATATATATATATACATATATATATATATATACATATATATATATATATATATATATTTAAATTGTAACGTCTCCCTTGGGGGTTAAAAAAAACAGCCCACGCAGCGCGCGCCACCGCCGTCGACCATTTTAGTCCAGCGCGCCGCCGCCGGAAAATTCAGCCACGGCGCGCATGTCTAATGCATATATAGTTATATATGTGTCCGTTAACACGATACAGGCCAGAGTTTTTGTTTTTTCGCCATGAAACTTGGAATGTAGTATTCTTCCATCAAACGACTGAACGAGTTCGTTAACCAACAAAATTGGTCCATGTGGAGGGGGGGTTTACTCCGGAGCCAAAGTAGTTATTTGCCAATACCAGCCATAATATTTGTTATATTTTAACGAAACTCTGTATTCGTTGTGGTCAACCGAAGAGAAAAATTTGTTATAAAAATAAACTAAATCGGTTGACTAGAAGGGGGGGGGGTTTACTCCGGACAGAAATTACTAATTTCCTTATACCGGTCGTAATTTCCGTTGTATTGTAACGAAACTCTTTATACGTCCTGGCTATCTAATAAGAAAGAAGTGATATGAAAATGAACTAAATCGGTCTATCGGAAGGGGGGGGAAGTGTTACTTTGTACTATGTTTGAATTGAATTCTTCCGCCAAACGTAGGTTTGCGAAACTCATCAAGATCAATAGATCAAAATGTGAAGCTTTGTGTATTTATTACGTAGTGTAGTACCCCGCATAGACAAAACTCTAATAGGAAATTAATTAGAAAATTAATAATTGAAACAGCTGCTCATAAAAAATGCAAAAGAGTAGAACAATTTATGTTTTCATTTATTTTATTTATCTATATAGGTTATTTACAGCAAATTATTCAGTAATGCTGTCTACACTACCCAAATTCTGAGGAAAGTGCTTAGTTATGCAGCTCCTGCGTGACGGCCTTTTTCCTTCTGTAATGATAGAAGTGTTGAGCTGTCTCGTAGTTGTATACTTGTCGTCTTCTATTGGATTATACCAGACACAGAACATAATAACATTATAATATGCACTGACTTACTCAGCTCTTTACAATCTCTTCAAGACTGTTACAGCTCACATCCAATAACATGCGAAATTTTTGAAAAAATACATCAAACAAATAAATATTTTACACTGTACTGGTTGCCCGGACACGAAGGCATAAGACAAAGTACTGGAGTAGACGAAAAAGCTAAATTGGCAACTCGACGGCAAGTACTAGACGTAAACTACATGACATACCAGGATCTTCAAGCCGAATCTAAGAGATATGTAACTGATAAATGGCAAGAATCCTGGTACAACACGACTGACAACAAGCTTCGAGAAATCAAGCACACTGTACAGGAATGGTCATCCAGTAACAGGACAAACAGATGGGAACAAGTTATATTATGCCGTCTCAGGATTGGCCACACTCGGTTGACTCACTCGTACATTATGTCAAGACAGGACAGACCCACTTGTACCTACTGCAATACAGAATTAACAATATTTTTTTATTTATTATTTAATAAGTTGTAGCGGCTAGGCGATTCAACTTTTAAAAAATATTACATGAACATGTATAAAATAATACAAGAATGTTAAATTTGTTTTATGTAAACGTGTTTAGAGTGTAATGTATTAGTATTGGCTTTGTAATAATGGTTTCTGTGTCTGTCAATAAGGTTTTAGTATTTGGCCGTATGTTGGTAGTGAATGTAAGTATAATTTTTATTTTAATGGAATACATAACATCTTCTCTTTTCTCTCTTATTTTTTTTTTTCTAAGTTGATGTGTTGTTGCTAATTTAGTCATAGAGGTCATTTTATAATTGGTCAAGTACGTTAGTCTTCTGGAGGTAGTTAAATATTTGTCCTATATATTGGCTCCTATCACCTAGTAGGTCTGTCATATTGTACGGTAAGTCATAGTTCTGTCTAAGTATACATTCTGTCAGTAGGTGTTTAATGGTCAGTGTTGAGTTACAATGTTCACATTTCGGTCTGTCCTGTGTCGTCATGAGGTGTAAGTGTGTCAGCCGTGAATGGCCGATTCGTAAGCGACAAAGTACAACTTCTTCTCTCCTATTGTTTCTTTTGCTTGAAGGCCATTCACAAACTGTTTGTTTTATTTCTCTGAGTTTGTTCTCTGTCGTCATGTGCCAAGAGTGCTGCCAGTTTCCTGTAATTAACCTTGTGGCCTCAGCTTGCAAATCTTATAGTGTATCATTGTGTATATAGTGATAGTTTTGTCTTGCTGTCGTCCGTGCAAGTACGTCAGCTTTGGTGCTTTGTCCTAAGTCCTCGTGTCCTGGGAGCCAATATATAGTTATTACTTTAGTCGTCTGATGTATCCGTTCAAGTATATTAGTAATTATTGGATTAGGATTGTATATGTCTCGTAGTCCGTATATTGAGCTAAGTGAGTCCGTGCAGATTGTTATTCTATCTTGTTCCACGTCCTGTATATTGTCCAAAGCGAGGGATATGGCATGCAGTTCCGCTGAATAGATACTTGCAGTGTTCGATAGTTTCATTTGTAGAGTATTTCTATCCAGTACAGCGGCTGCGCCCACACCTTCCGCCGTCTTGGATCCGTCGGTATAGATGAAGAAAGTTTCTTTATTCTTACTGAGATACGATTTAAAAATGTGTTTGTAAGTATGTGTAGAAATCGGGTTAGATTTTTTGTATTTAGTCAGTCCCAGGTCTAGTTTAAAATTGTTTATAGTCCATGGTATAAAAGTCCCTAGAGGTTTCATTAACAGCTGTTCTCCTAATAGATCAGTGTCTTGAGTATATGTCGCACATCTTACCAACAGTGGGCGTTGTCTAAAATTAACAATAAAACATATTCTAATAGACTGTACACTCAGGACAAATCTTCAACTACCTTACAATCTGACAGAATTACTTTCCGATGGCAGCCAGTACATTGAAAAAGTGATGAAATACCTAATAGGCACACATTTATACAATAATATTTAAATAAAGACAAGATAACCAAAGCCACTTTGTGATGTTGATTCGGCATCATTGACCTGACAAATAACAAAGAACATACAAACAATTATACCAAACACAACATGACTAGATTATAACCTCTACAGAAACTAACCTAATAATGTAATATATTATTATTGCTTAAGTTGGATCACCAATATGATGTTAAACTATAATAAATAATAATAATAATAATTTTCTATTGGATTCTTCGAAGTACGGATTCTGTTGGTTTACGAATTACAAACAACAAAGAGAATTTTTGTATTAAATTTCATTAAAATAGGTCAGTTTTTGAGCCAGGCAGAAAGCGAACAGATATATATATATATATATATATATATATATATATATATATATATATATATGGGAAATGTCTATTAGGAGTGAGTCGACTGGTGTGGCGATGACCTCAGAGAAGCATTGAAGGATAACAGCCAGTATAGGTGTTGTCTTTGAAGGAGTAACATCTTCTCTTATCGTCCCGCCGAACATCCACATGATAAGTAAGATACTATTTACTTTTACACAACTAACATTAGTGATTTCCCTGTAAAGGAAAATCATATTGATGATGGAAGTGTCACTTGGGAAGTAAAAAAAATAACAATTATTAATTTCTTGTAATAAATTATAAATTTATTGCATATACTAAGTAATTTTTAGTATTTTTTGCATCTTTAACCCCTTCAGGTCCGAATTTTTATTTCTTGATATAAAAATTTTATTTCCCTGCCATAGTTGTGTATTGCTCTTGTGAAGATTCATGATTTTTTTTCAGAATTTTCTGGTTTACCTGACATGAGTTATGTAATGTCCAGTATATTGGACATTGGTTTTCAAGTAATGCGATTTGTGGATGAAAACCGAAATTCAAAATTTCGAAATATTAAAAAAATATATAATTAAAGCAGTAATTTATTAACAATTTAAAATAAATTAATTCAGAAAAAATAAATTTGAAAAATTATTAGTAAATATTATTGTAAAAGCTCAAATATAGTAAGGTATTGTAAAAATAGATTAGAATTTTAGACATGAAATTGTTGTCTGCGCACAGTAATAATGAAAATTGAAATATTTACTGTCTAGTCTCAAAAATAGATATTTGATTATTTAAAAAAAAAAAACAAACATAAAACTAATAAGAATATATTTCTTGAAAATCATGTGAACGGACAGATGATATTTTTGAATGGTTTGGGCGCCTTTTAGCCCATACCATTCAGAAAAAGTTGTTGATTATTATGGTACTCAAAAAAAAAACAATTCTGACAACATAAAAACAAAATATAACAGTAAATATTTGAAAAATAGATAAAAAATATTGTTACATCAAATATGAGGGTTGACTTCCCATGTACAGTATACTGGACATGGATTTTCAAAAATTCGTAGACACCTTATTACAAACTTTATTGATAAAATTGAACTTCCAACCTTTAAAAAGATCATGTACATTAAAGTCGGAGGAGTTTTATTCACTAAAAAGAAACCATTTGGACTAAATATGTAAAGAAAGGTCAATAACTTTTAGTATCCATGACTGCCCGTGGTGGAGCAGAGAAGATTTTACACATAACCTTTCAAAATCGAATGGAATCAATTTATATTAGATGTCAAGTGGGAGAAAATACATAGAGCTTCAAACCAAAGTGGTAGTAAACATCTATCGGCCATAGGCAGTGTGATACAAAGTAAAGAAGTTATGTCCAGCCGGCTGGACAATGGAACTGAAGGGGTTAATACTCAGCAATGATTTTAAATCAATTTCCGACAAATAATGACGTAATTTCCCGCCATAAATCCCCGCCAAAATTAATTTACGGTCACGTCACACTTTTGTATCAGCTGTGACGCAAAATTTGGAGAACACCGGCCAAAGAGCGTTTTCATGTCTATATTTAATATGCAATGTGCAAGCGTATGTGTGTGAGGTTGGGTATTAACATTACTGTGTTCATATACGTATATGTTTAGATCTGTGTGTATGTCGTGCTGATTTTCTGTCAACTCAGATCCAGTGAAATTGTATCTCCTTAGTTCTAACTCATTTCTGGTGAAGGTATATGGTGAATTTCCAGTGATAATCAATTTATGCTGATGATGTGTTGTGACCATTGAAAAAATTCGTTATTTGGTGAATTTATTTTTTAAATTCTTTATCCATAATTATTAAAATCTGTGTCTGTTTATCTGTTTGTTCCTTATACAAATTCACACCGTTTGACCGATTTGAACAAACTTGGCTCACAGGTAGATCTTGATATGGAGAGTGTCATAGGCTAAGTCAAAAGTTTCTATCAGCTGTCTGTCTGTATGTTTGTTTCTTTACAAATCCACACTGGTGTAGCATGCTACAGCTGGTTCATAATAAAAATTCCGACTCGGAGGAACTGCGCCATCTTAGCACGCTTTTCGTTCATATCTCTAGTGCTATTATTAAAGGAATAGTAGCAGTTTTTGGTGGGGTTTGATCTTTCGTGAAAAATATAAAATAAAATCTCGAAGAGAAAATATATTTAAGTCGCCGCTCTTGGAAACACTATAACAACGTTTCACATTTTCTTACCTTGTTTTAGTCAAAGACTCGTTTTACTACTAAATGCAATTAAAATGGGAAACAACCAGTTAAAACTTTAGATAAACAAATACATAAACCCTTTCAAAAGAGCAAAACTAACAATTGCGAACTTTTATGTCCTTATTTCTCCGATTGACATCGCCCATCGAAAATTACATCAGAACCTTTTTTATAGGGAATTTAGTAAGCTTTCGAATGCTCACTTTTCACTTATCACGATTTCCCAACCGTTTTCGAGATATTTTAGAAAATATACGAAAATCCCAAAACTTTTCATGCCTGTTAATGAAATATTTTATTTCTAGTACTTCCTTAACTCGGTAATGATGACCTTGCAGTCTTTTGCCCTTAAGAAAAGTTAACAAACTTCCTTAACTCCAAAAAGAAACAAAATTTACCTATCATAGATTAGATAAATATCAAACGCCTGAAACAAGTTCCAACTGAATTATATATTATATATTATATATATATATATATATATATATATATATATATATATATACTAGCTGACCCGGCGAACTTCGTACCGCCTAACAGTCGATTCAGCGAACTTCGTACCGCCTAACAGTCGATTCAATATTTTTTTTTAAATATTTATTCTGCTATTCAGGACTCCGGGTCAGCTATCAAGATGTAGACATCTGGCGGGGATAACTAATTAAATGACGATTGATCAGTTTTCGACCGGAGAGGAAAAATGATTAAATTACTAAAATGGCTATTAAAAAATAAGGGTTGATCGTAGAAGGGTGAAAATTGAGGATTGTATGTATTTTTGTATGTTGTATCATAAAAAAATAGAAATTAAAAATTTTGTCTAAAAAATAAAAAAAAAATTTAGGGGTGGACTACCCCTAACATTTAGGGGGATGAAAAATAGATGTTGCCGATTCTCATAGATACCGGATAAGCACAAAAAATTTCATCAAAATCGGTCAAGCCGTTTCGGAGGAGTATGGCAACGAAAACTGTGACACGAGAATTTTATATATATTATATATATATATATATATATATATATATATATATATATATATACATATAAGCGTTGCGGGGTTTTTAAACATTGGTTATATAATAATTTAATTAATATTAGAATTTATTTTTGTCAGGTATTCTGCTGATATTCCTCGCTTACGGCGGGTTCGGCGACACAAGCCCGCACTGCGGGGAGAAATGGCCACCCGTGAAACGCCTGGTAGATCTGGGAAGGGAATTCGACCAGAACACCATAGTCTGGCCAGGAGGCGAGCCTTTCGGGTAAGCAGTCTGCTAATATAACCTTCTTCTTATATAGCTTCAGCATGTGTTGCAAACATAACCTTGCTAGTGTTTTAGCTTTTGGTGTCGTCATAAGAATCTTTGAGACATTTCTTAAAATATTTATTGTTCCTATAAAAAATAGTAGATACCGATTATGACACCAAAAATTGAAATTATATATATATATATATATATATATATATATATATATATATATATATATATATATATTATATATATATATTTCATGTGTGTGTCTGTTACCAAGACATCGGCCACAAATTTTGTTTTTTTTTCGCTACAGTACTTGGTATATAGCATTCCCATGTGTTTAGTTATGCAGCCCCTGCGTGACAATTTTTTTTTTTAGATATTTCTACTTCTTCGAATGTAACTAAAATTTATAGAAGCGCCATGAAACGTAAACACGTACGATCAAACATGTATATATCAGTGTTGGGCAAAAATCATTCAGAATAATAAATAATGAATAAATATGTCATTTCATGCTGAATAATGAATAATTTTTCATTCATTATTCAGTCAATTCAATGATTAATGTAGCTTTTTATTTTTATTCATTATTGAATAACAATGATTTATTGAATGAAAATTTGTATTGAATAAAAATGATTTATTGAATGAATATTTTTATTAAATACAAGTTATTTATTCGAATGAAACAATTTTTCAAATGAAATTGATTTATTTGACTGAAATTTTTCGTTAAATACAAGTGATTTATTTTAACAATCTTTTCTAATACAAATTTCTAGGTTCATTAAACTTTTTCTTACTTTTAATGAAAATTATTTATTTCAGTGATGTTGTTTACTTAACTTAAAGAATCTTAGTTTGTTGTTACATGAACCACATTATTTTAAATGTATAAAAATGATGAAGGAAGAATGAAAAATAATTAATTATTAATTAAAAAAAAATCAGTCTATGAATAACTGAATAAATTATTTTTCAATAAAACTTTATTGAATTCTGAGCTAAGCCTGTTATTGATTGAATAAAAAATAAATCAGTGGATGAATAATTTATTCAATGAATACATTCTTATTCAATACAACTTTATGAATGATTATTGAATAAAAAATTTATTAAATAATGTCCTACTCTGGAATATATCCGCATCGCATCACATTGCCTTCATGCACGCGTTTATTCTTGGATCTTAAATAATTATCCGTTGTTTGGATTGGCAGATGAGTGGAATAACCTTAGATCTAAGGTGGATATCCTCGGTAAATAAAATACAAGGATATGGGAACTGCAAAAGCTTGGAGGCATCTTTAAGGACACTTCCTGCTTATCAGAGGTCAGCATTCAATTATATCCTGGAAATGTATAAAGTCGCTTGCTTAGTCCAGGCAACGAACAGTTATAGATGGAAATTTTTGGAACACAATTTTTGACTTCGTAACTTTGATTGGGCTGGATAGGAGGTGAATATATCAAAAGTCCTCGCCCGTAGCGTTTGCGCCGGGGGGAGAGGGGGTTTAGAAGGTCGCATTTTTTGGGTTTTCACTTATATCTCACAAACCCTGCGTCCTAGCGACATGACCATTCTATAACAATTGAAAGCTGATTAAACATGCTATAAGTTCAACTCAACAAATATGCTATATGTTTTCGAAATATCTACTCTTGGATGTCTGTCATTTTCGGAAAAAAACACACTTTTTTCTATTCTCGACTGGATATCTTTTCAACGATGAACCTAAAAAAATAAATGTCGGCTATAGTGTTGTAGAACATTCCATTCGCTTCAATAATATATATTACTTTACTATTTTATGTATTTCCCTTCAAACGTTATATATGCACTCACGTGGTCTAAGCAAAACCATTGCCAATATAATGGACAAGATCTTATCTAATTGAGCGTGAACAACTGGTCAGTTGGCCCAAAATTATATATTTTGTGATATTTATACGTTCAGTACTCACTATGTTTACATAATGGAGTAAATTTGGACAATACAATGACTGGAAATGGTGAGAAATTGAAAGGTTCATTGGTCGACAGTTGTTGCCAGATATTACGATGAACACTAAAACTGTTTTCACGTTTGATGGAAAATACATGAAGTTATATACATTCTTGAAAGGAATGTAATGCTCTACAAACCTATAAACTGCATTTTTTGGGGGGTTTATCGTTAAAGAGTTATCCGTTCAAAAAAGAACAAATAGTGTGTTTTTTTCCAGAATGACAGACATTCAAGAGCAGATATTTCGAAAACTAAAAATATCTCGAAAAACTTTATTGAGTTGAACTTGTAGCATATTTAATTAGCTTTCATTTGTTATAGAATGGCCATGGCGCTAGGACGCAGGGTTTCCGAGATATAAGTGAAAACCCGAAAAAGGCGACCTTCTACCCCCTCCCCTCCCCCAGGCACAAAGGCTACGGGTGATGGACTTTTGATATGTTGACCTCCTAACTAGCCGAAACAAAGTTATGAAGTCAAAAATTGTGTTCCAAACTCTTAGTTGCCTAAGAGTTTGGAACACAATATTAGTCGCTAAATTTCAGATTTCGCGATGAACGATGAAATTATTTTTAAGTTTGAAGGAAAATACATAAAATAGCAAAGTAATAAATATTATTGAAGGGGATGCAATACTCTACAATCCTATAACCGTAATTTAATTTTTGGGTTCATCGTTAAAGAGATATCTGGTCAAAACGGGGAAAAAATATGTACCAAAAGTGTTTTTCCCCTAAATGACAGACTTTCAAAAGCGGATATTTCGAAAACTAAAGATATCTCGAAAAACTTTATTAACTAGAACTTGTAGGAAATTTAATAAGCTTTCATTTAGCTAGGACGCAGGGTTTCCGAGATTTAAGTGAAAACCCGAAAAAAGGGACCTTCTAAACCCCCTCCCCCCCGGCACAAAGGCTACGGGCGAGGACTTTTGATATGTTCACCTCCTATCCAGCCCAAAGTTACGAACTCAAAAATTGTGTTCCAAAAATTTCCACCTATAGCTGTTTTAAGCATTCGTTCCCTGGACTATACTGTGGACTCTTTGGACTATGGACTACGTATATATATACTAGCTGTTACCCGGAGTGCCATGCTATTTTCTGCATTTAGAAAAGCAAAAATAAATTAGAAACCAAATAAGTAATATTAAAATCTAATAACACAAATCTGTAACTGTTTGTGTTCACTGTTTCGAACCCGTGACTTCCAAACTCTGAGTCCTAGACGATTTTAACTTAGCTTATAACACTCCCCGGGTCAAGACCTACATGAGTGCCAAGTTTGATCAAAATCGGTCAAATGATGTGGATTTAAATAAGGAACAAACAGACAGACAGACATCTGACAGAGGATTTTGATCTTGCCTTTAACACTCCCGTATCTACCAGTGAGCCAACTTTGGTCAGAATCGGTCAAACGGTGTGGATTTGTATACGGAACAAACATACAGGCAGACAGCTGATAGACGCCATGGGAAATTGTCTCGCACCCGATATAGCCAATATCAACCAAAATGACCTCCTCAATCTCACCCTCCCGATGTTCCCCAACGACATAATTTTCATTAAAAAATATGTAGATGACCTTTTCCTCATCCTCAACCCGCATAGTATTCCTCAGATCTTAGCCGCCTTTAACTCCTACCACCCCCCATTGAAATTCACCGTTGAAACCGAATCCAATAACTCTCTACCCTTCCTAGACCTACTTGTGATTAGAAACCCCGATGGCTCTTTATCCACCGATTGGTACACCAAACCCACTTACTCTGGCCGACTCATCCATTACCAATCCTCACACCCCCCTCATCAAATCCTCAATACAGCTAGAAACCTAATATTTCGATCCCTTACCCTATCTGATCCTAAATTTCATCCCAAGAACACATCCCGACTCCTAGAAATACTCAAATCCAATGGATTCCCGAAACACACCATCACCTCCCTCATAAATTCAATTAAAAATCCTAAACCCCCCTCCACCTCGCAAGATAGTGTCGCCCCCCCTATTCAGATCCCTTCCGTACATCCCTAACCTCTCTGAAAAAATCCAAAAATCCCTCAGAAGCACATTTCCCAACCTAAATCTAGGTCTATCCACTAAAAATAAACTGAAACCCCTATATACCACACTCAAAGACCCCATCCCACAAGGAAATAGATCCAACGTCGTTTACCGAATTCCTTGCTCTACACCACACTGCAACAGCACTTACATTGGACAGACGAAGAACCGCATTCATAGCAGACTCACAACACACAAATACAACATTAAGAACAGAGACATTAAAACCGCACTTTCTAGACACGCTATCACGGACGGACATAAATTTGATTTCCAAAACTTCTCCATCCTCTCCACTGAACCCAACCTTGAGAAGCGTCTCCTTTCTGAATCCATATATATCCATCTAGAAAACAATCCCGTCAATGACAAAATTGACAAAGGAGTCATCTCCTCAACCTATTCCAACATTTTCCATATCCTTAAAACCTCCCGTTAGGTAATCCCACCCGGTTCGTTGCCCTATTCCCACAAACCGTCTGATCCTTCCCTGTACTTGCAATACCCATCGGCAAGTCCTTTATCTTTACCGCCGTCCGTCTGTCCTTACTCCCAGGCCGACTTCTCCCCCACCCCCTCACCCCCATCCTCTCCTGTCTAGCCCTGGCCCAATCCTTCCCTGTACCTGCCATATATCCATCGGCAAGTCCTTTATCTTTACCGCGGTCTTTACCCTCCGTCCTTACTCCCAGCTCCACTTCTCTCCACCCCCTCCCCCCCATCCTCTCCTGTCTAGCCCTGCCCCATCCTTCCAGTCTTCAGAAATGTTCTCTTCTTGAAACGGGACAGTTCTCAATCTTCTCAATAGGTATGTTACTATGACACTTGTACTGTATTCTCTTGGATACCATATACAGGTATATTTACTTATATTACTATTATAATACTATATATATATATATATATATATATATATATACATATATATATTTATATTTATATTTTCAAGCATATAGGTACTCATATTTATGTTAATGTTTCTAGCCTTTTTTTTTTTTTTTTTTTTTTTTTTTTTTTTTTGTCCTTACCATTGTTATACCATATATGTTTTTACAGCCCTGAAGATGGCTTGTATAGCAAGCCGAAACGTTGGCGGCAATAAATATACATTTTAGCAAATAAAATGTGTTTTATTGAAGAAGAACACTGACCGAAACCCCGACGATCAACGCTTCCTTATTTAATTTATTTTTAATGTTTACCGATCAAATCAAAATTTCGGGGGGGGGCTGCAGCCCCCCCCCCTTATATAAGCCCATGTAAATGACTATTGTATTATCTCAAAAGGGACTTAAAAACAAATTTGTTCCCAAAATGAAAATAAAATGTAAACGTTTTTTGCATATAACGTAAATCCCAGAACACGTAGAAACGCCCCGATTAGATGGAAATGTGCCACTTTAGAGCCTTTATCGACCCTCCTAGTTTGGTTTAAATCGGGTAAATATTCTTTGAAATATGGCCGAATTGGTGAATCTTAAACTAAATTTTAAGATGATGCAGTGTCTGCTTGACGGACTTTTGTTACATGAATCCATCTTGATCCTAATTCCTCTGTGGATTCGGAAATATTGGACTTAATGTTAATTTATATTTAACTAATTCATAAATGTCGACTTCTTTATTTGCAATTATTTTTATTTAATATAAATTCCATTTCCCCAGATTTACCCGAGTATTAGGAGAATACCAGTCACCAAACAACACCTGGTATGCAGCCAATGACTTCATGACTGCAGAACACTGCGGGACCCATCTCGACGCTCCTTACCACTTCGACAAGGACGGATGGAAGGTCGCAGACATACCTGTGGACCGGTTTTTTGCTACTGGTATGCAAGCAGTTCATAAATAGCTTATTTGTAGGTACATTTGTGGACTGTCAAGTAACAAAACTAAAATGTAACACTTTAGACCAGGGGGTGGTACAGTGAATGCACTTGATTCTTGATCGTAAGGTACGATTGGGGGGCAACTTTCCTATTGGTCCAAACAATAAATGCGTCGTTATATTTTTATTGGTCAGCCATCTTCATAATAAGCAATCCTGTGACCAAGAAGCTAGGTATAATTTAATTTTCTGTAATTCTACAAAAGGAGGAATAGTTTTATCAAGAAATATGGTGTGTGAGGAAAGTCATAGGACAGGAAGGTATGCAGGCACGTGTCAGCAATATTGAATATCAGCAGTTAGAGACCTGCATTGCTCTATAATTCCCACGGTTCCCCAATCCTACCTGCCTATTTAGGTTGAGGAAAATCCTAGCCCCACTCTACACTAGTACACTCTATTCCACTCAACACAATCCCGTCCAGGTCGGCTGTGTCTCTCAATATACGCTAAACCATTTGCACGCTGGCTATCGTTTACAACCACCGAATCTCCATCACATTTTGGTGGCAGCGGAAAATGCGAACATCATCACAGATGGTTCAAACCATGGAGAACTATAGTCAACGGCAAATCGTATGCACCTTTACGACAGTGCTAATTTGTCATAATTCTATGTGTTTGTCATAATTCTAAGTATCTTAAGGCGGTGATGAGCGGGTGCCCTTAAACCCCAATCCTGTTCCTCCAAAAAGTTGTCAACTATTTACGCTAATGACGTCGGGCATGTTTTTGACCAATCTCTTTCCCGGAAAGACCAGCAGCTCCAATCCCCTCCTCCTATCGTCAACCCACCAACTGTATGTTACCTCATTTCAACAGAAGCATGTCTCTTGTAATACAGGTTCTCTTGTTTTCTTGACATCCCTAGGGTCGTCCATATTTCGCACTGGTTCTGAAGTGATTATTTCAAACAAATCGGTAACAATACTTCTTACGTTCCTTTCTTAACTTGACCATTTCTACCAAATCCCCTTCCTTCATCAACAAAATTCTGCTGGTTAAACTCTCTGTCCATTCCCATCGTATCCTTTCCCTCCCCACGAACCTCTATTCTCACGCTCATAGACTTCTTTCTTTGACTGCTCCGTAATCAATCGAGCCAACCCTTATGAGCCACCCTCTTCCTATCCGACAATCCTCTTTCTTACCTGTACTTAAATTCTCCTACTTCTCTGTCTTCTGTTCCCCCAAGAATTGTGATTACCTCGTGCTGTAATAATATCTAGGAATGGTGCACTTGTTAGTTCGTTTTTTTTTTTAGAATTGTGCAGATTAAATGCTCCATTCCATTTTGACTTGTTAAAGATGTTATATTATCCAGATTCCAACGGTTTCACACCAAACATTTCACTCATCAAAATCCTGAAGTCCTCTCCCTATCGAGCCTCATCCATCCCCTCTCTCTATCAAGGCGACTCAGAAGAAAGTAGCCCAGAGATCTGCTACAGTGATCCTTAAGTCATGCCGTAGCAATGGCTTTCTTTTCCTATACCGATCAGAAGGGAGCTTGAGTAGGCCCCTTTCAACGCCGTATCTTTTTATCCACCAATTGATTTATGTTCAGAATTTAATAACCAATATAAACATGATTAATAACTTTATTAATAGAATAAACCAGTGCCTTAGCCCGCAAAGACTAGCCCAAAGTTTCATCTTTTGGATCATTTAATTAATTTTTTTCTAGTTTTAGGAAAACCAATTTCTTACACTCTAATTTTATAAATCAATATTACACTATATGTATCATAACTTATACAGGTTTTTAACAAATTGCTTAAATATTTTGAAAAACAGGTAGGGGTATTTTAACATTCTCATCACTCCAGGTAGGGTTAAATCAAATATAAGATATATAATGTGAGTACCCATATATGTATTTTTACTCACACACATAATGATATTGATGTTCTAGAATATACATTTTTAATACTATGCCATTATATCCCCTGCAAGTTTCGATAAATCTTCAATACATCTAAACTCACAATTAATATTATTTTGCTCACAGGAATCCTGGTGAACGCATCAGAAGAAACTAACGGTAATAGAGAGTACAAACTACCTGTTGATAAGCTGAAGGAATGGGAAGCTAACAACGGACGCATTCCAGAAAACGCAGTGGTTCTGGTTAGCTTCGGCTGGGCGTCAAGGTCAGTATGAAACAATCAACTGGTCGACTTAATAAGATCAGAATTAATCAGTCCTGAGTCCTAACTCATCATTTGAAATTTTTTAAGGTTATTGGAGCGAATTATAACATTTATTTGTATGTAATTTTGCTAATTTTCTTGCAAATGTTTGACAAATCGGGGCGATTTGGCGGGCGACAATGCAAAGATATATTAAACTAGCCGAATACCCGTGCTTCGTCACGGCAGATAAGTAGTTATTTTATTGCGTTAAATAATCTATCAGCAAAAAATTAACGCTACTACATAATGTTTTGCAATTTATTATAGCAGCCTACCCCCCAGAAATTTTGAATTGATGGTAAAATGTGTCTTAAAACCCTTAAAAATAAATTAAATAAGATCATTTAATTTAAGCTGTAATAGCGTTTTATTTGCCTAAAACTATTCCAAGTTCTAAATTGTTATTATTCCATACCCCGGAAATGGTACCAGTCCCCCCCCGACATTTTCCCAGCCACTCCCCCGAAATTATTTCGTACATACGCCCGTGGTTACCAGTAAAAGCAGCGTAAGCAATACAGGTTAAATTTTGTTGTCAATAATAAATGTACGGTAATATTTCATTTAAAAACACCCATTATATTTGCGAGGTTCGGGATATTATTACCTCGGATGGACCATCGACAGGTTTAACGAAAACTCTCTAGCGAAATGAACCGCAATTAAAATGGTGATTTTGTCCCTCATAGCGTGAACTCCATGAGTGCCAGTTTATTTCTAGTAATTAAAGGACTGCCATCATAGTGGAAATTAACTGCAATTAAAAATAATACTATGGAATAGATAATCTACGGTAACAGCTGTTCTTTATCGTCCTAGCAACGCATGCTGCCTAGGCTTGCCTGCTCTAACCAACTAAAACTTTAAACCCCTCTAAAAATACTTAAAAATTCGAATATCTGAAAATCCTTTCTTAGTGAGTGCCTACGTTATATAGGGAGTGTCCATGCAAAATTTTCCGTCGAGTGGTTTGGGCTGGGCGTTGTTTAGATGAGTGAGTAAGTGAGTCAGTGGTATTTGACAAATATATAGTAGATTCAAAATTTTCCGTCGAGTGGTTTGGGCTGGGGGATGATAGGTCAGTGAGTCAGTGGTATTTGACAAATATATAGTAGATTCAAAATTTTCCGTCGAGTGGTTTGGGCTGGGGGATGATAGGTCAGTGAGTCAGTGGTATTTGACAAATATATAGTAGATTCAAAATTTTCCGTCGAGTGGTTTGGGCTGGGGGATGATAGGTCAGTGAGTGAGTGGTATTTGACAAATATATAGTAGATTCAAAATTTTCCGTCGAGTGGTTTGGGCTGGGGGATGATAGGTCAGTGAGTCAGTGGTATTTGACAAATATATAGTAGATTCAAAATTTTCCGTCGAGTGGTTTGGGCTGGGGGATGATAGGTCAGTGAGTGAGTGGTATTTGACAAATATATAGTAGATTCAAAATTTTCCGTCGAGTGGTTTGGGCTGGGGGATGATAGGTCAGTGAGTCAGTGAGTGAGTGGTATTTGACAAATATATAGTAGATTCAAAATTTTCCGTCGAGTGGTTTGGGCTGGGGGATGATAGGTCAGTGAGTCAGTGAGTGAGTGGTATTTGACAAATATATAGTAGATTCAAAATTTTCCGTCGAGTGGTTTGGGCTGGGGGATGATAGGTCAGTGAGTCAGTGAGTGAGTGGTATTTGACAAATATATAGTAGATTCAAAATTTTCTGTCGAGTGGTTTGGGCTGGGGGATGATAGGTCAGTGAGTCAGTGAGTGAGTGGTATTTGACAAATATATAGTAGATTCAAAATTTTCCGTCGAGTGGTTTGGGCTGGGGGATGATAGGTCAGTGAGTCAGTGAGTGAGTGGTATTTGACAAATATATAGTAGATTCAAAATTTTCCGTCGAGTGGTTTGGGCTGGGGGATGATAGGTCAGTGAGTCAGTGGTATTTGACAAATATATAGTAGATTCAAAATTTTCCGTCGAGTGGTTTGGGCTGGGGGATGATAGGTCAGTGAGTCAGTGAGTGAGTGGTATTTGACAAATATATAGTAGATTCAAAATTTTCCGTCGAGTGGTTTGGGCTGGGGGATGATAGGTCAGTGAGTGAGTGGTATTTGACAAATATATAGTAGATTCAAAATTTTCCGTCGAGTGGTTTGGGCTGGGGGATGATAGGTCAGTGAGTGAGTGGTATTTGACAAATATATAGTAGATTCAAAATTTTCCGTCGAGTGGTTTGGGCTGGGGGATGATAGGTCAGTGAGTCAGTGAGTGAGTGGTATTTGACAAATATATAGTAGATTCAAAATTTTCCGTCGAGTGGTTTGGGCTGGGGGATGATAGGTCAGTGAGTCAGTGAGTGAGTGGTATTTGACAAATATATAGTAGATTCAAAATTTTCCGTCGAGTGGTTTGGGCTGGGGGATGATAGGTCAGTGAGTCAGTGAGTCAGTGGTATTTGACAAATATATAGTAGATTCAAAATTTTCCGTCGAGTGGTTTGGGCTGGGGGATGATAGGTCAGTGAGTCAGTGAGTGAGTGGTATTTGACAAATATATAGTAGATTCAAAATTTTCCGTCGAGTGGTTTGGGCTGGGGGATGATAGGTCAGTGAGTGAGTGGTATTTGACAAATATATAGTAGATTCAAAATTTTCCGTCGAGTGGTTTGGGCTGGGGGATGATAGGTCAGTGAGTCAGTGAGTGAGTGGTATTTGACAAATATATAGTAGATTCAAAATTTTCCGTCGAGTGGTTTGGGCTGGGGTATGATAGGTCAGTGAGTCAGTGAGTGAGTGGTATTTGACAAATATATAGTAGATTCAAAATTTTCCGTCGAGTGGTTTGGGCTGGGGGATGATAGGTCAGTGAGTCAGTGAGTCAGTGGTATTTGACAAATATATAGTAGATTCAAAATTTTCCGTCGAGTGGTTTGGGCTGGGGGATGATAGGTCAGTGAGTCAGTGAGTCAGTGGTATTTGACAAATATATAGTAGATTCAAAATTTTCCGTCGAGTGGTTTGGGCTGGGGGATGATAGGTCAGTGAGTGAGTGGTATTTGACAAATATATAGTAGATTCAAAATTTTCCGTCGAGTGGTTTGGGCTGGGGGATGATAGGTCAGTGAGTCAGTGAGTGAGTGGTATTTGACAAATATATAGTAGATTCAAAATTTTCCGTCGAGTGGTTTGGGCTGGGGGATGATAGGTCAGTGAGTCAGTGAGTGAGTGGTATTTGACAAATATATAGTAGATTCAAAATTTTCCGTCGAGTGGTTTGGGCTGGGGGATGATAGGTCAGTGAGTCAGTGAGTGAGTGGTATTTGACAAATATATAGTAGATTCAAAATTTTCCGTCGAGTGGTTTGGGCTGGGGGATGATAGGTCAGTGAGTCAGTGAGTGAGTGGTATTTGACAAATATATAGTAGATTCAAAATTTTCCGTCGAGTGGTTTGGGCTGGGGGATGATAGGTCAGTGAGTCAGTGAGTCAGTGGTATTTGACAAATATATAGTAGATTCAAAATTTTCCGTCGAGTGGTTTGGGCTGGGGGATGATAGGTCAGTGAGTGAGTGAGTGAGTGGTATTTGACAAATATATAGTAGATATCCAACAAAAATGTTCGTTAACAGATGTTGGAAGAATCACAAAACGGAAAAAAGTTTCCTGAAATTTTTAGAACATGGAAATGAAAACCGATAAACTACAGGAATTAGGAAGATTATAAAGCTCTAGAAATTCGGGAGAATTATCTTCGGTTTTATGAATCTTCCAATAATTGTTAATCCTCTTTTTTTTTAGATATTTAATATTCCTTCTACCTATTTTACATCGCCCGCCATTGAAAAGTATTAAAAAAAAAATGCAAAGATGCAGTGCATAAAACCTATAATAATAATATTCCTTCTAGTTCTTTTATTAGAGTGTATGAACATACTCACACACATTACACTTAAGGTAATTCACACCAGAGAATTTAGTGTGTCCAGCCCGCTCGTAAGCTTAAAGACAGTCTTTGATTTAGCCGTCGTTGGTTACATGGGCGTATTTAAGGAGGGGCTGAGGGGCCTGCAGCCGCCTCCCCTCAATTTTTATTTAATCGGTAAAACGATGTCATCAAAACCTTAAAAATAAAATAAATTAGATCACTTAGTTCTTAAAGAAACATTTCTTTTTGGGTGTAATAGCGTTTTAGCTAACTATTCCATGTTCTAGATTGTTAGTATTCCAAACTCCTCCAAATGCTTTCAGCCCCCCCCCCGAAATTCTCCCAGCCCCTCCCCACAAATTATTTCTTATAGATGCTCATGGATGGTTAGGAAATCTTCTCTGCTAGTTTAAGGTTATAGCTCCAAGGCTAGTTTAAGGTTATAGCTCCGTGGCTTGTTTAAGGTTATAGCTCCAAGGCTAGTTTAAGGTTATAGCTCCAAGGCTAGTTTAAGGTTATAGCTCCAAGGCTAGTTTAAGGTTATAGCTCCGTGGCTTGTTTAAGGTTATAGCTCCAAGGCTAGTTTAAGGTTATAGCTCCAAGGCTAGTTTAAGGTTATAGCTCCGTGGCTTGTTTAAGGTTATAGCTCCAAGGCTAGTTTAAGGTTATAGCTCCAAGGCTAGTTTAAGGTTATAGCTCCAAGGCTAGTTTAAGGTTATAGCTCCAAGGCTAGTTTAAGGTTATAGCTCCGTGGCTTGTTTAAGGTTATAGCTCCAAGGCTAGTTTAAGGTTATAGCTCCAAGGCTAGTTTAAGGTTATAGCTCCGTGGCTTGTTTAAGGTTATAGCTCCAAGGCTAGTTTAAGGTTATAGCTCCAAGGCTAGTTTAAGGTTATAGCTCCAAGGCTAGTTTAAGGTTATAGCTCCGTGGCTTGTTTAAGGTTATAGCTCCAAGGCTAGTTTAAGGTTATAGCTCCAAGGCTAGTTTAAGGTTATAGCTCCGTGGCTTGTTTAAGGTTATAGCTCCAAGGCTAGTTTAAGGTTATAGCTCCAAGGCTAGTTTAAGGTTATAGCTCCAAGGCTAGTTTAAGGTTATAGCTCCGTGGCTTGTTTAAGGTTATAGCTCCGTGGCTTGTTTAAGGTTATAGCTCCAAGGCTAGTTTAATGTTATAGCTCCGAGGCTTGTTTAAGGTTATAGCTCCAAGGCTAGTTTAAGGTTATAGCTCCAAGGCTAGTTTAAGGTTATAGCTCCGAGGCTAGTTTAAGGTTATAGCTCCGAGGCTTGTTTAAGGTTATAGCTCCAAGGCTAGTTTAAGGTTATAGCTCCAAGGCTAGTTTAAGGTTATAGCTCCAAGGCTAGTTTAAGGTTATAGCTCCAAGGCTAGTTTAAGGTTATAGCTCCAAGGCTAGTTTAAGGTTATAGCTCCAAGGCTAGTTTAAGGTTATAGCTACAAGGCTAGTTTAAGGTTATAGCTCCGTGGCTTGTTTAAGGTTATAGCTCCGTGGCTTGTTTAAGGTTATAGCTCCAAGGCTAGTTTAAGGTTAGTTCAGAATACTGATGGTTTAAATTTGTAATGGAAAACAAAAAATGAACAGTTTTGACATTTTCTTATATTTCCTTAAATATGGCGAAAACGTTTGAAGTATCCAAACGAAAGCTAAAGATTTGTTATAACAACGGTTCTTCTACAATGTTTTAAGAGCAATCCCATTTCGTATTTATCGGTTCTTAAAATTCGAAAATGTAGATTTTGATCTTATGAAAGGTTCTTTCTCTCTGATCGCCACAGTTATTAATTGGTTGCTGTTTTTTTTTTAAGTGTATTTGACATTAAACGTTCATGGGTTGGATTCGGCCTCCCTGACCGTCCCTAGGCCAACCCAGCCTTTAATTAAGTTTAATAATGGGTACCTTAGTTGCTAATGACTCTAGCAGTTGAAGCGGCCAAGGGGAAAATCAGGCGGCCGGAGCATAGTACTGACCACACTATCTCCCTAGTGTGCCGTATGGTCTTGAATCAGATACCTCTATAGTATTTGCCCCTCAGGGCCCTCGTGGTCCGTTACGGGACTGATTTTTTTTTTTTTTTTTTTTTTTTTTTTTTTTTTTTTTTTTTTTTTTTTTTTTTTTTTTTTTTTTTTTTTTTACATTAAAGTGAATATTTCAGTTAAACAACTAAAGTAAATGAGAAAGATGGTTATAGTAGAGTTTTTCTTAAGAATGAGCAAGGAAGTGGAGAGAGTAATTTTCGCGTATAGTTGGCTACTGCCAGTTTCCTGTGAGGTTTTGTGCCTAAATTCTCGCTCTCCTTCGAGATGTCATTGAAGTATTTTTCAAGCTACGATCCAAACAAGCTGTTGTTATTCCAAGTTTTCCGAAGGATACTAGGCATACGAACGTTATGTAAACACACAAAGATGATATTGCATATTTCCCGCCATACATCATCCATGAGCATACCGCCATACATCATCCATGAGCATAATTGTATCCGTAACCCCTCAAATTCCATATACCTATACAATTCATACCGTGCCTTCCACTCTTTCTGCCCCCAGAAAACAGGCGAATGCATTAAGAAAATGTAGAGAATATTGGAGTTGATTCCTCTAACAAGTTGCTTCCTCCGCACAACTAGAAGAGATGTTTCTTTAATCTAGAGGCTGCGATTCAGCCTAACCTACCTAGAAGGCCAGTGTACCTCCAAATATATACACAGGATAACCGATGATTATCTGTCTTCTCAACAGGGGCGTATATAGGAAATAATTTCGGGAGGAGGAGGTGGGAACATTTGGGGGTATGGAATAGCTAGACAAATAAAACGCTATTAGACTCAACAAAAACTAAGTGATCTTATTTCATTTATTTTTTAAGGTTTTAACACATTACTGATTAAGTCACAATTTGGGGGGGCTGCAGTCACCTCGAACCCCCCCCCCCCTTATATACGCCCATGGTTCTCAGTTATTATTATATCCCAGTTTCTTGGTGGTGATTTTTACAGGAAAACATTTACAGCCTGTAATAATCTTATTTTATTTTGGGATTTCACAATAGTCACTGAACTGTTAACTTTGGTCTTTCTCTGCCCCTCGGCACTTCATTGCTGATGAAGGCTACCAAAGAGTAGCCAAAACGTCCTTAATACAGATTTCACAATAGTCACTGAACTGTTAACTTTGGTCTTTCTCTGCCCCTCGGCACTTCATTGCTGATGAAGGCTACCAAAGAGTAGCCAAAACGTCCTTAATACAGATTTTTACAAAATTCGTATTGATGTTTTCCAAGCCGAATTCCAACTATTCCCTGATTGCTAATGACCTCGACGGCTATCTACAACTATTCCCTGATTGCTAATGACCTCGATGGCTATCTACAACTATTCCCTGATTGCTAATGACCTCGACGGCTATCTACAACTATTCCCTGATTGCTAATAACCTCGACGGCTATCTACAACTATTCCCTGATTGCTAATGACCTCGACGGCTATCTACAACTATTCCCTGATTGCTAATGACCTCGACGGCTATCTACAACTATTCCCTGATTGCTAATGACCTCGACGGCTATCTACAACTATTCCCTGATTGCTAATGTCCTCGACGGCTATCTACAACTATTCCCTGATTGCTAATGACCTCGACGGCTATCTACAACTATTCCCTGATTGCTAATGACCTCGATGGCTATCTACAACTATTCCCTGATTGCTAATGACCTCGACGGCTATCTACAACTATTCCCTGATTGCTAATGTCCTCGACGGCTATCTACAACTATTCCCTGATTGCTAATGACCTCGACGGCTATCTACAACTATTCCCTGATTGCTAATAACCTCGACGGCTATCTACAACTATTCCCTGATTGCTAATAACCTCGACGGCTATCTACAACTATTCCCTGATTGCTAATGACCTCGATGGCTATCTACAACTATTCCCTGATTGCTAATGACCTCGACGGCTATCTACAACTATTCCCTGATTGCTAATGTCCTCGACGGCTATCTACAACTATTCCCTGATTGCTAATGACCTCGACGGCTATCTACAACTATTCCCTGATTGCTAATGACCTCGATGGCTATCTACAACTATTCCCTGATTGCTAATGTCCTCGACGGCTATCTACAACTATTCCCTGATTGCTAATGACCTCGACGGCTATCTACAACTATTCCCTGATTGCTAATGACCTCGATGGCTATCTACAACTATTCCCTGATTGCTAATGACCTCGACGGCTATCTACAACTATTCCCTGATTGCTAATAACCTCGACGGCTATCTACAACTATTCCCTGATTGCTAATGTCCTCGACGGCGATCTACAACTATTCCCTGATTGCTAATGTCCTCGACGGCTATCTACAACTATTCCCTGATTGCTAATGACCTCGACGGCTATCTACAACTATTCCCTGATTGCTAATGTCCTCGACGGCTATCTACAACTATTCCCTGATTGCTAATGTCCTCGACGGCTATCTACAACTATTCCCTGATTGCTAATGACTCGACGGCTATCTACAACTATTCCCTGATTGCTAATGTCCTCGACGGCTATCTACAACTATTCCCTGATTGCTAATGACCTCGACGGCTATCTACAACTATTCCCTGATTGCTAATAACCTCGACGGCTATCTACAACTATTCCCTGATTGCTAATGACCTCGACGGCTATCTACAACTATTCCCTGATTGCTAATAACCTCGACGGCTATCTACAACTATTCCCTGATTGCTAATGTCCTCGACGGCTATCTACAACTATTCCCTGATTGCTAATGTCCTCGACGGCTATCTACAACTATTCCCTGATTGCTAATGACCTCGACGGCTATCTACAACTATTCCCTGATTGCTAATGACCTCGACGGCTATCTACAACTATTCCCTGATTGCTAATGACCTCGACGGCTATCTACAACTATTCCCTGATTGCTAATGACCTCGACGGCTATCTACAACTATTCCCTGATTGCTAATGACCTCGACGGCTATCTACAACTATTCCCTGATTGCTAATGACCTCGACGGCTATCTACAACTATTCCCTGATTGCTAATGACCTCGACGGCTATCTACAACTATTCCCTGATTGCTAATGTCCTCGACGGCTATCTACAACTATTCCCTGATTGCTAATGACCTCGACGGCTATCTACAACTATTCCCTGATTGCTAATGACCTCGACGGCTATCTACAACTATTCCCTGATTGCTAATGTCCTCGACGGCTATCTACAACTATTCCCTGATTGCTAATGACCTCGACGGCTATCTACAACTATTCCCTGATTGCTAATGACCTCGACGGCTATCTACAACTATTCCCTGATTGCTAATAACCTCGACGGCTATCTACAACTATTCCCTGATTGCTAATAACCTCGACGGCTATCTACAACTATTCCCTGATTGCTAATGACCTCGACGGCTATCTACAACTATTCCCTGATTGCTAATGTCCTCGACGGCTATCTACAACTATTCCCTGATTGCTAATGACCTCGACGGCTATCTACAACTATTCCCTGATTGCTAATGACCTCGATGGCTATCTACAACTATTCCCTGATTGCTAATGACCTCGACGGCTATCTACAACTATTCCCTGATTGCTAATAACCTCGACGGCTATCTACAACTATTCCCTGATTGCTAATGTCCTCGACGGCGATCTACAACTATTCCCTGATTGCTAATGTCCTCGACGGCTATCTACAACTATTCCCTGATTGCTAATGACCTCGACGGCTATCTACAACTATTCCCTGATTGCTAATGTCCTCGACGGCTATCTACAACTATTCCCTGATTGCTAATGTCCTCGACGGCTATCTACAACTATTCCCTGATTGCTAATGACTCGACGGCTA
The DNA here is from genome assembly GCA_946811695.1 of Gonocerus acuteangulatus. NCBI lineage: Eukaryota > Metazoa > Arthropoda > Insecta > Hemiptera > Coreidae > Gonocerus > Gonocerus acuteangulatus. The sequence goes on from OX328125.1 coordinate 11,155,551, forward strand.
TCTACAACTATTCCCTGATTGCTAATGTCCTCGACGGCTATCTACAACTATTCCCTGATTGCTAATGACCTCGACGGCTATCTACAACTATTCCCTGATTGCTAATAACCTCGACGGCTATCTACAACTATTCCCTGATTGCTAATGACCTCGACGGCTATCTACAACTATTCCCTGATTGCTAATAACCTCGACGGCTATCTACAACTATTCCCTGATTGCTAATGTCCTCGACGGCTATCTACAACTATTCCCTGATTGCTAATGTCCTCGACGGCTATCTACAACTATTCCCTGATTGCTAATGACCTCGACGGCTATCTACAACTATTCCCTGATTGCTAATGACCTCGACGGCTATCTACAACTATTCCCTGATTGCTAATGACCTCGACGGCTATCTACAACTATTCCCTGATTGCTAATGACCTCGACGGCTATCTACAACTATTCCCTGATTGCTAATGACCTCGACGGCTATCTACAACTATTCCCTGATTGCTAATGACCTCGACGGCTATCTACAACTATTCCCTGATTGCTAATGACCTCGACGGCTATCTACAACTATTCCCTGATTGCTAATGTCCTCGACGGCTATCTACAACTATTCCCTGATTGCTAATGACCTCGACGGCTATCTACAACTATTCCCTGATTGCTAATGACCTCGACGGCTATCTACAACTATTCCCTGATTGCTAATGTCCTCGACGGCTATCTACAACTATTCCCTGATTGCTAATGACCTCGACGGCTATCTACAACTATTCCCTGATTGCTAATGACCTCGACGGCTATCTACAACTATTCCCTGATTGCTAATAACCTCGACGGCTATCTACAACTATTCCCTGATTGCTAATAACCTCGACGGCTATCTACAACTATTCCCTGATTGCTAATGACCTCGACGGCTATCTACAACTATTCCCTGATTGCTAATGACCTCGACGGCTATCTACAACTATTCCCTGATTGCTAATGACCTCGACGGCTATCTACAACTATTCCCTGATTGCTAATGTCCTCGACGGCTATCTACAACTATTCCCTGATTGCTAATGACCTCGACGGCTATCTACAACTATTCCCTGATTGCTAATGACCTCGACGGCTATCTACAACTATTCCCTGATTGCTAATGTCCTCGACGGCTATCTACAACTATTCCCTGATTGCTAATGACCTCGACGGCTATCTACAACTATTCCCTGATTGCTAATGTCCTCGACGGCTATCTACAACTATTCCCTGATTGCTAATAACCTCGACGGCTATCTACAACTATTCCCTGATTGCTAATGTCCTCGACGGCTATCTACAACTATTCCCTGATTGCTAATGACCTCGACGGCTATCTACAACTATTCCCTGATTGCTAATGACCTCGACGGCTATCTACAACTATTCCCTGATTGCTAATGACCTCGACGGCTATCTACAACTATTCCCTGATTGCTAATGTCCTCGACGGCTATCTACAACTATTCCCTGATTGCTAATGACCTCGACGGCTATCTACAACTATTCCCTGATTGCTAATGTCCTCGACGGCTATCTACAACTATTCCCTGACTGCTAATAACCTCGACGGCTATCTACAACTATTCCCTGATTGCTAATGTCCTCGACGGCTATCTACAACTATTCCCTGATTGCTAATGACCTCGACGGCTATCTACAACTATTCCCTGATTGCTAATGACCTCGACGGCTATCTACAACTATTCCCTGATTGCTAATGACCTCGACGGCTATCTACAACTCATTATTTTATTTTGTTTTCTCATTACTGACATTTAAAACGGTTCTTACGGTTCTAGCAGAATTGAGAAGTTCTGCTTTCTGCGTCCATCTGAAAGCTTGAGATAGTTGATGGCAATCACTGTTGTGTTTGTAATCAATCCTTTCGTCCAATCAAATTTGTAAGGATCATTTAACTCAATGGCCAAGTCTTGATATTTACGCAGCATCTCGGCATATCGCACTAGTATTTCTGAAGTGACACAACTCAATGTCAAAATGTGTCACTCTTGCCTATGTAGGGGGAATAGCATTAAGACAGGAAGGGTGAAACAAGAGCCCCCTGGCTTACAAGCTCTGAAGCTAGGTACATACAGTTTTGATAGTTGATAAAGAGTCATAACTGAAAAACACCGATTTTTGAGTTGTGTCACTTTAGAAATACTAGTGCGATAGCTATCCGGATATTTTCATCATTCGGCACTGAGATTTCAATTATACCGTGCAGACCTTTTATGGTTAATATTTCCTCCGTTTTCTGGGATTAATTCTTCCGGCGGTTATTTTTAATTTTTTTCGGGCGCTTGTTTAAAAATTGCCTGGCCAGTGGTATCAAGCAGTACAGCTTGTTGGGCGTTTTTAAAAGGTTTCTCCAAGAATTTCAGGGAGGTAGTTGCACCCATAGTTGATTTTAACATGAGCTCGTTGGGTGACGTTGTGAGCGCTGTTGCCCTTGCGGAATCTAATTTATGTAGCAAGTTTTATTGCCAAGTCCTGGTATTTTAGCAGTTTCTCGGCTTACCTTTTCCCCATATCCTCATCATTGGGGACTGCGATATCAATAATATCGTCTGCCTTATTTCTCATTCTTCTTTTTCTTCCTTATTTCTCTACAGGCACGGAACCTGCTCTCCTAGGGAGTACAGTTAAGGCCTCACCTGTTTCTCTTTTGCAAGGAAGTCGTAGGGAGTTTTTAACCTCCGGTCCGGTGACCATTCCTAATACTGGGTGTTCATGGTGCCAGGCACTATGGGTATAAAAAATGGTACTATGGTTGGTGTTGGTGGCAGGGGCTACGTTGTGGTCGCCTGTCACAGCGTAGTGGTCATAAGTTTGGATGCACTGCAGTAGAGTGGCCAGAATAAGGAGGCATTTTGAAACAGAGCGGGACTCATATCACTCTACCCCTAGGCGGGAGCTGTGTGTAATAGGTCCTCTTTCCGAGGGCTTTATAGAGATGGACAGTTCGATCCGCTAACATTCCTTCGTCCCAATACATTTTAGTTGTACCTTTCTCCAAAATTGTACCTTTCTAGTCTTTTTGTGACGTAGCGGTTATAAGGGACCACACCATCAAAACTTCAAAATTTTCAGCGTGTGCTTGGTGATATATTTTGGCCACGTTATTATGCCGCTGAAGATAATCAGATCTCGCAAGCATCGTACAGCCCGGTAAATCGACTGTTACAAAGTCTCCATTTGTCAGAGATGTTGACATCCTTCACGTCATGGTGTTGGTAGAATTTCGTTGCAATTACTAGATGTCTATTACAAACCCTTCTATTTCGGAGAATAGCCCATGTGCGGCGATACGGAGAATGGTAAGGCGATCCGATTCTGTCGTTATTTACTCTCATAATTTGTATGTACGTGTTAAACGGCGTATCAACGATTGGGCTATTAAAGCCGCACTATCTACATGTTACTATCCTTTTAGAATGCCATGTGGTCGGTCACCCATTCAGGTACTGGCCACGCCTGAAGTTGCTTAACGGTGATGAACGGGAACCAGAGCATTCAACGTGGCTATGGCCGTTGGCTTCTTATTATTATCGCGTCCGTGTTCCGCTTCTACGAGAATTTCACACCTTCCATCCTCAAGGAAATATCCTTGAATTTCCAATGGAAAATTCTTATTTAGACAATATATGCATTGCAGGTACGTGGACAAAGAAGACTACCTTAGAGAAAATGGATCTATCTCCTTCCCAGGACTATCAAAGGAAGCCGCAAAGTGGTTGGTCGAAACGGACAAGGTATGCTCTTCAATTCCTCATTGAGGGCCGCAGAAGTCATGGGGTCTAAGTGATATCTTTGAAAAATATTAGTTAGATACAGGAATGGGTTGTGATCACCATAATCTTGTGGTTGGTGAAGAGATCCAAGTGATTTTCTTGTCAGTTGCTGTCACCTAGCTTGTGTTCTCTTGAGTATTGTCACTTGTAATATTAAGTCCAGAAGGAAATTAACGGGTCTATGTGCGGATTCTCCAATTCCTTTGCATATTAATCATAAACCGGAGGTTCACCTCTTATGTATCATCGGTAATTAACAGGACCTGAGGATTCGTCTAGTAAAAATCTAGTGTTTCCTATTACCACATATCGCACTAGTAATTCTAAAGTGACACAACTCAAAATAAAACTCGACTGAAAATGTGTCATTGTTGCATATGTAGGGACATAGCATTAAGACAGGAAAGGGGACTCAAGTACCCTAAGGTGTACAAGCTCTGAAGCTAGGTACATACAGTTTTGATGGTTGATAACGAGATATTTACCATGTCTTTCATAGTCATAACTGAAAAACACAGATTTTAGAGTTGTGTCACTTTAGGAAAACTATTGCGATATTCTTTTATAGGCAATGATACATATCGACCCTACCATGTCAAACTATCGAATATGCTCATCGGAACAAACTAGGAAACGAACATATTCTATCCATTGACGAAGTAATGTATTGAAAAATGGCCTTTTTCGATACTTTATTTAAGGCATTAAAGGCTATTCTAAAGGGGTTAGAGTTGCGATAATGTGCAACAAGCCGTATCGTCCACAATCCAAGAGCAAAGTCTCGAATCTGAAAAACGTGATTTTGCATATTCGATAGTTCGACATGGTAGGGACGATGTGTTCAACTTTGACACAATTTTCTTAAAAACATTGAGTTTGCTACTTAGAACCCTTGACCTCTAGGGTCCTCAATTATTAGTGGCAGGTTCGCCACTAATAATTGAGCTAGAAGTATAAATGTTTAATCTGTGTTATCATATTCCTAAAGATTTTAGATATCAAAGCTAACCAAGATTCCACTCCTACAGGTTGTCGGCGTGGGTGTAGACACTGCTTCTGTAGACCAAGGATCCAACACGGATGTCCACAGGGTCTTGTCAGGAGCTGGACTCTACGCCTTGGAGAATGTGGCCATACTCCAAGAACTTCCACCGAGGTTCAAGATTGTTGTTCTTCCTATGAAGATAGCTGAGGGCACTGGAGCTCCGGCGAGGGTCGTCGCAATTCTTTGATCAATTCTATTATAAACATTGTCGTTAAATAAATAGATTTCACAGATTTTTATGTTTTATCATGATTGTTTCCTATTTTTTAATTAATTTGTATTCTTAATACTGAATGATAAAGTTTTCTCTACTGATAATATTTTTTTTTTCTAAGTTTTAAAACCCTTCATTTGCGGAAGCGGAGGATAAAGAGACATTGAGGGATTCAGGAAAAACTAAGGTAATGAACCTTTTTTTTTGTCAACGCTTTTCCTCCCTCTCTCCTAAGGGGGCACCTACATTGGACCCGATCCGATAGCCACCGACTGTCGGAAGAAAAACAAACACAAGCCTCTCAAGGAAGGTGCCTACATTGGTCGGGACCCGACCCTACCCGATCCGATGGCTACCGATTCTCGGCCGTTCAAACTTGGTTGTTTCTAGACCGATTTCGGACCGGCGACGCAAAAAAGGCGCCAAACAGCATATTGTGTTTCAAAAAGGTCTACGGCCTCTACATCTTAACTGAGTTCAATGTATTTTTTTTTTTTTTTTTTTTAATGAAAGCTAATAAAATTCAGAACAACTCTGTCAATTCATATTTTTGTTTTTTGTTTCCCTTGTTTATTACATTACGTGGAAAGATGTTTATATCCATTCAATGTTTATAATCTTCTAATGCTTATAACCTTCTAAGTACCTTTCTTATAAATAATTTTAAAATATTAATACTAATGCTTCTCTTATCGTCGTGTAACAGTTAAAAACTACCTGTTTCACTAAAAACGTTATTTTTTCGGGACTGATATATTACCAGAAGATTGACTGGCTTCTCAACTCCTCCTTCATACCTCCAACATTCGACCCAATCGAAGGTGTCTATGCTTATTAGGTGGTATTTCTTACTTGCTTATTAGGTGGAAAATGAATCACTCATTTTCACTTACTGACGAGCTGTGACTTAGATCGGATCGGATCGGGTCGGGACCAATGTAGGCACTTATGTAAGCCGATGTCGGCCAAACGAAATCGGATTGTATCGGGAGAAATACGGGTATTGGTGAAATTTGGTACACAAATACATTGTCTCAAACAAAAGGCCAACTACGTTAACCAACGCAATCTCCCAAATAACACAGTATTAAAGGCGAAATTTTTGAGAAACAAAAATTTTCTGTCGAGTGGTTTGGGCTGGGGGATGATAGGTCAGTAAGTGATTTGACATATATATAGTAGATAATACTAAAAAATTTTGGTTACGTTTGATGTTGGGGAAGTAATAGACAACAATTATAAACAGACAGGAGCAGTTTTGAGATGGTCGTATACTTTCTTGAATGTCTTAAAAACGGTTGAGTAGTCGTGGTATACAGAAAGTAACTATTTGAAAGCTCAAGAAATGTCTTACAATGAGGGGAGGGGATTCTTTGGACACGCTTATGGGTAGGGGGTCAAAGATGACAGGGTACTGTAGGACCTCATAAACATGAGGTGATCTACATTCGCAATGTCAACGGTCGACGGAAAAACGCAGGAATGCTTTTAGCACGGTTCCTTCCTCCCTCCATAAGGAGGAAACCCGCTTATAAGGTTGACCTCATGGCGCAATCCGGAAGAGTTGACTAGAAAATTTCTCTCATTATTCTAAGACATAAGACAACAGGTTTTTTTTTTTTTTTTAACCTATCTACTTTTATTTTAATTGGACGTCTGGATGGGTCAGTAGTAGTAACCCTTAACTCCGGAATTATGGTTGGCACATAGCATATGGCTGAGGTGTCCTGGGTAATAAAATACCCTTTTTGTTTTTGGTACTATTTATTACTTTTGGTGGTTTGCCACCAATTCATTATGGTAAGGAGAGCCATAGCTGTATTAAGTTTATGTGAATGTACAACTCACTATGTGACAATTGTACTGTGCTTATTGTACTATTTCTCCCAATAAAAAAAAAAAAAAAAAAAAAAAAAAAAAAAAAATATAAACAATTATATTTTCTCGTTGCAGACGAGAAAATATAATTGGTTCAAATTTGTATTTGTATATATATACATGTTTGTCTGTTCGCGGTCCTGACGGCTCAAAAATTGTCCGATTTTGATGAAATTTGGTACAAAAATCTTTCGTCTAATTTGAAAGGTCAAGTTCTTTTAAAAGCAGAATCTGTCAACCGGAAGATGGTTTTTGGAGCGAAATTCGCGCGATAAAATCGTAACGCTCACGTTTTCGAGTTCTTATGCTTGCAGGTACTCGTTTTATAGGTTTCTTAAAGTAGAAAAACGAATGAAACCATTTTTAAAGCGATATCTGTAACCGTTTTCGAGAAACATTGAAACACCAACTTTTCCAAACTAATTTTTAGTTCGGGTATTCAGAAACGAATAAAAATTGATTAATTAAAAAAAGTTACAAGGTAGTCCCTTAAGTTTCAGATCTAGTCGCCGAAAATCGGCGTCTTCCCTAATTTCTACAGCCTTGTAGTGTAAATGCTTAGGCAGAAGACTAAAGAATGTGGTTTCTCCCCTAATTTGAATCGTAGCTGGAATTAATGGAGGGTAAAGGTATTATAAATGGCAACGGAGAGAGTGTCTGAGGAAGATAAGGAGTCAATAAAGAAGGCAGAATCAATAGGCGATGCTTTGTTTGCCAAGAAAGAATCAACTTTATAATTCCCTCGGCTATCCGTAGATATAGATAAGTCTGTGTACTTAGGAGTAAAGCCAATTTCTTTACCAGCTGGCTGATTTTTTTTCTCTTGTTATCTCCCTTTTGTTTAGAATGCAGATTGGGAAACCGAATAGGAATGAGAGAGAGGGGGGGGGGGTAATCAAGTAGAGGTTGGAAAAAGGGGACACCTGCAGCAGTAATTCTTTTGTAATCCTGTACAGTTGGTTGATAGACTTTTGCCGCGACGTTTTAGCGCGGTTCCTCCCTCCCTCCATAGGGATGTCCCCGCTTATGAGGTTTCCCTCCTGACTCAATCTGGAAGTGTCGACTATAAAATTTTATTTTTCAGGACTAATAGATCTAAAAAAAAAATTATTTAAATTATAACGTCCATGATTATTAACTACGAATTTTGGGACGGGTTATCCATAGGTTACCACCCTTTTCTAGCCAGGATAGGGCTGGTGCCTTTTCTTTTTTTCTAAAGAAAAGCTCCACCCCATAGTGGGAATCGAATCCACGACCTTTGGCACGGAGTGTTATGTGCTCACGCCTTAAAACTCTCGGCCACGGTGTATATACATGTTTTGTCTGTTCACTCTCTCCCAGGCTCAAAAATGGTCCGATTTTGATGAAATTTGGGACAAAAATCTTACCATGGGCGTATATAAGGGGGGCTGCAGCCCCCCCCCCCCCCCCCCCCGAAACTTTGATTTGATGGTAAAAACTTGTAAACCCTTAAAAATAAATTAAATAAGATCACTTAGTTCATAAACAATATTTTATTTTACGTCTAATAGCGTTTTAGTTGCCCAAAACTATTCCAAGCTCTAAATTTTTAGTATTCCATACCTCGGAAATGGTCTCAACCCCCTGAAATTTTCCCAGCCCCTCCCGAAATTATTTTCTATATACGCCCATAAATCTTACGTCTAATAGTCCAGTTCGTTAACCAGCAGACTCCATCCACCGTAACATGGTTTTTGGAGCAAAATTCGCGTAAAAAAAAATCGTTACACTTAAGTTTTCAAGTTCACATGAAAGGTACTCGTTTTATAGGTTTCTTCAAGCAGAAAAACGAATGAAGCCATTTTTAAGTTGATATCTGTAACCGTTTTTGAAAAAAAAAAACGGAAAAAATATCCTAAGGCGCATTGGACGGAACGCTCGGGCACATGTCGAATATTTTTTGATGCAGAATCACAAGAAAAAAATTGGTAATCCCACCACTGTATCCTCCCCTTGTAAATTCTCTACAAAAAAGGTTCTGATGTAATTTTCGATGGGGTGATGTCAATCGGAGAAATAAGGACTTGAAACTTCGAAATTGTTAGTTTTGCTCTTTTTAATGGGGTTTTGTATCTGTTTACCTAACGTTTTAATTGGTTGCTGCTTATTTTAATTTCATTTAAGAGTAAAATGAGTGTCTGACTAAAACAATGTAAGAAAATGTGAAACATTCATAGTGTTTCCAAGAGCGAGCGTTGAGAAGGTGGGGGAAGTCTCCATGATACTGTCAGTTTCCTGTTGTGGCGCCTTAAATATATTTTCTCGTCGAGATTTGATTTTATATTTTTCACAAAAGATCAAACCCCATAAATAACTGATCCAATTCCTTCACTAATAGCCTCAGGGCCGCCACTTCTCAGAGCCGGGCCCAGGACCAGATCACGGGCCCCCACTTCTCAGAGCCGGGCCCAGGTCCAGATCACGGGCCCCCACTTCTCAGAGCCAGAATGAAAATTCTCGTACTTTGCTATAAGAATTTGGACATTTTAAAATTATTTTCATCTTGAGTTTTGAGCGAAATGAGAATAAAAGCCGACAATCGGTGCAGCAAAGGTCACTTTCGGTACTTGTAGTTTTATTACGACTCCTAATGAAATATATTATTCTGGGACTGCACTGGTTTTGTCGTTTATGTACATTAAAAAAATATAGATCCAATTCCAATAAATATATGCTACGCCCGTCTGTATTTCTAAACCCCATTCTTTTTACCAGTTCATAACCTATACATTTTTTTTCCAAATAGCGTGGCCCGGGACAACTGTACCCGGCAGTGCCCCCCCCCCCCATGTGGCGGCCCTGAATAGCCTAGGGATAAGAACGGAACCGCGCTAAGATGACGCAGTTCCTGTGAGTCGGACTTTTTTTCTTCTTTTGGACACATGAAAAATCTAAAACTGAAGAAAAAATCTGTAAATCTAAGAACAACAAACTTCAGTTAAGAATAATTTGGCCAACGACCATAGCCACACGTTGAATGCACCAGTTCGGTTCCTGTTGATCACGGAAGTTAAGCAACGTCTGGTGTGGCCAGTACCTGAATGGGTGACCGACCACGTGCTGTTGGCATTATTAAAGGGTGGCAACCTGTAGATAGCCCGGCATTCATAGCTCAAATGTTGATATGCCGTTAAACAGAAAAAAAAGAATAATTTGGTAAACTAATTAGATTATGTAAATACTCAAAAAATCATATAAAAACAATGTATATGTTTATAGATAGTTAATGTTGAACTTGACATGGAATTATAATGTAATTAAAGAGCTACCATACAAGACCGCTAATTAAGTTTAGTAAATTGGCTTATAGCCATTTCTTTTCTCTAGACTCTAGTTGCCTATTGATTCGAGTCTGTAGAAATGGTGTTAAAGCAAAATTGTCATTACTAAAATAAATATTATCAAAATCCTCAGTCGATTTGTTTCCCAAAAGGAGTAGAAACAGAAGAAAATGCCTCCTAAGGATGAAGAAACGACAAAACTTAAAAAAGAGCTGGAAGACCTCATTAAGAAAATTCAGGTATGTGTGTATATATTCTTTGTAGAATAAAATTTACAAAAACAAACATTATTCAGTGTTTCCTTAGAAAACATAAATTGATTAGAAACAGCATTTTTTTAAGATTAGTATACATGAAAATTAATATTTCGATCTTTAAAAGCACAAGATAAAAACAAAATCTTTGTTTTAAAATCATATCTCAATTTCACTAAAAATAAAGTACTATTTATTTTTGAACTATTTCAATTTATTTGAAAGAATATTGTTAGAGAATTAATAAATTGGAAAATGTAGCCCCCGAATTAGTTGTTTGATTCATTTCAATAATGCTACTTTATGATTCCTGATCCATCTAGTTTATTTGACTTTTTTTTTTCATTCTAATAATACCTAAACTTTAGCAAAATTACATTAAACATTTTAAAATATAGCAACTGTAGAGCTCCAATCCAACAGCGAATTCAACTACTAGAAACAATGAAAAACTATAAGAATAATTTATAATTTTACCAATTTCACAAACACACACATATTTATAAAATAGGAATACATATAATAAGCTAATACAATAGCAAGTAATTAATAAAATAAATATAACCTATTAAGTATATTATTGATAATTTGGCCTAATTAAATTAAAAATTTAATTAATAATTAAAATTTTACAGAAATTACAGAGGGTTTCAAACATTATTATATATTATTTTATAGAAAATATTAAAGGGGCTAATAACAAAGTCTTAATTCAACAGAAGACAAAGTCTTACTTTATTAGAATACCAGCTTTTGCCTGGCGTGCCATGCTACACCTAGCTTCTGCATCTAGAAAATCGAAAATAAATTAAAACCAAATAAGTAATATTAAAATCTAATAACGCAAATCTGTAACTGTTCGTGTACCTAGCCTATGATGCTTCCCTTATCAAGACCTACCTATGTGCCAATTGTGATCAAAATCGGTCAAACGGTGTGGATTTGCATAAGGAAGAAACATACAGACAGACAGCTGGTAGACGATTTTGACCTAGCCTATGACAGCACCCGTATCATGACCTACCTGTGTGCCATGTTTGGTCAAAATCGGTCAAACGGTGTGGATTTGTATACGGTACCAACAGACAAACACCTGCTTTATATATATATATATATATATATATATATATATATATAGATTGAAATTAAAAAAAAAAAAAGTATGGGGCAGCAATGGGTTCTGTTATTTATCAATTTAGCTAACAATAAGATATCAGAATTAATTCTTCTGTGTACCAAAGATCAAATATGATCCTTTAAATCAAAAATTGTTGCATCAATATATAAAGAGCCAAAAGCTTAAGGTATGTTCTGAATCGAGAGATTGTTCCATTTATTTATTAACTGTTTTCCTTACACAAATCCCAACAAGAGCCATTTCACAATTTATTTCAAATTTCGGATAATCTAATAGTACAAACATATTAAAAAAGTCATAAAGCATGGTTCAAAATTTTTGAGGAGAGATAAAAATGAAGTACAAAAATCAAAACTATTCAGGAGGTTCCTATCCGATAACTGAAAAGAGCTTTGAGTTGTTTGTGTACTATTTCAAGATATCCTCTAGCAGCCCGCTCTTCTTCCATATAATTATTATTTCATATACAATATTTTACAACTGAAAAAAAAAATCAGTCCCGTAACAGGCCACGAGAGAGGGGCAGATACTGTAGAGGTATCTGATTCTTGACCATACGGCACACTAGGGAGATAGTGTGGTCGGTACTATGCTCCGGCCGCCTGATTTTCCCCTTGCCGCTTCAACTGCTAGAGTCATTAGCACCAAGGTACCCATTATTAAATTAATTACAGGCTGGGTTGCCCTAGGGAAGGTCAGGGAGACTGAATTCAACCCAATTTTACAATTGAATGTGAGTTATTCATCTTGCTAATTCTTATCAATGAGAATGAGCAAGTAAAACATTGATCTGTACATATATGTTAAAGATTGGCAAGCTAATATGAGCTGTGTAGTCCAATACTCTTGGGCTGACTCCAACAGGTATTTTATATACCAGTAATTAGTGCAAAGTTTTTTTATTTATTGATAATGATTTGACAATCAAATGAGTCCCAGTATAGGCCACAAGGGGTAGGTAATGTAGAGTTATCTGATTCTTAAACGCACAAGAGAGATAGTGTGGTCAATATTATGCCCCGGCCGCCTGATTTTCCCCTTTCTAGGTACCCAGTAATAAATTAATTAAAGGCTGGGTTAGCCTAGGGACGTTCTGGGGCCCCGAATCCAACCCTTGAACGATGACACTAGAAGAGAAAAATCTTCAGTGCGCGCCCGGGTTTTGAACTCAGCTCCTCAAGTTCATTAGTCAAGTGCTCTACCACTGAGCTAACCTCGCCCTCGATTATTTGACAATACATATTAAATGATATATATTTTTTATTTTGGTGCATAGGATCATTAGCACCTTCAATTTTATAATGTGGATCTTTTTGTTATGATAGTTCTCTATTTTAAGTTCAACTCAAACAAAATGATTGGCATTTTATTTCTGAATAGCTTAGAGCAGGACGTGTAATGTTACTGTAAAATAGTTACAAGGCATTGATAATACACTCCAATGCCACCTATATAAATCCAAAATAATAACTTTTCATTTTTTAAGAGTTGAAATATTTGGGGGGGGGGGACTTAGTAGGAAAGAGTAATGAGGACTTAATTATCAAGATTTCTACTTGATTTTAAAATATGTTATTGTTAGATTTATTTTAAATAAATGTATTTTTATTAGGGCGAACAGAGTAAAGTGGCAGATGTGAAGTTAGCCGATGCCTGCGCAGAAGTAGCTGAAGCACCTAAAGTACGTTTATCGACAAAAAAATATCTCAAAGGTCACATTAATAAAGTGAATTCTGTACACTACAGTGGAGACAGTAGGTGAGTATGATACAACAATAAAATTAAAACAATTATTTCATATTTTATTATCTTTTCCATAGAAAATTAAAAAGTCCAGCTCACAGGAACTGTGCCAACTTAGTTTCCATATAATGTTCCTCCCTGCTGGAGATCATTGACAAGAGGAGGATTCGATAATGGGCATTAATAAAACTACTATCTGTTCTTATTAAATTTATTTAGCTTTTAACATTAAAAGATTTTATATTTTTACTAATTTTAGGCACATTGTTACTGGATCCCTGGATGGGAAGCTCATTATTTGGGATACTTGGACGGGAAATAAAGTGCAAGTTATACCTTTACGATCTTCTTGGGTCATGAGTGTAGCTTTCGCTCAGTCTGGCAATTTTGTAGGTTAGCAAATTTTATTAAATTTAATTTCCATATCATCCTCATAAAAATGAAACTTTTTTTAGAAAACATTATCAACCTAGCTTTGATATTTGGTTATTTTAAAAATTGTTCTTGGGAGAGCATCAATTCGTGGATGAGCAAAACTTTCAGGAATGTGGTTTCCATTGGATTCAGCAGGAATCACTCAATTTTAGAAGGTAGAACCTCAATTTTATAGACCTTTTTCCCCTCGCCCAACACTAGCAGGGCAGATATTTTTGAAAGCACTGCAGTACTCACAATTGGAAAAAAAACCAAAACCTAAACCCCCATTTATTAAAATCTCATCCTTAATTTAAGACAGGATTATAATTAGTCTTAGTTTAAGACAATAATTATAATAATTTGTAATAACCAATGAGTACTAACATATGGGAAGAAAAAAAATCCTGAGTTTAAAACAAGGAAAATGTAAAAGGAGAAGCTAATTATTATATTATACCTTACTATATTATTACTATAAGGTAAAATATTCCCCGAAATGTATACCTACTCTAGAATTATAATAATTTGTAATAAGCAAGGAGTCTCAATTGTGATAGCTATTTAGAACTGTAAAACATATAATTTAAAAAAAAAAAAAAAAAAACAAACACATCACTACACACAGCCCAAAAAACTACACTAATCCCCCCCCCAACTCATAGACATCTCAAAATCTTATCAAATAAGTAAAAATAGGTTAAATAAGGAAATTAGTAAGTAAAAAAAAACTTTATTGATAAAAGCCAAGACAGAACCTAGGTGCCATAACCTTTTTCAACCGATATACTAAAAGGCACAAATAACCTAGTTGTTGAGCGCCAAAACTCCATAACAGGACCTCGGAAGGGAAAGGGGGAATCTGAAAAATCAACTTTTTTTTATTTTATTTTCTGAGTTAAAAAGATGAAGGTAACACGATGCTTTGCCTTGTTTCTCTGGTTCGCCTTTAGTTCTCTCACAGTTTCAAGTAAAGTGAATAGCATCATTATCTATGAAAAATTGAATATCCGATTTCAAGGGCAGATCTCGGGTCGGAAAGTCCCCTCATAGCATTTTGTACTCATATAAATTAAAATTAAAATATTGAATTTCAACAGTATACTTTTTCAATCAGGTTTATGAATCAGCATTCCATAGAGTAAACATTCGTCTTTTCTATTCTGAAGCACTTTCAGATCTTTGACTTCGATTTCCGACATCCGGATTTCGTGATTCGCCCTTCCTTCCAAGGTCCTAATACCCTGTCCTATCCTATCCCTGACAATATGCCAAAAAATGAAACAACTCGCACATAATCACCAAGATTAAAGAATCATTCTGCCTGAACACCTTTCAAGTTAAGGTCAACAGATAATGAAACATCTTCATTTTTTTATCAAAAATATTAATTTAAATCCTGCTTGAAATAAACCCCATTATATTCTGTCAACTATAAATATTTTTTAAATATGAAATTTAGTAGTCAGGATCATCTAGATTATAAATTTTTCAGCCTGTGGAGGAATGGACAATATGTGTACTGTATATGATGTCAATAACAGGGATAGTACTGGCGCGGCTAAAATGGTGAGAGAACTACTCGGCTATGAAGGCTTTCTATCATCCTGCAGGTTTCTCGATGACAAAATGCTACTAACAGGATCTGGTGATATGAAACTGTAAGATACAACTTAACAAATTTCTGATAAAATTCCATCATTACTTCATTAAATAATCATTTAAATAAATTTCAATTTAATATATATTGTTTGGTGCTAATGAACCTAGATGTGCGCCGTAAAAAAAAAAAAAAAAAAAAAAAAAAAAAAAAAAAAAAAAAAAAAATAAAAAAAAAAAATATATATATATATAATTTACCTACTATATTGACTATTATAATAATAAATTGACTATTGGGCTAATTTTGCCTTTTATTTCTTTCCTTCTGCCTACACAAGAAGAAATTGTTGAAATTTTGGGTCAATTTTTATATTGAAATAAAAATTAAATTGGGATATATTCCTCTTCCAGATGCTTGTGGGATGTAGATGTTGGTAAAAGGGTGATTGACGATATAGGCCATGCTGGAGATGTTGTCAGTATATCGCTTGCACCTGATACAAAAGGCTTTCTAACAGGTAGCGTTGATAAGACATGCAAGCTGTGGGATTTGAGAGATGGACTCAAGTGCCAACAAGTTTTCTTTGGACATGAAGCAGATGTTAACTCAGTCTGTGTAAGTAATACTTAATTATTGTTTTATCAGCTTAAACTCTCATTATCCAAATTTAAATTTTTTTTTTTTTTTTTACTTTAATTTTGTAAGTATTTCCTTTAAATATGTGGGTGAGTTTGACTCAGTGGTAGAACACTCAATTCATGACCTAGAGAACCCGAGTTCGAAACTCCGACGCACACTAAAGATTTTATCTTGTACTTTTATCATTCGAGGACAAGAATCGGGAGCCCCAGACTGATCCTAGGCTCACTCAGCCTTTAATGGATTCCTGCAATGGGGAAAATCAGGAAGCACAACATAGTACTAACCACACTATCTCCCTAGTGTGCCAGATGATCAAGAATTAGATGCCTCTACAGTATCTGCTCCTATGGTTCCTCTAGTCATGGTAAAGGACTGATTTTTAGCAAAAATATGCATTAGTGGAGACTCAACTGGAAAAAACGTCCGTTGGTAACTAAGAATTTTAGGACGGGTTATCTATAGGTTACCACCCTTTTCTAGCCAGGATACCGCCGATGCCTTTTCTTTTTTCTAAAGAAAAGCCACCATCCCATAGTGGGGACCGAACCCACAACCTTTGGCACGGAATGTTAAGTGCTCAAGCCTTAACACTCAAGGCCACCGGGCCTCCTGTATTATTTTTTTAAAAGAGTTTATAATAATACAGTGGCCCAACAACTCACCTTTGACTCTGGGCTTTCTGGATCAGCTTTTGCCAGTTGACTCGGTCTCATGATGCTGCCTTCCAGTTGTGGGCAGATAAATTTTCGTATTCGGGCATCGTGAGCCATTCCATATTGGTTTTGGCATTCCCCTTCTTCTAGTCAGATAGATCTTATCAAAGAGTACATTCTTCTGGACTGTGTGACCTTCCAATCTTGCAAGGTGGCCAGTCTAAAGCAATCTCCCAATAATAATACAATAATGGGCTGTCCTCATCAAGGCCATTTTTGTCTCTCTCCACAGTACTACCTTCCAATAATCCAGGAGTCTCCTTATCGATATTTCGCTTGCGTCAAGGTTGGTATCCTATCAACAAAGTACCTAAAGCGTATGTGATCCAGCCTTTCACAGTCACGAATGATGTGTATCGGCGTCCCTTCTTCTGCTCCACACCATCTACAGATGGGGGAGTTGACTATCTTCATCCTATGAAGGTGCTTGTTCATTATGCAATCTCCTGTAATTATTCGAAAAGCTCACCGAAGTTCTACTCTGTTGAGGAGCTTCAGCTCTTCCAGGATTCTCCAGAAGGCTTTTGAATAAAGTATTTAGTATGCCTTAGAGTATGGGTTTCCCAAAGGATATATATATACTATAATATATAGTATTAAATGCATTATATATTAGTAGGGAGTAGAGCCAGTGCCTTTCCTACAATGGCTCTTGTTCAGTAAGTAGGTTAAACCATAGTTAAAAAACATTTGTCACAAAATTCAATCAAATTATTATTACAGTTTACCATGGGCGTATGGCTGAAGGGCTGCAGACCCCCCCCCCCACCCCATTTTTTTATTTAATCTGTAAAAATGAGTCATAAAAACCTAAAAAATAAATTAAATAAGATCAATTAGTTCAGAAAAAATAAAAAATCGCCATTTTAAACTAAAATATTTGTAATTTTCCTGGCCTTCCCTAATCTTGGGGGGTATTCCATGCCCCAAATCCTGGTGGTCCCTACAGGATATAGGACATTATTTCCTTTATATATACACCCCTGAAGTTTACCAAAACATATGTTGCACTTCACATAATTCATTTTAAATTCATAATACTCTCAGTAAGCTGAGTTATATATAGCCATAGAGAGTGTTTTATGAGTTTGTCAGTAAAGTGAATCTTTGAAAATAGCAACCATTAAAACAGAACCTTCTCAGGATTCAAAGGTTTGAGCTCGTCAGTAGATTTCAATTAATAAGGAAGAGTTTCTCAGATACCTTAATACTAAAGGAAAATCAAGAAGACTACCACAGAGACATTCAACTTTCTTCATTTACTCCCTATTTAATTTTTATATTTGTTAATAAACATAAAGAAGATGTCACACATATTAAATTGCAGTTCCATCCAAATGGGTTTAACTTTTGTACGGCAAGTGAAGACAAAACGACACGTCTTTTTGATATAAGATCAGATCAGCAAATTTCTGTAATGAAACCCCCAGCAACAAATCCTGGCTTCACTTCAGCAGGACTTTCAGTTTCTGGACGATTTCTATTGTGCGGGGCTGATGATAACAATGTGCACATTTGGGACATCCTCAAGGCACAGCACAATGGTAAGTATTATTTTACAAGTACTAATTATCATCCATATTAAGTCTATAAAACGTGTGTTTGAATCAAACGTATGGCATTTCTTGACAAAAATCGGAAAAAATTGTGGGTAAGGGTCTACGAAAATTGCCCAGAAAACCATCTTTGTAATATTAAACTAGAATGATTGTAGTTTATTTTGCATTACTCAGATTTTGCTATTAGGTGCTCTTTTCCAAGAAACAGTGCCATCTTGTATCCTGGTTTATTATCTCCAATATTGGATCTGATCTCAATGCGAGTTTATTTATACTTTTATTTTGTATATAACTATAATTTAATCGTCATCTATCCTCACCTAACTGCAAATATAAACAAAGGAAACTCATAAATATTCAGTTAGTGTGAGAAATAGCTGAGATATTGGTGAATTTGTATGGATTCCGCGCCTACAGAGAATCTCCTAAGAAATTTTTCAAGGACAATTACCGAGAGAGATATCCTCAATAATTTGTTAATTAATTCAGTCCCTTTAACGTCACATATAACACTTAACAATGATCACGATTATTTAGAAATAATATCTTCAGAAGTAAAAGAACTTCTGATTGAAAAATAAAAAAAAATTGATATTATATATTCTTCCACCCTTAAATTCTCATTATTAAGTTAAAATTACATCGATTTTTTTTCTTAATTTTTACTTGTAGATATATTTTTTTTTTTTATAGTTTTAGTTTTCTGTTTGTGAACTTCAATTTATTTTGGAGGCCCGGTGGCCGTGAGTGTTAAGGCGTGAGCACTTAACACTCCGTGCCTTTGGTCGTGGGTTTGATTCCCACTGTGGGGTGGTGGCTTTTCTTTAGAAAAAATAAAAGGCATCAGCCCTATCCTGGCTAGAAAAGGGTTGTAATCTATAAATAACCCGTCTTAAAATTCTTAGTTAATAATAATGGACGATAAAATTTAAATAAATAAATTTATTATATCCCTGACGATTTGAGCAAAAGCGATTCGGTTGATTCCGCCAGGAAACTGAGCACGACTACCTGCAGGCCCACCTCCACTGCCTGGGCTTACCAGAATCAGGCATTTCCCCTCTATGTTCAACCGGAAGGATGGAGAGACGTCATCTTCTCATCTGTTCCAAACTCATCCATATTCCTGACCTCACGACATGATACTGGGAGGCTTTGCATCAAATGGCTCAACCCCCACCGACGGGCGTTGGATAAAATAAATAATAATAATACTATTTTGCCCCGTCCCCTTTATTTATTTTCATTGCAACGAGTTTAAAAATAATTAATTATATGCTATCAATCATATTTTAGGGATGCTTCAAGGACATGAGAATCGCATAACCTCTTTGAGTGTTGCCCCAAGTGGAGTAGGAGTGTCAACTTGCTCATGGGATCAACATGTGAGAGTTTGGGGCTAACTTCGTCATTATGAAGGTACCCAGTACTTGCTTTTGATTCAGCATTTCTTCAAACCAGCTACAATTGCGGTGGAAATGTTTGGTTGAGAATATGAGAACAATGTGAATAGTAAGCTGTATGCTCTATTTATTACGCCTAAAAATGGAGCTACACTTATTATTAATTTTGTAGTTATTATTGTCTCATTGAATGATGCAATAGTTTAAATGATAAATATATTTGTAAATAATCTACCTCGGTCTATATAAATTTATTTCAAGATAAATACTATTTAACCTTCTAAAATAATTGCTTAACTATTATCATTGTGTTGCTTATTTACTACAAGTTGTACGTTAATGATTTCATTATTTATTTTACCACTGAGCTGATAGAAAATAAGTAAAATTGATGATATAGTTTTAATTAGTTAACAGAAAAAAGTAGCTTATGAATTAATTGCAGACGTTTAGAGCAACCTTAGCTTTTCTAAACGCAATGGATTGTCTTAAAGTTTACAATCATAGTATTCAATTTTTTTAAACTCTTTGTACAAAGTAATAGAGTGTTGTAATATTCTTTACAATATAGCTCTTTCCTTATATGTAAAAGAAAAAAAAATATACTCTAAAAAAAATCCATTTTTTTTTTTTGTCTGTATTAATTAAAATGACATATCTGCCCTATTCCTTTGAACAATAATTTCAGAACATCTGGTTGGCAGCCCACTGTCGAGAGCTTAATTCTACAACTCATAAAACTCACAAGAGTTTTTTTTGGATGATTGCATGGGTCCTCCAGTATTTGACCTAGGAAAAGGTAAAGTTCACTGTAAGCTTAAGCAGGCTACACACGATTCAGGCAGGCCTGTCAGTTAGACCTGAACAGTCCGTCTGATAGCCGATTGCCTGAACGTATATATATTCCGGCCACCTGAACAGTCTTAACTGACAGACTGGCCAGAACATATACACATTCAGGCGGACTGTTCAGGCCTAACTGACAAGCTTGCCCAACCGTGTGTAGTCTGCTTAAGATGTTCGAGTCTTGGAAACATTTACAGGAAAAGGTTCATATCCTGAATGGGTAATGTGTACACTTCTGATTTAAGCCTACCCCACAGATAAAAATCCAGCTAAATTTAATCAGGGCTGCGGGGCTGGCCAATTCACAGGGCAAAATCTTCCAATTTATCTTCCTGGATAATGTTAATTGAGCCAGTTCCTTAAAGTTTGCCCATTATGAGCTGGACACTCGTCCATTTGCCAACTTCTTCAAGTGGCATACTGAAGATCATAAAAAGCACTTGAATTCAACCGAAGGTCTTCTACAGATAGCAAGCATATTTCCTGGCAAGATAGGAAGATGTTTGGAAATTTGGCAAAAAATTCAAACCTCGAGATATTAGAATCGCTTCTAAGCAAACCAGAAGAAAAGCAAACAAAAGCAATACTTTTCGTCCAGTAAAAGAAAACTAAAGAAGTGATTGCTGTTCTAAGTATAAAGGATGAATAAATATCTGCACACATTGGATCTGATAAGAACCTCCCTTTTCAGGAAATGCGGATTGGAGGAGGATAGACCTCTTCATGTAATCTGCCTCTGTCTGACACGGACAAGTAGGAAAATCCATATAAATAACCCAGAGCCTTTTTTTGTTTTGTTTTTTAGCATAAATATGCTTTAGCGATGACTATGCTGTAAAAAACCGTTACAAAAAAGTGTCCACTGGCATTCGCGCTGGCAGGGTGGCCATGTACAAAAAAGATGACTGTATGTTATACAGTACATAACACAGTTTTGTAGGGTGGTTCTGAAGCATATTTATGTTCCTGAATTTGAGCAGAAGGCTCTAAACGATTATGTTTTCAGCATAAATATATCTTTAGCAATGACTAAACTGGAAAAAACTGTTACATAAAAGTGTGTCCGCTGGTGTTTGCGCATGCACGCTGGCCATGTACAAAAAAGAATACTGTATGTCATACAGTACATTACTTTTTTTTTTTTTTTTTTTTTTGCGGCGCACCAATATTTAAGCCACTAGAGAATCCAAGGCGTTAACCACTAGACCACAGGGAAACCCCAGTGGCTGTTATAAATCATTCAGCAGGGGTAAAATAGAAGGTGCAGCTTCTTTCATCTTATACCCCTGGACCCCCGAACTTCCATCTTATAATTTATCATTTTGAAAATAAACTGGCTCACTAATACCAATTGTTATTGATCTTTAATGTAGAAAAATATTATGCTTTTAGAATGAAAAAGGATCAAATAAACTCTAAACATATGCATAAAATTATATTTTAAACATCTATGAGATAAAACAACAATAATGTAAAACTATATCACATATTAAAAAGAATGTTTACATACCATTATTGCTGGTACATTAATATACAAATTTATTAATATTTATAATAGTTGCTTTTTCTTTATTACAAAAAATATGTTGTATATATATAAATATATAAAATAAAAAATCAAACAATATTATTCATACAAATCCTCCAATCACTGGGGGCAAGTATTAAATAAATACGAATAACATTTTTATAGTTTATAATTTGTCAAAACAAGTGCTATATAATTATACAATTGAGAGATATGAAGAGAGAGTTGTTGGGATGTAGGAAATTTAAAAATGTTGATAATTATAACCCGTTCAGATTGATGGAAAAATTCAATTGCACATGCACGAACTTCTGAGAGAAATATTTTGTTTCACTCTCCTTCTGTTCGGTCATTAGCAGAGCATTTAATGAATAAAACTTTATGTGAAACCCTATTAATAAAACAGATAATGTCTCGTTTAGGAGCTGGGAAGGCTTTGAGACGCCAGGCAAGGGAGATAGTGTTTAATGCTTATCAATACTTAGCCGGCTTTTTATTATCGGCGCTAATGGCCTAGATGTCGAAGCGCTGTAAAACAAAATATATAAAAACAATAAAAAAAATAACTTTTTATAATGTACTTGATGTAACGTGTAGTTGTAAATGGCCAAACTGATGGGAGGGTGTAAGGAAAATTTCCCTCAGAAGTTTGCGCATGCGCAATTGATCTTTCCTATACATTTGAACGGGCTATAGAACAATTATTTTTTGTGCATTAGGATGGAAGGGGTAGGGAGATCTAATACAATTGGATAATGTTTAAACTTTTTCTATTCCCCTTTCCTTCTCCGAATATCTTTTTATTTCAAAAATCGTGATTACATAAATAATTTTACTTGTTTTCATAATTGAATATTTGATTACTTGAGAACTTTACTCAGACGTATATTAAATGAATTTACATTTTTCTTTCTTTCTATCAAAGACATGTAATTTTAAAACACATTCGGTACAAGTCCAGTAGATCTACTGGTCTTGCTGTGTACTTGAAGACCACTAGAAGTGCTCGTGGAGGAGGATTTTTGACAATTCTTAGACAGATTCATTATATTTCGCTTGAGTTATTTACCTTAAAGTGGAAGCCGTCTGGGAATATCAAATATACAATATCTTCTATTTGGAATTTAAATAATCAATTAAAAATCCAAAAACATTCACGTGTATGGGGTAAAAACTGTAATTAACGTGCTTAAATTGAATGAGCAAAGTAGTAATATCGTCCCTACCATGTCAAACTATTGAATATGCAAATCGGAGCAAACCAGAGAACGAACATATGCTATCCATTGACAAAGTAGCATATTGCAAATGCTCCTATTCGATACTTTATTTAAGGCATTAAAGGCTATTCTAAATGGGCTTATAGCTCCAATAATTTACGACAAGCCGTATCGTCCACAATCTATGATCAAAGCCTCTAATCTGGAAAACGAGTTTTTGCATATTCGATAGTTTGACAAGGTAGAAACGATATAATCGCAGAATAACGTTTACTGACATTTTATATTTAATAACTTAAAAAACAACAAATTGATGAGCAAAATGTATATGTATACTATTAATTTAATTAAGTTTGTTAATGGACTATAACTAATGAAATATTCATGAATTGTATTAATAATTAATTTTATACATAATACATTTTTAATGCCTTATTAATAATATAAACAAAAAACATTTTCCCCATAAACCAATACCGATTATCAAATCTTATTATAATTGGTTTTTACAAAAACTATAAAAAAGAATCTTAAAGATAGAATTATAATAAAGAATTCTTAAAAGTAATTAAATCACAAACATATCCAATGTATAATATTGAACACAAGAATGAGATTCATTTGTTAATTGCCTGATTAATTGTGGTTATAATTAAATAATTTACTAAAAATAAAATATAGTGTAAATTTAAATAGTCAATATAAATGAAGTTCTTTGAATTTCAAGCATATAACATAATATTATGCCTAATATCGCAAACGTAGCCTTCAAACGTAAAATGAAAGACTATCGGGCATACCCGAGCAAATTAGAATTTATATTAAACAGAACTTATCTTGAAAATAATAATTTATTTTAGAATTTATCGCTAAAATAATGCTTTCATCTTTATATTGGGAGAAAATTAAGTCGGATTATATAAGTCGAACAAGCCTAGTAATCCTTTGAAGCAAAGATAGACACATTTACCAAGTTTTTTTGTTTTTTTTTACTTCAAACTACCTCAATGAGATTTCATTTTATTCAGTATGGGATCTTTCCCCAGCAGACAATATGGCCTGCTTGGTATCTAATATTAAAAAAAGAGAGAAAAAGAAAAAAAGGTCTGATGAAGCTGGATAGGAGCCCGGCGAAATACAAACGAGCACGAGAATACCACAAGCCAAGACAATGTACTGTTGAACTTGATTGTTTTTTTATTAATATTACAATCTGAACAAACATTCACATACATTAATACTGAGGGCTTTGTTGAGTTATGGAGTACGAATACTAGAGAAATTCAAAAGATGTTTAGATGAAGTTTCAAGTTTATGAAGAGACAAGACAGTGAGATTCTTGTTACTTTATGTGTGTCTTGGGCAAATTTTATACTTTGCGAATAAGAATTTCTTCTGTTAATTTTGTAGAGAAGGTAACAGATTAAGTGAGCCATTGGAATTGGTACAAGTCATTTAATTTGTTTAAGGACGAACAATGAAATTATTCTAGATTTTCCGATGGAAGTTGATGACGACACACAAGAAAAATAAGAAACAACTCTCAGCAATAATGTTGCAGTATCACATCAATTATCATTGATTGGGCCTATAAAAATTATATATGAACCCACAAAATAAAAAATTAATCCATTAAGAAAGTTAACCAAGGATAGAAGACAAAAAAAAAAAAAATCGGACAATTATAACCTTGAGGCTGTTTGCCCAAAAACTCAAAACAAACAAAAAATAAAAAATTTGATATCTTAGAAATTTCAAGATTTTTGAGAAATTAACAAAAGCAGATATCGTCGATACAAATGCAAAATATCGAATGTAAAAAGTGGTTTGGTACCTTATAGATGACTCTATATTAATTTTACCTTATTATATATTTTAATTAGACTTAAAGCACATTTGTTAGTTTGATTTTCTGTAATTGATAATTATTTTTCTTTAATTTTCGAGAGTTTTCCACAACGTATATCAGTCCAAGAGCAATGAGTATAGATTGAAAATGAAAAATGCGGTTTTTCACATTCGATTCTTTGCATTTGTGTCTAAGATATACTTGAACTTATATGTTATCTTTGTTTATAGCGTTAAATAGCGGTGTTTGTTCGACTTATATAATCCGATTTTTGTCTGTTCGGAACATGCTTCTACATAAATCGGTTTGTGGATAATTGAATCGATCCATGAAAAAAGAGCTTCAGTCCAAAATCAGTAGTTTTGAGAAAACTAGACTGAAACCCCTTCTGCATGGAATAATAAAATTAGGACTATGTTTCTATGGCCCCTATGTATTTGATTGAAGTCCTTTTAACATAGAAATGTGAAGTTACCTTTAAATACAAAGAATTCATCACTCATACTAACAAAAATATTATCCGAACTCATATTGGGAAAAAATGGACTGAAGTTCTTTTTGCATGGATCGATTTAATTGAGAAGAGATAGTCGACCGTTGTGATTAAGAAGGTGTAGATGATCGCGGTTTAGTCATGTCTTGAATAAAGAATACATTTTATAACCTGAAATGAGTTTTATTTGTGACGTTTCGGCTTGGCATTCAAGCATTCTTAAGGGCAAGTTCTCCCTCTCCCCCATAGCCCTGAAGATGGCTTGTAAGTCGATCAAAAACTTTGGCTTAAATAAGACTCATTTGAGTTATGAAATGTTGGTTTTATTCAACTCATGACTGAACCCCCCCCCCCCCATTAATTTGTTTGGCTTAATGAATGTCGACTGTAATACGAAAATGTACCAATTACACAATAACAAGTCCAGAACCTCGCCGAGGGATAGTCGAATATGAGTGCCCTTTATCCTGCATTAACTTTAACAAATGATGGGAGGTCTGGGTAGTTATGAAACCTATCTATTGTATTCCGATAGATTATTCTGTTTATAAATATTTTTTTTAATTACTGACTATCTGTTATTTAATTTACTACCCTAAAGTATTTTTATGTTATTTGTTGTTTACTATTTTGTGGGTTGTGACCTCAGAAATGCTACGCCAGTAAAATATATACAGTGGAGCTTTTTATGACAAGTTTTCTCATCCTAATTCAGTATCAATTATTTGTCTACAGTCATGAGTGGCATATAGCCGTGTTTTCGTCTATTTAATGCAGTTTGCAGTAGATTGGATTACCAACATTGAGTACTTTGTTCAATTATTTTCTGGATAAAGTGGACATATAACTAATAATTTAATTCTAACACTAATAGAAAATGTATTTCTTACTTAGAGAATAATATTTAAAAAACAAAACTATAAAAAGAGAAATGGAAATCTATCTTCTCCAAAGATATTTCATGGCCCATTTGACAGCAAGGTGCACCAAATTACAGAGATTGTAATATTTGCCCAGTGAAATATCACTGCGAAAAAAGAGTTTTCGTTTGTGGAAACAAATCTTTTTAAGAAATATATTAACTAGTATTAACTTTAGTATATAAGAGCTACTATAAGAATATAATTTCTTTAAGGGAATATAGTGCAAAGAGTGCATTCTATTAGTAGATACAAAATTCCTAACATGATATGAATGCACAAATTTGCAAAAATTTTAATACACAACATAAACATTATGGTGTTCGGGTATTGACCGTATCACCATCCCCACCGATGTTTCACTCGTCATGCTGCTAGCTTCCTCAGGGTAAAGTCTGCTAATCCTCAGACTTAACCTAGGTTACCTTGGTGAATATGGTGACATGGTCAATACTCGAAAACCACAACGTTTGTGATGACTTGGACCGTGGAAGTCTACAAGTTAAATTTAATACACAAATTTTATAGGTTAAACTATTAATACTCATAAATTATCTATCAGTAGAAAGAATTATTTCAGTAGAGCGGCGAGGATCTAGCCGCTCAAATTACAAGAAAAAATACATTAAATCCTAAGTACAACTAAAATTCTCAGAGAATTTTTGACTGGATATGGCAACATTTTTAGCAACATAAATAAACAAAAACTTTTTCAATACTACCTAAAATTAGTAAAATATTTTACAATATTTGATTTCATATTAATTACATGAATAGATATTATAATATATAAGGCAAGCTATGGCTTAACAAAGGCATATTAAAAAAGAGGACAGCATGATCCCAGGAGTGGAGGCAAAGTAGACAATCAAATGTGCAAATAAAATATATGTAAATATACGCATTTTTACTAAATCAACTTGTAATATATATATATACCGATAAAAAAATAATTACACATGTAGTTTATGAAATTGATATTTCATAATTTCAAATTTGAAGCTGACCAAAGGTTGATTGAGTAGTACGCACACATAGCTGTTACAGGGACTACGAGGGTCTGTGATAATGTAATTACGGAGCTAAGAGGTTCTATAATCCGATATTTCTTCGACTATTCTATAAAGGTCTATTCCAAAAAATCGATTAAGTGTTTTCCACTATTAAAAACATTATTTTAAAATAAATGTCCAAATAGCACTACCAGAGGCATACACTTATTTCTTACCAGAGGGCTCTAAAGATGGTTCAGAAAATAACTTATTTAACAAAGTAACACGGGAAAAATTTTACTAAAAATAAATACTTGGATATAATTACTAAAGAAATAATTAAATAATCAATATTTTTTTGTTTTCATTCATAATGCAATTTAAAATAAACACATTCTTCAAGACAGAGAAACCATAATCCACAATTACCAATCAAGAAGATATATTCTATATTGATCAGTCAATCCATTTCAAGCAGAAAAACAACAAACATTTTTGTTCCTAAATAATTTTTATTTTTATAATTATTTTTTATCAGGGGTTTATTGTACATTTATGAATACTTTTCATTAAAACAGTTATTAGGACGTTATTTTCTTTTAGGTGCCATTTTTCCTCATTGAAATGTCATTTTGGATTCCTCTTGTTCAGGGTGTCTACTGCATGAATAAGTCACGAAAATCATGAAAAGGTCATGAAATTGAAAATAGGGCATGAAAATCACGAAAAAGTCATGAATTTTGAAACCATGTCTCGAGTTTTACCAGAGTCTAACGTAATCTCATTACTTCTGCGCATCCGTAATTGTCACCGTTTTCGTACGGTTACTCAATTCTATCAGCCTCTCCCACTCCCTTCCTCTCTTAGATTCCTTTGTTCGAGCATTTTCACATAAATTATCCATTAGTGACATATATTTTTATTTCTCTTTATTCATATTGAGAGTTTTTCAGGCAGACTTTAATATTGAAATTATGTACACTTTAATTTACTAAATTATGTACAATTGACAATAAATATTTAGTTTGTAATATTTTTAGAAATTTTGAATCTTGCTACCGGAAATTTTTGAGGCTGCTAATTCCATAGTCAATCTAAAATTTGTAGTCTATCGTTTCTTCATTTTTAAAATTATTGTAATTATCCTCTTCAACATATGATGCACATTTCATACATTTTATAGTTTTAAATTATTAGCACTTTCCTCCGAAGGAAAGTAGCTATTGAGGTTGCACTCATGACGGAATTTTTGAAAAATGTCTTCCAATCTTTATCGATCCTACCTCGTAGGCACCGAAAATGACCCCCGTTAAAATTTATATATATCTATATATCAATCTCTCTCTCTCTCTCTCTCTCTCTCTCTCTCTCTCTATATATATATATATATATATATATATATATATATATATATATATATATATATATTCTTTTTTATCCTAGGAGGCATGGGGTCATTAAGCAGTCTTCCTTTATTATACTACTTTATTTATTGGGCCCGACATGTTTCGTGCATCTTTTCTTCGCACCTCTTCAGGGGCACTTCTTGCAAGGAAGTCCTCCCGTTACCAAGTACTCCCTCTGGAGTTACTATTAAGTTAATAGTAACTTCTGGTATTAAGTTAATACTTAAGTATTAAGCCGGACTCCAGAGGGAGTACTTGGTAACGGGAGGACTTCCTTGCAAGAAGTGCCCCTGAAGAGGTGCGAAGAAAAGATGCACGAAACATGTCGGGCCCAATAAATAAAGTAGTATAATAAAGGAAGACTGCTTAATGACCCCATGCCTCCTAGGATAAAAAAGAATTTTGATATTTTGGGTCATCTATAAGAATAAATAATATATATATATATATATATATATATATATATATATATATATATATATATATATATATATATATGTGTCTGTTAACACGATGGCGGCCAGAGTTTTTGTTTTTTCTTCACGAAACATGGTATATAGCGTTCAATTAGCAAACGATTGAACGAGTTCGTTAACCACCAAAATCGATCCACCGGGAGGGGGGGGGGGGTTACCCCAGACCCAAAACACTAATTTGACCATGCCAGCCATAGTTTTTGTTATATTTCAACGAAACTCGGTATTCGTTATGTTGATCTAAAGAGAGAAATACGTTGTAAAAATAAACTAAATCGGTTTATTAGGAGGGGGGTGTTTACTCCGGACCCACATGTCCAATTTGCCACTACCAGCCATAATTTTTGTTACATTACAACAAAACTCGCTATTCGTGGTGGTAATCAACAGAGAAAAATGGGTTGTAAAAATAAACTAAATCGGGTTATTTGGAGGGGGGGGGGGTTTACTCCGGACCTAAAGTACTAATATACTCATACCGGTCGTAATTTTTGCTGTATTGTAACGAAACGTGGTGTATGTCGTGGGTATCTCATGAGAAAGAAGTGTTGTAAAAATGAAGTAAATCGGTCTATTGGAAAGGAGGGTTTACTTTAAACTGTTTCATTAGAATTAACCCGCCAGACGTAGGTTCACAAACCTGCCGCGAGGAGCGCTATCTCCCACTAGGTGGGCTGTATCCTATTCCTGCATCAGATCAAAAGACAGAATATGAAGTTTTTGTGTATTTATTAAGTAGTACAAATGTAAATGAGCAAAACACTCCACGTTTTTATTTTATTTATAAAGGTTATTTAAAGCAAATTATTCAGTAATGTAGTCTAGACTACAAATACTCTGAGGAAAGTGCTTAGTTATGCAGCTCCTGCCTGATGGACTTTAATTTTATAGATTTCACGGTGATCCATGTAAGGTTTCAAATAATTTTTAGCTAAAAGTTAAGCATTTTTCTTTTTAAGTGATATTATTTTCTTTTTAATGGGCATGAAATTTGCATTTAAAGTCATGAAAAAGTCACGAAGTTGGTTTTCACAAAATTAGTACACACCCTGTTGTTGCAAATAACATGGGAAAAAAAGGAGCCCTCGTATTGTACTGGTGGTGACAAAAAGTATCTAGTATACTAATTTTGAAAATAATTAGAACTTTGTTTCTGGCTGTGTTCTTCTGTTTTTTTCCTTAATTGATTACACGTGAAGGCAAGGAAGTAAGGATTGAAAGAAACATAAGTACAAGAGGACCGAATGACAACTGTTGATACCATAAAATAAATGGTAGTTTTGAGCCAAATTTAATCAAAATCAGACCGTTTTTGTAGATAGGAGAGCACAAACAAGGTATATATGTATATATATATATATATATATATATATGGATAAGAATAAATATAAATTTAAACAAACAGTTTTTTGTTGCTTAGGGGTTATGAAATGTCGACAATTTTTGTCAACACTTACAGATTACGTCTTCGGCTTAACATCATAACCGGGTTTCCCCTCTATAGGGGGGAGAACACATTAAAAGTTATTCTTAAAAAAATGTTAGCAATCATAAATGTGCCCCAACAAGTTTTAAAGTTAAATATCATTAGTATAAACAATAGTTACTAGTATCAGTAGTATTTGGTATGGATTGACCCACATAAAATGTATATTTGATTTTTGACACTTCTTAAATACACAAACCAACCATTGAATAAGGAAGCAAAATGAGAAGTAATCATCATTGTAACGTCCATTTTCAGCATTATGCAAATCATTATTGCTTATCAATAAGCACTCAAAATATTAAAAAAAAACTTAAATACGTGATTAAATTTATTCAACCTAGAAGAAAGAAATAAAACAAATTTCATAACAAAAAATAAACAACCAATATAGGTAGATGAAATATATCTTCTTGCACAATATTTTATTTGCGGAAGATTTACGCATTAAGTGGAATCTTCTTGCAACTGTGATATCAGGAAGAAAATTCAGAGATCCGTTCCTCTCTTTCTTTTCAAACACACTTCATATGTACATTTTCGGTATTAGTGTTATTCAATACAGTAACAAAATAAACATACGATTCAATCCATAATAAAAGATTTATATAAATAAAACAAATTTTTCTTAACATATTTCAATCCAGGAGCAGATCCTGGTAGAATCTACAGCAAATATAACATTCTGCAGGAAGACATTTTTTAATACTTAATTGTTAATCCTGTAACATTAGTCAGGTAAAAACGTAATATTTTAATTTAAACGTAAAATTTAATTTAACAGCTAATAAAAAAATTAGTCAACAATTATTGTCACTTGTTATAAAATAAATTTGTACAGCAACAAAAAATTAATCATTTTTCTTAACCATAAATAAAAATACCAAAAGACAAGATTTTATATAAAAATAATTAATACTTAATATACACTACTAAAACATTCCCTAATACTTCATAATTAAAATAGTTTTGTGTAACAGAAACAGCAAATGGATTTAAACTTTACAATTATAAAGATGGAAAATAACTTTAAATTTATCTTAGACAGTCTTAAGAATTATAACGAAAAAATTATATTTGTCGAATATAACAGAAAAAAATAAAACATTTTTAACCAAGCCATAAGATTTAGAGCTTGTTTATCCGTAAGGATAGATCAAATTATAAATAATCAATTTGCTTCTCATCTCGTACCCTGATATAATTAACCTTATTTCCTGAAAGGTAACATGCAGGAAAAAAATCACTAATGACAAGCAGGACGATACCTATTTGCCAGGAGTTTATGTACATGTAACGGGCGGGATGCAGAGACTTGTCAGCCAGCTACGCAGCTAGCAAAATGTATTTTAATTTAATAAGACGATATGGAAATATCCTTTAAAGAAGCTTCACAAACAGGAGACTGATTCCAGAACCACACGCAAGGCCGACTCCCAGGAAGGCCGCGAGCATTGTTGATGCTACTTCCTGCTCATGAGGTGCTACAATCCTACAAGAACATTCAAACAAAATAATTATATGAAAACACAGTATTGTAAAATAATTTTTCATAAAGCATTAGAAAAATCAAGTATAACGTTGTTTATAAAAATAATTGAATTTAATGACAAGCCTGCCATGTCCGCAGATAAAATATTTTTATTGGCATACTTCCTCAACTCTACAAGTAACCAAAATTTATATAACTCAGTTTGGAAGAATTTCAAATGTTGGAAAAGGTCCTGAAGGCCTTTAGGACAGGGCATGCTGACCTACAGGCTGAGCTGACCTACAGGTTTAAGGTGGGACTGGACCCTTGAGAAAAAACAAATTGTGTGCCAATTTTGATTGATCCTGTGCAAAGAAATATTAGAACATAATGAATTATGGAGGGTCAGAAAAAATATCAGAAAATTTAGGATTCATCTATTTTCAAGGAATAAATTCATAGAACAATAGCCATTGTAAAACAAAAATAAAAAATGGAGACCCATTGGCCATGAGTGCTTAAGCGTGAGCACTCCATGCCTAAGTTAAATTCCATTACGAGTAGTGGCTTTTCTTTTGTTGTGTACGATAAAACATACAAAAAGTCGTTGTGTGTCAACCGGCCTTAAGACAAGAAAACAGCCACTTAAAATTTGATTATCATCCAAAAGGACATCAAAATATAAATAAAATAAGCACCGCCAATGATCTTCATGACTAAGTGATTTAAACAAATAAATATAAACAGTAATTTGCCAAGCCAGATAGTAAAAATTATCAAGAAAAGAAGATTGGTCTTGCTCAAAAATTATAGAAGAATGCCTACGGTTTGATTATCTCTGTAGATTTTGTATGGTAAGCTTGGAAGGTTAAGAAAGAGAGGAAGGCCAATTAAAAGTTGATTGGATCACCAACAGCTGATTGTATGACGATAGCGCAGCAAGGTAGCAGGTAGAGCGAAATGAAGGAGGATTATCTAGGAGGCTTGGGTTCTAAATAGATCGTACCACTCAAGCAGTTAGTTAGCTAGACTGTGTAATAAATTGTTTGTTTTAATGTTTAGAATTAGATCAAAGAATAAATAGTTGATTTTTAACTCTTTTATATTCAAATTAGTCTATCACTAACCGGCTCAATGTCCTATAGGACAATGTTGCTGACATTTGCAATTGGTTTAAAAAATAATGCAAGAATCATATAAATTTATTGACATTTATAAATATAAATAATAAATCTCAATATGGCAAGACTGATAAATACTTACTTAGGTACAGTGATGAATGTAATGTTGGCTAGATACCCGTTCGACAGACCAAACGCAATTATGATAGCAATGTAATACCAGTCAGATGCTATTACAACAGGGAGGTGGTGACGAGGCTGGGCATTGCAAAGCATTATAAGCGGGATAAATACAGTTCTCAGCAAGCTCATTAAACCGATAATCCAGCTCCTCTTCTCAGGCTACAAACAAATATAATAAATAATTTGTGCAAAGAATTAATTTCTTTTCTCGCAATAACGTAGATTACAAATAAGGAGAGCCAGAATTCCAGGAGATTCCTGTCTCATCTTCCACTTAGCACATACTTATCAAGGATACACCATTCTAATGGTAGAAAATAGCATCAATTTCTTTGTTAAAAAAAATAGTACTTCTTTTTCTCTTTTGTACCACTTTATTCTCTGACAGCCCTACATGTTTCGTGGCCTCCATGCCACCTCCTCAGGGGCCATTAAATCGTAAACAATTTTTGAATAAATGATTTTAGTTTATCCAATAAAAGACTTATCGTTAATATATTGTACAAAGTTAAGTTTTAAAATTCATGTCTAAAATATTTGTGAAAATATAAGAAAACGTTTTCAGTGTACATAACTCATTTGTGGTCTGCTCGCCTCCCATATTAAGACTGAGGCTGGCTAATCATCTATGTCGAGAGGCTTATAAATCACAAAACATGTAGGGCATTTATAGAATAAAGTGGTACAAACAGTGGCAGCTAAAGGGGTGGGCTTGTGGGGGCTTAGTCCCCCCTCCCCAGAATAAAAATTCACAATATTTTTCGATTAAGTTATAAAAATAAATTGTTTAGGTAAATTAATAGTAATAAGTTCTAATTAATGTATATTCTTAGTTTATCAAATACTTCCTTAATGATTTCCAGGTGCCTGGTTATAAAAATTTAATTCTACACCCCAGGCACAGTGGTAAGCCCCCCCAGAAATGTTGGTCTAAAGCTGCCTACGGGTACAAAAGAGAAAAATAAGTACTATTTTTTTTTACCTATGGCATATATATTCAAAAAAGTTAATAAACTTAATTAATTGGTCAGAAATAGAGGAATAGAATTTAAATCACAGAGAATGTAAAGTAGTTCATGAAAAAAATGAATAAATTACATTAAAAAAAAAGAAAAACTGAAAGACTTACCCATTGCAAGTAACCAGAAATCAACCGCCCAATGTAGTCACACATGCTGTACAACAAGAATGTCACAACAGGAACAAAATACATTCCTGCAATAAGAAACGGTTATGATATGAGAGAAGAAAATAAAGCAAATAGGATAGTTTAGAAAAGTAAAAAAAAGTATACATATAACATGCATATAACGTTTTTCTATAAACTTATGCCAGCTTATGGGTCTTCAAATATTATTTTACTAGCTGACTACCCGTGCTTCACCACAGCCGATAAGTAGTTTTATATTAAATTCATTTTTTATATTGCGTTAAATACGGTATTATCAAAATTAACGTTACTACATAATTTTGTACAGCTTATTATTGCACGGACTTTAGAGTTACCCAGGAAACACCATGTGGAGGTAACCGTGCTTGTTTCCATTGGGTAGTAAAAAAAAATAATACAAAATACAACAACCACTTAAAAAGTTAGGTAAACAGGGATAAATACACGTTGAAAAGAATAAAACTAACAACTTTGAAGTTTTAAGCACTTATCTCTTCGCTTGACATCGCCCCACCGAACATTACAATAGAATTTTTTTTGTTGAAAATTTAGTAACCTTTCGAATAGCCGCCTTCCACTTACTACGTTTTCCCAACCGTTTTCGAGATATTTTAGAAAATATACTGAGATCCGAAAACTTTAAATCACCATTAATACAATTTTTTTTCCTTATACTTCTTACCTCCAAATGATACCAAACTTTACATATCTCAGATTAGATGAATGTCTAATACCTGTTACAAGTTTCAAGTGAACCAATCATTGTTTCTGAATATCCAAACAGAAAATTAGTTTGGAAAAATATTTCTATCAATTTTTCTCGTAAACGGTTACAGACATCACTTTAAAAATGGTTTCATTCGTTTTCCTACGTTAAGGAACCTATATAACCCGTACCTGCAAGCATATGGACTCGAAAATGTAAGCTACCCGAATTTTTGGCGCAAATTTTGCTTCGAAACCCATGTTCCAGTACTGGAACTTTTACTTAAACGGATTCAGCTGGTTAATGAACTTGACCTTTCACATGAGAAGAACGATTCTTGTACCAAATGTCATGAAGATCGGACCATTTTTGAGCCAATGAGGAACTTCTTCATAATTCAACCCCCCCCCCCCCCCCCACCTCTAAAAGTACTTAAACATTTGAATATCAAAAAAACCTTTCTTACCGAGTGATTACATTCTAAACGGATTGTGCGTGCAAAATTTCAAATTTTTGTGCCAAGTAGTTCGGGATATTATTACCTCGGATACACCATCACCAGAGCGTAAACTCTATGAGGGACAAAATAACAGTTTATTTCTAGTAATTCAAGGTCTACTATCATAGTTGAAATTAACCTCAATTAAAAATAATACTATGAAATAGATACAGTACGGTAACAGCTGTTCTGTTATCGTCCTAGCAACCTAGGCATGCATGCTCTAACTAACAAAACTTTAAACCCCTCTAAAAATACTTAAAAATTTGAATATCAAAAAATCCTTTCTTAGGGAGTGTCCGTGCAAAATTTCAAATTTTTCTGTCGAGCGGTTTGGGCTGGGCGATGATAGGTCAGTGAGTGAGTGAGTGAGTGGTATTTGGCAAATATATAGTAGATTTTCCGTTGAAATATTTCGGCTCATGCCATTGTCAATCACTGATTTGTCATAGCTATATTTGAACTATCCCAAATTTTATTTTTATTTATGACATATTTTATCTATGACACCGACTGTTCCGAGAGATGAGAGGGTCGACTCACTCATAGATGGCTAGTCGGTATTGAGGACAAAGATGTCATAAATAAAAATAAAATTTGAGATACTTCAAATACAGCTATGACAAAGCAGAGATTGACAATAGCGTGAGCCGAAACGTTTCAACGGAAAATGAAATAATATTTGAAGACCCTTAAGCTGGCATAAATTTATAGAACCCTCAGTCTTCAACCATTAAACATACTATAAACTATAACGTTTTTATGAACATTCACACAAATTTAATATTGAACTCATTCTAAGGCCAACGATGGATAATAACTGTCCATTCAACAAGAATATAACAACACTTTAAAAAATAAAACAATAAGCTTGTTTGGTACTTTAGAATGTGTTCAATTTATTTTCTTCATTGTTCATATAAAGTCTATGTTGCTTCAAGGGCCAAAGGCATGGATTTTGAGTGTTTCTGGGAATCGGATTGACCGTGCAGCACGATGATGCTTGAACAGCCTGTACAGCGAGTAGTGCACAATTAGCCTAGCAACTCGATATGATATAGAGTGCAGCAGTCAGCTTGTGTGGACTAAGCAGAAGAGAGATTACTTCGGTGAGCACACGCACATGGACATGCTTAAATCAGCTCTGTCATCTGCCCTTTAACATGCGTAAGGCAATTCTCAGATCTTGAAGTTATTGTATTAACAACACTATTCTATCTGAATTACTTCTGCCCATTATGTATGTCTATTCATTTTTGAGTAGGCGAAACCCACGTGAGTGTCCACCTAAAACTGAGCCTCCCCTGAAGGTAGTGACATTGTCTCATTTTTTTTTTTTTTTTTTTTTTTTTTTTTTTTAATGACTTATAAACCAATTGGGCTATTAACACTGATTGTCTCAGATTATTCCTATTTTCCTAATATCCCTAAACCTTCTGATCAATTATTGATTGCTTTGCAGGTATACTATGTTAACAACAGTTTTCAACCCAAGTAAGATCCTTTTTGTTTCACATTAACTTTTCATTCTCATCTCCATTCTTGTCCAGTTCCACCGGAAATGCATTCTACATTTTTATTAGATGATTTCTTGGCCTCCCCTCTCTTGTTGAGTTATCTTGTCTCCTCGCCCAATTAATTAAACCAACAATGATACACCAAAATTTCAGAGCAAAAATTAAAAATGTGATCTCTTTTTGCTGATTTCTTGGCATACAAGATCCTTAACCTCCTTATGTCCCTGTTATCCATTGATAGTGGAGTAGGGAAGGGAACCCTTAATAAAAAAAATGTATTAATGTAAGATTGACAAACACTTTGGTTGAAAATATAAACACTAATGTTCTGTATTTCTTTTATATCTAGTGTAGTGAATTGATCTTACCAGTCCAAGCAGATCCATTTCCAGCATCCATTGGCTTCACAAGTACTGTTATTGAAGGGTAAACACAGAACATCACAACAAAGCAGTACCACAGTGACATTCCATGGACCCAAATCTGGAAGAAGAAAAATTAAGATACGTTTAAGTTCTCTAAAAGGCTAACCCAATATACTTTTAATTTCAATATCTAGTTTTTAAAAAAAATTATGAGGTTTTAGCAATTATGACATAATTCATTATTGTGAATAGATAGTCGACCGCTGATATTGAGAAGGTGTAGATGATCGGTTTCGGTCTACTATATATTTATCAAATACCACTCGCTCACTCACTCACTCACTGACCTATCATTGTCCAGCCCAAACCACTCGCCAGAAAAATTTGAAATTTTGCATAGACACTCCCTTTGGGATGTAAAAACACACTAAGAAAGGTTTTTTTGATATTCAAATTTTTAAGTATTATTAGAGGGGTTTGAATTTTTAGTTTTAAAGAGAGCATGCTCGCCTAGGCAGAATCCGTTGATAGGACGATAACAGAACAGCTGTTAGCGTTCTGTATCTATTTCATAGTATTATTTTTAATTTCAACTATGATGGCAGTCCTTGAATTACTAAAAATAAACTGTGATTTTATCCCTCATAGAGTTTACGCTATACCTGGTGATAGTCCATCCAAGGTTATAATATCTCGAACCCACAGTCTCCTCGCCCATCAGCATCCCCAGTCAGAGAACTTCTTGGTAATGCTTGCTAATATAATGGGTGTTTCCAAATGAC
Organism: Gonocerus acuteangulatus; assembly: GCA_946811695.1. Lineage (NCBI taxonomy): Eukaryota > Metazoa > Arthropoda > Insecta > Hemiptera > Coreidae > Gonocerus > Gonocerus acuteangulatus. The sequence continues at coordinate 11,194,314 of OX328125.1, forward strand.
ATCTTGGAAACATAAATTTTTAAATTTTGGAAACATTATTATTGACAATGAATTTTAACCTGTACTGGTTAAACTACTGTTACTGCTAACCTATAGATAACGGGTTATATCTTCGTTATCTGTTTCTTGACACTGTTCCGGAGGGCCCCCATGTCAAGAAACATTATACTTTGATTACTTATCAATTGATGAATAACTTATAGTATGACAGGAACCGTGCAATAATGAACTGCACAAAATTATGTAGTCACGTTAATTTTTATGATACATTATTTAACACAATAAAATAACTATTAATCTGCCGGAGCACGGGTATTCAGCTAGTGTTAAATAAAACTACATTTTATAGCTAAAATGAGTTATTTTTATTTGCCAACGTTTCTGCTTGAATTACAAGCCATCTTCAGGGCTATGGAGGTGATATCAGAGTTGGGCAAAAAGCAGTTTAACTACAAATTACAAAACTACAACTTAAGTAGTCGGAACTATAAATACTTTTGTAGTTAGTAGTTGACGGAACACAACTACTATTTTTTGAATACCCCAAGGTAGTTGGGGTTCTCAACTACAACTACTGTAGTTTGAAAAAATAGTTTTTTGGGCAACTACTAACTAATAGTTGTAATTGTAGTTCTAAAGCTTTAACTATAATTACACAGGTCAACATTTGATCTAAAAAAAAACACTTGGAGCGGTATGGTCCTTTTGGGGTTTTGGGGGTCGCTGATTACTATGAGTGGGTTGCTTAACCTTCATCTCATCAGATTCAAGGTCATTTGAAGACCAAACAGGGAAAAACCCATAGGAAAAATCTGAAAAAATTCATCCGTATGTTTTTAAGGTCTCTGAATCCGAACCCGTAGTTTGTTTCACTCCCACTGCCTCAAAAATGAATTTTTGAATGCATTTTTTAGATTTTTCTACGTTTTTTTTTCTATATTTGACCTCTAGGAAAAAGTGTAAGGTAAAACAAACTATGGATCCGGACTCAGGGATTGGTCCTCAAAAAAAATCTAAAATAAATGTTTTTAATTTTTTATTTAAAGTTCCGCTTATATATAACTCAGATTTTTTGGACGGCTCATCTATAGGGTACCCTTTTCTAGCCAGGATAGGGCTAATGCCTATTATAGAAACATTGACTGAAAATGAAAGATTCAAAACATAATTGGTAAATGAGATTGCCGCTTGTTTAGTTTTCTTATAAATTAGAAATGTATATAAACATTAAAAAATAGTTGTTTACTCATTGACACACAGGTTTATGTTGATTGTTGAACTTTGGTCATTCTAAGAGGCAAATATTACCTTCAATTTCAAACCTGAGCTAGAGAAAAATGTCTAAATAGCCTTTAGGTACATTTCACATTCACTTTGTATATATGAGAGAAGGTGAGTCAAGGGAAATTCATTTAAAGAAATTATGTGATTGCCAATGCCACTCATTTCTTTCAGGGCCAGTCAGGGATAGTATTTATTTAATCATTTATTTTTTTATTCATTTATTATAGATACTATTATTATTTTAAAATGCATAACTATATTTCTTTGGAGGCGGAATAACAGCTGCAATCAAATTAACATATCGCACTAGTATTTCTAAAGTGACACAACTAAAAAATCTGTGTTTTTCAGTTATGACTTCAGAGCTTGTACACCAGAGGGCAGTTGTGTCACTCTTCCTGTCTGCTATTTCCCCCTACATAAGCAGCTTTAACACATTTTCAGATGCCATTTTTTCGTTTTTTTGTTGTGGCACTTTAGGAATACTAGATTTACATGCAATATGTAAAACTGATATTTTGCAACTGTTTACAGACACAAACTAAAATTTTGCAAAAATATAAAGTGTTGAATTATATGTTGCCGAGTATCTGTAGTTGTAGCTCTTTAACTACAACTACAAATACTAGTTGGTATTCGGCGTCGCAGCTACTTTTTTTCAACTAACGTAGTTGTACTTGAAAAGTACAACTACATAACAAGCAGTTGACAAAGAGTATTTGCGCGCGGCCAACTACAAACTACTAAAAGTATTTGTAGTTGCAACCAATCATGAGTAATACTTGTTTTAAATAGCGAAAATTAATTTTTTTAAATGCACTATATCCTGTAGCTTAAAATTATTAAACTTTTTCCTAAGTAGTTGTCTGCGTAGTTAGATACTAGTGAAGTTAACTACTGCCCAACTCTGGGTGATAGAGTATAGTTTTGTATTGTGGAGGCTAAATTTCTGGCCTCCATGCGAGAACACAGAAATGTAGCCTCCACGATAAGGCACTGTTCCCTCTCTCCTCCATAGCCCCGAAGATGGCTTGTAATTCAAGCAAAAACGTTGGCAAATAAATATTACACATTTTAGTCATAATTTAAATTTTTAAATTTTAACATCCATTATTATTAACTATAAATTTTAGGATGGGCTATCTATAGGTTACCACCCTTATCTAGGGGTGATAGGGCTGATGGCTTTTCTTTTTTCTAAAGAAAAGCCATCACCCCAAAGTGGGAATCGAACCCACGACCCTTGGCACAAAGTGTGTCACTCAGTAATAATTCTCAATTTATTATTTATGTTTAATTTCATAATTAAGCTGTATTAATAAGTTGAAAATTTAAATAGCAATAATTCAGGCCTGGACTCTTGTTATAATTTATACCAATATTGTGTGACTTATTTATTATTCTGACAGAACAATGTCCCAGGATAAAGCTGGTTTTTCAACCATGAATGATGCTATATTCTATTGAATGGAAAGATCTCCAAACACTAGTAGATATTGAATTGAAGAACTTTATCAGGGTCTCCTCATGGTGTAGTGGGGTTTGAGTTCCATCAGCAGTAGGGATTTTTTTTCACTTCTGAGCCTGTTAAGAAAATTCTCTCCTGGATGTTGGCGCTAATGGCCTAGAAATCGGTACACAGTAAAAAAGAAAAAAAAGAAAAAAAGAACGTCATCTCATATCTATCAGTCCTCTAATGGAGGATTACCACAAATTACGATTCAATTATTAATAATACTGCAGAAGGAAATGGAATTACCTTTTTCAGAATTCCAGTGTAACATATCTCACGGACAATAGGGCTTTCTTTTTCAATCTCAGTAACAGGTTCGTACTGGATAGAACCTTGTCTTGGTAATTCTTTGCTGTGAAATTTGAAAAACACCTAAAAACAAAAAAAAAATGTCATTATTGAAATTACAAATTATGTAATAATAAACAATCAAAACTACATGAATTTATGTATTAAATTATAATTATTATGGTTAGTAAATTGGAACATTTGGGAAAATTAATACTCAAAATAAAATTTGTCGAAAAAATTAACTTTCATATCAGAGCATTTAAAATAAAAGTTCTTCAAACAACTTTTAGGGCAGGACTTTTTAAAATACAAGTTCTCTACAGAAATGTTTAGATAATTTTTTTTTTTTTTTTTTTTTTTTTTTTTTTTACGGCGCATCTACAACTTGGCCATTAGCGCCGGGCTATCTATAGGTTGCCACCCTTTTATAATGCCAACAGCACGTGGTCGGTCACCCATTCAGGTACTGACCACGCCCGACGTTGCTTAACTTCGGTGATCTACGGGAACCGGTGTATTCAACGTGACTATGGCCGTTGGCGTTTAGATAATATTAATAAATTACTTATTTTAGATTTTAGACGTGAATTTTAAAGCTTTTATAATGTATTAACGATAATTATTTTATTGGATTAACTAAAATCATATATTCAAAAAATGTTTAGGATTTAATGGCCCCTGAGTAGGTGGCATTCAAAGCCCCCTCAATGCTTTCCCCAAGTGACAAGTTATATCTCTATCACTGTAGTGTGCTCATATGCACCCTCGTTGCCTGATATGTGACTGAATTATTTTATTTTATTTTTTAGCACAAATATACTTTAGCAATGACTAAACTAAAAAAAAAAAAGTCCGACTCGCAGGAACTGCAGCATCTTAGCGCGGTTCCGTTCATGTCCCTAGTGCCATTTGATAAGCTTAGAAAAGAAATAAACTTATTTTTTTTATATATCTCGTGAAAATTGTCAAAATCCTCTCGAACATCTCGAATAAAAGTGATATTAAGGCGTCAGGGACACCGACAGTAGCTAACTTTTACACAGAAGCGGAAATTACAGAATCTGGCTCTCATTCTAAAGCAAAGCTCTATAAATCAATACAAAATATGCCTAATAAAGCCTTTCTAGTGGATACAGAAGCATGGGCGTATATGAGGGGGGGGGCTGAGGGGGCTGCAGCCCCTCCCGAAATTTTGAATTGATGATAAAAACTTCTCGTAAAACCCTTAAAAATAAATTAAATAAGATCACTTAGTTCATAAAACATATTTTATTTTACGTGTAATAGCGTTTTAGTTGCCTAAAACTATTCCAAGCTCTAAATATTTAGTATTCCATACCCTGGAAATGGTCTCAGCCCCCCCCCCCCCCCCCCGAAATTGTTTTTACATACGCCCATTTACAGAAGGAACAAGAAGAAGTACACAAGATTGAGTAGAATACCCTGCCTAATATAGCCTATATAGAATAATATGCCTAATAAAGCCTATCTAGTAAATACACAAGGACAAATAAAAGCCTTGACGAATAACAAGTCAAGAAAAACAACTTTATTTAACAAAATAAAACAAAGTTTAGTTGCCCAACTACAATAGAATAATATACCTAATTAAGTCTATGGAGTAGACACAAATGGACCAAAAACAAGTCTTGTGGAATATTGTTTTTTTTTTCTAATTAAATACTTTTTATCAATATTTAGTATATAACATTTGTTGAAAACTATTGATTGCTAATTGATGAATCGGTTTACAACTAAGTAGTCTTTATGAATATTTAGTATATAACCTATGTTTGGATCTGTGTTTTTGGGGTGCTCTCCGCCTAGGCTTTGTATTTGTGTCGGCAGATACCTGGGGTATATTTACAGCTCTTGAGGATTAACTCTTAGCAGGTAAATTTCCTGCGGACCTTCTCCTTCTACGGGCATTGAACCGCCATATTCGCTCATAGTATCTAACCGTTGTGAAGTTTATTTTTTGGATTTAGGACTTAATATACTTATGTAGACTAAATCATAGCAAGAAGTAATCCTCCGTCGTCAGTTCTTAACTATGTAGACTCGCTAATGTTATCCAATCTTAGATACATCGTATTTAAAATCCACAGTAAAAAAAAGTCCGACTCGCAGGAACTGCGTCATCTTAGCGCGGTTCCAGTTTTTTTTTTTTTTTTTTTTTTTTTTTTTTTTTTTTTTTTTTTACGGCACATCTACATCTAGGTCATTAGCGCCGACATCCAGGGTGTAGCGAGGAATTTTACCAGCGAGCCGTGGGATGATAAAATTCCTGCCGGAGGTTGGGAATCGGACCCACCATCTCCCGCTTATGAATCCAAGGCGCTAGCCATTAGACCACGGGAGACCCCGGTTCCTGTTCATATCCCTATTCTCATTTGAAAAGCATAGAATAGAAACAGATAATATTTTCCTCGGCCTTTGTTCAAAGGGTTTTATGACTGGCTATACCTGGGGTCAGGTCCGCAAGACCCTAGAATCCTCTTCTACCGATACTTCATTTCATACGTTTCAATGAATTGGAAAATATCAAATATTTTCACACATTCCTGTGTTCTTTTACTATAGTAATAATTCTACAGATAAAATCAATTAAAAAATAAAATAAAAAAACCAACAGCATAAAGGCAATTGAAAATATTCAAAAGACGTCAACGAATCTTTTTCTCATGGCAAGCTATATTTCTAACAATGAATTGTTTTTCTTATTTTGCCTAATCTGTTTTATTGTAAAATACATTATCCAACTATAAGCAATTAAAAAATAACAAGGAATAAAAACAGACAAAAAGAACAGTTCGAATAAGCAAAATCAATTACTTTAATGTTTTAAGCACTTATTTCTCCGATTGAAATCGCCTAATCAAAACTTTCATCAGAACCTTTTTTGTAGAGCATTTAGTAAGCTTTCTAATGGTATTCTTTCGTTTACCAAGATTCTCAACCTTTTTCGAGATATTAAGGAAAATATACAAAGTTACCAAAACTTTTTAAGTCTGTTAATAAAATATTTTATTCTAACCCTTCCTTAACTCCAAACGTAACCAAAATTTCAACATATTAGTTTTGATGAAAGTAGAACATGCAGAAAATGTTTCAACTGAATCCCATGATTCTAAGTACCCAAACCAAAAACGGTATTCAAAAAATATTTTTCCAATTTTCTCGAAAACGGTTAAAGCTATCGCCTTGAAAATGGTTTCATTCGTTTTCCTAGCCCAGGAATCATATAAAACGAGTACTTAGAAGCTTATGAACTCAAAAACGTAAGCGTTACGATTTTTTTTGCGCGAATTTCGCCCCAAACGCCATCTTCCAGTAGGCGGATTTTGCTGGTTAACGAACTTGACCTTTCAAATTGGACGAAGGATTTTTGTACCAAATTTCATCAAAATCGGACCATTCGTCTTCTTGCTAGAGAGCGAACAGACAAATATATATATATATATATAAATATATACATATATATATATATATATATATATATATATATATATATATATATATATATATAAATATATACATATATATATATATATATACAAATTTGAACCACCGTTATTTTCGGTCTCTAGGGGTTCTGAAACGCGAAATTTTCTTGTCGGCACTTCCGGATTGGGGGAGGGAGGAACCGCGCTAAAACATTACAAAAAAGCATTATAACAAAGTTTCCGCTGGCATTTGCGCATACGCAATAGCCATGTACGAAAAAGAAGACTGTATGTTATACAGTACATTACATAGGTTTGTCGGGTGGACCTGAAGCATATTTATGTTCCTGAATTTGAGCAGAAGGCACTTTTTTGGAGGGACTGATTGGGCAAGAAGACAGCAGTACATTTTTATGCACAACATATTTCTATAATATTATGATTTGATTTAGAGCTTGAAACATTTTAGTGTTAAATGAAAACAAAGGCTGATGATAAACTTACAGTCGAAGCAAGGAATACGTAAGAGAGTATTGATATGAAGATGAAGACATCGGCCATGATGAAGTACACCAAGGCTGAGAGGAGCGGAGAAGCGCCAAGCCAAAGAGAAACTATTTCAGCAACTGCTGCCATGATCCCTCCCAATGCTTGTCCGCTTACAGTACCTGCTATGTAGCGAGAGGGGAATCGGCCGACAACACCAAAAACTGCACTTTGTAAGATAGCACTTGCAACTACAACATACAATGGTAATAACATTATCATTATTACTATTTGTAGAAAAAAAAAAAAAAAAAAAGTGAATCTAAGACAGAGTTTAAAAAAGTCTGTCATGCAAGATCTGGATAACTAACAACATTACTCAGCAATGTTGTTAGTTTTTACTTAGACTAATGCACATAAATACAGTAGACTCTCCCTTATCAGGCGTTCTCTTATCCATCCTTCTCTCTAATCTGGTGGTCTCCGAGAGGAAAGAGTGACGGATCTCGGAACTCGCCAAAGCTAGACCAGCTGGTGGGTTCCTAGAAAACCTTCTCTTCCTAGATAGCCAAACATTTTTTTTTTTTTTGTGGTATTTCATTGAATGGAAGTCAAAGAAGGCATATCGTTTTAGAGGCATGAACTTGTGTTTCAACTAAGGAAATAAATGTTTCTACTAAGGCATCTGCGGCTGGAATGCTTGATTTTAGCCAGTCTAGTTCGAACATTCATCGTGGGTGGAGTGCACGTTTTAAAAATTATTTTAATAATATGTATAATTTTAAATATGCAATATTACAAATGATATATATTTAAAAACACCTTGGTATGATCAATTCCTCAGACCTAAATTTTTCATTTATTTACATTATCATTTTACATATAACGTTTTGATTATACGTTACATATAACGATGATGGAAATAAATGACAAATTTAGGTCTGAGGAATTGATCATACCAAGGTGTTTTTAAATTAGACTTGACCTCAGAATTTTCCTTTTTTGGGAAAAAATGATAATATTTAAAAAAAGACAATGGTACATATTATTATCTCCTCAAATACTGAGGTTTTTCAAATACATAAGCGACCACTTCTAACTGAATTCTCTAATCCGGCGTTTTCTCTAATCAGACAGTACCCCGGTCCGGTAGGCCGGATTAGAGAGAGTCTACTGTACAAACTGGACAAAAAACTTTCTTTTTTTATTTTTGTTTGTTATGAATAGCTGACTCAATTATTAATTAATTTTGTTGCGGAGTAAATCTCAACTTATAGTGGATCAATTTTTTGTTTACAACATTGTGATTGATTTAGCTTATTTTTATATCACATCTTTCTCTTTAGTAGAACCGATTTGCGGGTTAGTGAAGTCATCCAATCATTTGATAGCATTGGCATAATACTCCATTGGAATGATACCACGTTTTGTGGCAAAACAACAAGAATTGAAGCTATATCATTCAACACATACATAGACATAAGTAAATATATATATATATATATATATATATATATATATATATATATATATAGGTATCAGAAATTGTAGTGGGGGGGGGGGGGGTCAGTTTCATTATCTATTAGTTTGACTCAAAGAATATTGAAGACTTTGGTGAAATAAATCATGATAAACAGATGATTTCTAAAAATTTAGAAGATTAAGGTCAATATTATAATGAAATATCTTACCATTCAGTGCAACAATCACAATCAACGTCAAAACAAAAAATCCATGTTGCCCTAAAAAAAAAGAAATTAAATTTTAATAAAAAAAAGTACAATTTACTATTCCTCAAGTTATTTATATCTATGGATATGTTTGATATTTGAAAAGTGCAATACTAAAATTTTAGAGACATTTTACAAAAATTCAATGTATTTCTTTGATCTGAAGCTTGATCAATTATCAATAATCTGAAAGACCATTTTCAGCTAAAAACTTCTGGTATCAACATATAATATTTGATCATATATTCATATGGAACCCAGAAGTATATTTTGTTTAGGCATCTGAGAGTTGATTGAAAAAGCTGAGTTAGAATCCCAGCCTGGGATCCTTATCGTTTCTTAAACTTAAGGATACCAATTTAACCCTTATGAGGCAGCAACCCACAAGACCTTAGATGCCCGTGAGTCCATTTCACCCTTCTGGTTCCACAGGACAGGTAAATTTGAATCGCATTTCTTAAGAATATGCTAAAATAACCTATATAAATACAAAGAAAACATGTTTGTTTTTTTTTCGAACCCCCAAGAAACAAAACAAAAGAGTTGCAGGCCCAATGAATCGGGTCCTGGAGCTGGACCTACGACTACATCTTATTCTACTTAAAGTACTAAAAAGTACTATATACAAAACATGGGAAACAATGCCAAAGAGTCATGTACAAATTTTGGTGAGATAGAGGGATATGGCCCTGACCGTTCCTAGGCCAACCCAGCCTTTAATTAATTTAATAATGGGTACCTTGGGTGCTAATTAGTCGAAGCAGCCAAGGGGAAAATCAGGCGGCCGGAGCATAGTACTGACCACACTAACTCCCTAGTGTGCCGTATGGTGATGAATCAGATACCTCTATAGTATCTCCTCCTCAGGGCCCTCCTGGCCTGTTATGGGACTGATTTTTTTTTAGAGGGATATGGGGAGGGACCAATCCAGGTGCTTAGTTTTTTTTTTTTGTTAAATATATTTGTAATGAACAGCTGACTCAATTATTAATTTTGTCCAACTTATATTGAAACAATTTTGTTTTTTTACAGTACATGTTCCTCGTTGTTTCTGCAAGAACCAGCTGTTATTAGTACTTGCAACGTTGGTTGTTGCAAGTACAAATAACAGCTGGTACGGAAATTAATAATTTGGTTCCGGAGTACCCCCCCCCCTCCTAATGGGCCGAAATTAGTTAATTTTTTTCATCAAATCTTTCTCTTTAGATATGCACAAAATATGTCGAGATTCATTGCAATGTAGAAAAACATTCTCACCGTTAAGGAGACATTAGTAATTTGTGCCCAGAGTAATCCCCCCTTCAGACAGGTCATTTTCCTGATTTTAAGAAATTTTTGAAAAATTCTTCAATGAGTGCTAACTCATAAATATAAAAAATGTGATCCCCAAATGAACTACCAACCATTCAGGTCAGTAAAACGTACCAAACATAATTAAATTTTATATAATATATGGTTATATATCTTCTCAGGTATTAACACTTCTTGAGCATAGCATCTACGGCACACATTTACATTTATAGCATAGTCAGAGGCTTGTATTCCATTTTATATAGCATCATTGTCCTACCTAAATGCCCAGCTTAGCTATTTGGTGGTTTTTACTAGCTCGGTTAATATCTCTGCTACAGTAGTTTTGTTCATTTCATGTCATATCATGGAAGTGACTTTCCTCCTTCCATGAACAAAGCTACAATCCCTCTTGTCGGTCAAATAACATTAAGAAAAAGTCACAGTTCAATCATGAAAAATCATATAAAGTTCTAAAAAATATATCCAGAAAACTTACAAGTATCGGTGTTTATTTTTACAAAGACTGTTGTCACAATGAAAAAAACTAGCATAGTCATCAACGAACCAATCATTCGGACATTCAATGAGATCCTGGAAAAATAAATTAAATTAATGAAAGGTTAAAGTTAAGTATTTTTATATATAATATGTAATAAAATTTAGTATTACTTATGATTTATGAGAGGATTAATAATGAGAAACAATGTGCTTGGTACAGTTGCAGCAATCGTCATGTAAGAAGTGAAACAGGCCTGTAATTCAGATCTCCCTTGTTCGGTGAGGGTTACATTCGTATTCAAAGGGCGAAATTTGTACATCCAGTACTAAAAAAAGATTTAAAAAAAATAGTAATAAAAAAGATTCATCGAGTATTATTTAGAATGTAAATGTATACAAAAATAAGTGAATTACAAACCTCCTCAGCTGTGATAAAGAAAAACCATGGAAGGAGGATGATTGTACCAAGAATGTAGAATATAATGTAACCAATATTATACCTAGAATTCATAATTAACTATAATTAATATTAAAATTTAAATGTAATAACATTTTATTGAAATAGAACATTATTAGGTTTATAAGGTTTTAAAATAGATATATGTATATCTTTTTGGATTTTTCTCATTTCAGAGCCCATTGAGAAAATTCCCAGCTGCACCATGGATGTTGGCGCTAATGGCCCAGATGTAGATGCGCCGTAAAGAAAAGAAAGAAATTGGCTTAAACAATAATCATTTTTAACTTTTGTTTCCAATTAAATTTATTTATAATCCATTACTGGCATAGATCAATCAATAAACTAATAACTTCAGCACTCTTTTATGTGAATCTATAGCCTTACATCGTTGCCTCATGTAGCGCTCCCGAAGTCGGCCTATAGTCCACCTGCAAACAAAAGACCAGAAAGGGCGTGGCTGGAGGGGAGCTAGTCCTTCCCACTCATGGGCTGGGTGCAGCGTTGTGCGCACTACCTGGTTATTTTGTTTGCGGTAGAGCTATAAATATGAGACAAAGATCCAGCCATATATAATGTATCACTACTCCAAAAATGCTTTTCACTTGGAAGCTCGAAAAACAAACTATTTTTATATTCATATATATGTCAGTCGGAAAGTCAATAAAATTAATGAAGTAAATTCATATATTAAAACCAGCTCTACATGTTAAGCTAAAAAACTTACTACACTACTAATACAGCCTTTTGTATGAAGATAAACCTTCACAAACACTGTATCATTCCAAGGATACTAATGTGTACAAGAAAAAAAAATACAAAAGAAGATTTTCCTTGGAATGATAAGAAAGCTGCGGCCAAGTATGGTCAGCCATCAGGTGGACATGACAGTTTTTCTTTCATACTTATTAGGAACGGAAGGTTTTATTGAGCATTGGAAAGTTTGTAGAGACTTTAAAAATAAGGTTTTATCTTAACACGTTAGCTGTGACATGAAAAATGTAACAAGTTATGTCTACTGTGTTCTGACGCATATATTCCCTACATGAATTTTTCCATTGGTGCGCTATGAGACAGATAGGGTACTAAGACATTTACTAATGGAAAAGTATTGTGCTTTTGAAATTTTAAATACAAAAGAGACATTTTTGAGCAGTTTATCTAATTTTTTCTAACGCACATAACGGAGTGTGCATCTGTGAAGATCTATTTGAGAAGGTAGAATTTGTTTGGTGGCGGTATCTTAATAAAACTGCATTTTACATTTTTTTAAAATGTGTTTTATTTGTTACCGATGTTCCGGCTTGATATTAAAGCCTTCATTCATCACGATAGCGGCCAGAGTTTTTGTTTTTTCGCCACAAAACTTGGTATGTAGTATCCCCCCATCAAACGATTGAACGAGTTCGTTAACCACCAAAATCGGTTCACCAGGAGGAGGGGTTTACTCCGGACCCAAAACACTAATTTGACCATGCCAGCCGTAGTTTTTGTTATATTTCAACGAAACTCGGTATTCGTTATGTTAATCTACAGAGAGAAATACGTTGTAAAAATAAACTAAATCGGTTCATTAGGAGGGGGGGTTTACTCCGGACCCACATTACCAATTTGCCACTACCAGCTGTAATTTTTTTTATATTTCAACGAAACTCGGTATTCGTGGTGGCAATCAACTGAGAAAAATGGATTTTAAAAATAAACTAAATCGGGTTATTTGGAGGGGGGGGGTTTACTCCGGACCTAAAGTACTAATATACTCATTAAAAAAAAAAAAAAAAAAAAAAAAAAAAAAAAAAAAAAAAAAATCAGTCCCATAACAGGCCACGAGGGCCCTGAGGGGCAGATACTATAGAGGTATCTGATTCATGACCATACGGCACACTAGGGAGATAGTGTGGTCAGTACTATACTCCGGCCGCCTGATTTTCCCCTTGGCTGCTTCGACTGCTTGAGTCATTAGCACCCAAGGTACCCATTATTAAATCAATTAAAGGCTGGGTTGGCCTAGGGACGGTCAGGGAGGCCGAATTCAACCCGTGAACGAAGACACTAGAAGAAAAAATCTTTAGTGCTTGTTCGGGATTTGAACTCAGGTCCTCCAACTTATTAGTCCAGTTCTCTACCACTGAGTTAACCTCGCCCCTACTAATATACTCATGCCGGTCGTAATTTCTGCTGTATTGTAACGAAACGTGATATACGTCGTGGGTATCTCATGTTTTTGTGTATTTATTAAGTAGTACAGTATCATGTATTAAAATAACTCTGGAAGCAAATTATTTACAAAATTAACAATTGAACAGTTCTCATAAGAAATGTAAATGAGCACGTTTTTATTTAATTTATATAGGTTATTTTCAGCAAATTATTCAGTAATATAGTCTACACTACAAAAATTCTGAGGAAAGTGCTTAGTTATGCAGCTCCTGCGTGACGGACTTTTTTTCTTTTTTTTAAGTAGTTTTATTAAGATACCACGAACAAACCCTGACAAATTCTACCTTTGTATTCATAACAGTCAACGATCTCCTCTCAGTCAACAAGATCTACTTGTTTTGTAATACAGCCAATTTGTTAATTCATTCAAATTTTAATCTATTTTTGTTCATATAGGTTGAAAGAAATAAGATAAAACCTTACTTAAAAATCTGTATGAACTTTCTTTATCAACAACCCAATATAATTATCAAAAATGATAAGGTGACAAAAATGGTATAATTCATAATGAAATAATTTCAGTGTAAGTTTCTAGCATCTTCTTTTCAACTGCGGATTGTATCTCCAACATCCAGTATTGTATAAGAATTCATTAAATATATATATATATATATATATATATATATATATATATATATATATATATATATATATTTGGTAGTTAAGCAAGTATGAAAAAACATAATTTTCTACTTGTTGAACTGAAGAGAATAACAAAGATTTCAGCATAACATGACATTTTATTGCATTCAAAAGTCTGAAATAACAAATATACATGTATTACTGAAACCCCAAAAATGCCTCTTTCTTTTTTAATCAGTTTCTTTACTGTTTATTTTAGGTGGCCTACTTAAAAAATAAAGAAGTATAATTTGAACATTTATTAAAAAAAGTAATCCTCCAAAGTTACTTTTAAATAACAAGTTCAATTTCAATTGTTTTTTAGTAAAATAAATATAACTCTGATGAAGAGCATAGAGTTACATAACAGGGAGGAGGCTGCATGCTCCGGAGTGACAAAGAGCATAAAAAAAAGCAAGAAATACCAGTTTGCCATAAATTATGCAAATTTTCTCGAGGCAGGTTAGATACCACAAGCATTAGTAATGCACAATCCTTAATGCCAATCATATATATATATATATATATATATATATATATATATATATATATATATATATATATATGTGTGTGTGTGTGTATATGTGTGTGTGTGTGTGTGTGTGTGTGTGTGTGTGTGTGTGTGTGTGTGTGTGTGTGTGTGTGTGTGTGTGTGTGTGTGTGAAAAATTAATTTAGTAAAAGAAATTAAAGAGTTTGCTAGCAAAAATGTTCATAGATTTTGAATAAAAAAAAAAAAAAAAATTCTTTCCTGCTTTAAAATAATAATTTCATATTACTTCTTGTCACAATAACATTTAATGGTTAATAAGATGTTTATGAAATTAATGAAAAGATCTGTTTACGTTTTCAGTAGCTTGTTTCCACAAATTTGTCTACGTACATATTGTATTCCCTTGTACTAACATTATTGTAAATTAAAACTCATAAAAATTGGAATCATAAAAATTAAATACAAAAATCAGAATTGCATATCTCAAATTTACTGTTGATTATACTTAAAATGATATGCCTAGTTATGGTTTTAATTGATATTTTAAAATTAAATATAATGATATAATCTTAAATGTTTGCTGACTGAAATAAAAAATTGACTAATTGATAATGAGAGAACAGTTTTAAAATTTTTATTGTGAAACAAATGAAGAATGATGAAGTCTAATATTTCAAAATATATGAATAAATTTGTATATCATTTATATTTTATGTATATAAAATATAATTAGAAAAAACATATCTAAATTAAATTATAATAACCCATATAAGACATTTGGGTTGTAGTAGACCCTTTTTCAATCACGCACGTGAATATTCATAATTTATGTAGGAATTTGGCTTATTTCTTCAGCATTTACTGAGGTTTATGAAACATATTTTTACCTGGATCCCAACCTCGGCTTCGTAAGGTAAACTGTGTACTTGATCAAGTCGAGATGGGATCCAGGCAAAAATTTGTCCCTAAACCGAATTTCGACATTAATTATGGAAACCCGGGAAAAGATCTTAAGACATGAATATTTTTGGGTGGGGGTGTATTTATTTGTGTTGTCTCATTGCATTTAGGATTATTTTCGCTGCTAAACTTTCTTTTTTAGATTATAATATTTATTTGGATTTAATTAAAGATTAAAAAATGTGTGTAACTTAAGGATTAAATAGAGAAAATATTACAAGAGTGAAATATATTAACACTTTCACTTAAGTATATTTTAATATTACAGACAAGTCCTATAGATATGTTTGATACTAACATGTTAATGGCAGCCTCTGTGAATAGTGTCAGCTTTTATTATTATAAATTTGACATGATTTTGAATGTATTATTACATGTTTTAAATAATTAATATTTATAATTAAAATGAATTTAAGCAAAGGAAAAAGGTCTTCTGAATAAGATCTAATTTTAATGCTAAAAACAAACATTAGAAGCTTATTTTTTTTTTTTTATTATTATTTTAAATTACTGCCTCTACTCGAGAAGTCATTGGCAGGTCAATGAATTAATTAATTAATTAGAAGCTTAATATGTCTAATCTAAATTATGACTTCATGGATTCTAACATTAAATAAGAAGCTGCAAAATTCAATCAAGCAGACATGTACAATATAATACTAAAAATCCAACTTAAAATATTGAATTAGAAGAAAATAAAAGATTACATTCTTCCAAAATTCCATGATAATAGCTCTTTTGACATTAATCGCCTTCAATATCATATCTTGGCTATCTTTTTTTTTTTTTTTTTTACCAACAAAATTCTAAATACCTGTCAGCAGGTTCCCATGAGTTAAACAAAGGCTTTGTGTCTTTGATGACAATATCATCACTACTTTCGGGCCTAACAGCAGTAGGATCCTCGTCAAAATCGCTTTCTGTATCACTCCTCTGCAGAAGAGGGCGAGTATTTACTCCAGTGTCCATTGCAATACTGTTAAATGAAAACAATGTTTTTAAGTATGGAATCAATAATTCTGATTCTCACAGAAACTCTGATGTCAGAAAACCAAAATAGAGAAATGTCAAACTATTTGCCGATAGTTAAAGAATTCTCACCTGTGATAAAGCTTCTTTAGTCCTTTATAATACTATGTCATGTAGGAAGGCAAGAAACAAAACTTCAACGGAGGTGGAACATTTCTGACTGTTATGACAAGGAAAGACAGATTAATCACAATACCCCCACTCTTTGACGTAATGATAACCAATAACAAGGCTATCAACATTAGAAGGAATAAAGTCGATTTTTTTTTATATATTAAAGCCGTTTTAAAACTACAGTTCCCTATGAAAATAAATAAAGTTCAAACAATTTTTGAACCAAAACTGAAAAAAAGTTATGTCTACAACATTCATTAAAATGTTTACACATTTTAAAAATACAAATAAATTAAAACGAAGCATAATAGATTTGCTTATGCGAAAAAAATAACTTTAATTTTTGTTAGATAAATAGTGCTTAAGAAATGCATTATTTTAATGTTAAGGGCGTAAAATAAAAATAATTTAAAAATTGTTAAAATATCGATAGTAAGAAGGTTCAAAGCTGGTTATAATATTATCAATTCTAATCAGTGTTTGTAAATAAATATTGTTTTGTTAAGAAAAATTGTCTTTACCATTATGACTACGATTAAAGATGCTAATATTGTAAAAATTGCTGTAGAAATGGAAGAGCAAGTCCCGCAATTAATTGAATTTAATCAAAGGCAACCGTTAGCGTCAATTATTCAGGAACTGTGTAATGGGTGGGGTTTATCTGAAGCAGAACAGTATGCCTTGCAATTTTCGGAACAGAATAATAAGAACTACATAACTGAAAAAAACAGAAATGAAGTTAAAAATGGTTCAGTTCTTCGACTTTCATTTTCACCGTCTAAAACTGCAACTGATATACTTCAAGTCCTACATAGTAAAACAATTGAAGATAAAACCAATGCCTTAGCAAAACTATCACTATTAAGTGCTGATAATACTTTTGCTTTGGAATTTATTACTAAACAAGGATTATCACTTGTGATTCATCTTATTGGTAATGCTAAGTACAAAGGGACCATGCTTGCTTATCTCTTAAAATCGTTTGTAGAATTAATGGATCATGGAATTGTTTCCTGGGATGTTCTAGAAATACCATTTATCAGTACTATTGCTAGTTATGTTAATAACTTTCCTATTCAGCAAGATGGAAAAGTCATCCAATCATCTTTATCAATACTAGAAAATATCCTAGTAAACAGTACAGGCAAGTATTCAGTGGTAGAGAAGGAAGTTGCTTTTCCTAATTTAGAACAGCATTTGCAGAGTCAAAATCCAATTATCCAACAAAATACACTTGCTCTTATTAATGCATTCCTTGCGAAGGCCCAGGACATGACAAAAAGGAAGGCTATTGCTGAGCAGCTGTGCTCTACACAAATTAGAACTGCTATATTAACAAATATAATCCAAGCGACATCAGGGCAGGTATTATTACTTTTTACTATTTAATCTGATATTATTTATTTATTTGGGTTTAGAGGTAGCAACTGTTCGATTAGCTTAATCTGATATTAGAGAAGGCTTTGTTATAGTCAATGTCCTTTCATACATAAAAGAGGATTTAGGGCTTGTTATCTTCAGGGCACCATCCTTTTCTAGCCACGATAGGACTGACACCTTTTCTTTTTTCCAAAGAAAAGCCATCAGCCTGTAGTGGGAATTGAACGCACAAACTTAAGTACAGGTGGTTTCTCTTATTAAAAATTATTTGAATGATTTCCTATTTTTTTTTCTATTGGCTGCTGAGGCCATTAACACTCACAAAAAAAAAATAATGAAATTAAATAACTCAGAAACATGATAGTTCATGGACGACCAGAGCCTGCCACACGATGCTTATGTATACATCTGCAATTTCCTGGGCTTTTGACAGGAATACATTAGTATCATAGTAGATAGTCAACTAGTTTTATGCATTTATTTCAGTCATAATCAATGCTCTGCTGTGATTATATATGGCTAATAATCACAGATGGCTTCAAATAAAAAAATAAGCCTTGCGAAAAGATTGATTTGTTGAAAGGCATGGATTCAATTGTAATAAAAGTGGTATGAGGGATATTTTCCAATTTTAGTTTGAGAGTAACCAGCTATATCTTTCCTGAAATTAACAGTTTCCTCCATCCCCAACTCTCATTTAAAACTTTCTCTTTCTTGGTTATTTATTTCTAAATATACAGAGAAATAAATGATATTAAAACAAATACATGAAAATGCATGTTTTTGTCATAATGCCTATTTTAAAATCCCGTAAAATTAACACATTTTATTTTTGCCAGGTGGGATCAGAAATGGCGCATCAGCTATATGTATTTCAAACTTATTATCTTGGGTTACTAGAACCAAGAATGCGTACAAAAATGGATCCACAGGTAAATCTAAGTCTATTTTTTATGATATGCTATTATAATGCAATTATTTGAAAATATTATTTGCTTCAGAACTTGCTTATAGCACATAAGTTGAATATGCTAAGTAACTCAAAAGAGTTATTACCTATTTATATTTAGGTTTGTTGAATTACATTATACTTGTTACGGATGCCTTTCATCATTTCCAAAGTAGGCGGAAATGGGCTTGCGGCATCCGTTCTAAATAGGTGGCAATGCTTCCGTACAATTTCAACAACTGTTATTATTTTCCAAATGAATTCACTCTGGAGCATATTATAAATCTGAAAATTAATAATGTAATTATTTTAAATGTTTCTAAATGATAAATGAGTGAATTTTATTAAATATCTTCCTGAAGCTAGATGTACTTTTTTCCTTGTAAACTTTTCAGTCTTCTCATCCTATCCTTCCTTGACGAATAGCTGAAAGAATCGCTTAAGATATTTTTAAAAAGTCCCAGATTTTCTGACTTTCGGTGAATTTGGGACATACCTGCTGGAATTGGGCATAATTCTATTTATAATTATGAATGCAAATTTATCCGTACTTCACTTATTCATAAATAAAAATATAAATAAATTTGTTGGGGGTCAGTCACTGCTACTTAATAAAACTACATTTTATCATAAAAATGGTTTTATTGTGCCGACGTTTCGGCTTGAACTTCAAGCCTTCATCAGGGCTCTAAAAAACAAGTAGGACGGACCACCCAATGGACAGAGAATATAGAAGATGAAAGAAAGAGCGGCGGAAGCGGCGTAGTACAGTAAGGTGTCATACAGTCATAAAATGTTGTGTTAATGGAAAGAGAGGCAGGTATAACGGGCTATATTGCAGGCGGTATAGGGGATTAGGATGGAGTTTTTAATAAATGGAAGATGTTGGAATAGGTAGAGGAGATGACTTCTTTGTCAATTTTGTCATTAACTGGGTTATTTTCTAGGTGGATAAAAATTGATTCGGAAAGGAGGCATTTGTCTTCGTTGGATTCAGTGGAAAGGATGGAGTATTGGTCAAAACCAAAGTCATGTCCGTCTGTGATGGCATGTCTAGTTAAAGCTGTCTTTATGTCTTTATTCCGTACATCGTTTTTGGGGTTGTTGATACGTTTTCTTACTGGGTTTTTAGTCTGTCCAATGTACGCACTATTGCAGTTGGGTGTGATGCAGGGGATTCTGTAGACTACATTGGTCCTGTCTTTTTGTGGGATAGGGTCTTTTAGAGTTGTATGTAAGTTTTTCAGTTTGTTCTGTGTCGATAGTCCTAGTTTTAGAGTGGGGAATGTATCGCCTAGGGATTTTTGGATTTTTTCTGTGAGGTTTGGGATATATGGGAGGCCTCTGAATTGAGGGACAATATTGTCTTGGGTAGTGGGGATGGGTTTAGGGTTATTAAAAGAATTTATGAGACGGTTGATAATGTTGGTAGGAAATCCATTGGTAGTAAGAATATCGAGGAGTCGGGATTTGTTGGCAGGGTGAAATTTGGTGTCGGATAGGGAGAGGGCTCGATTTATTAGGTTGCTGGCAGTATTGAGGATTTGGTGTTAGGGGTGTGAGGAAAGGTAATGGAGAAGTCGTCCCGAGTAAGTGGGTTTGGTATACCAATCAGTGGATATAGAGCCGTCTGTATTTCTTATGAGGGGTATGTCAAGGAAAGGAAGGGAGTTGTTAGTTTCGGTCTTGAATATTAACCGGGGGTGGTAGGAGTTAAAGGCTGTTAGAATTTCTGGAATCTTATCAGGATTAATTATTAGGAAGAGGTCGTCAACATATTTTTTGAGGAAAATAATATCGTCGGGGAACATGGGGAGGATTTGGTCAAGGAGGTCATTAAGGGTAATATTGGAAAGGTCAGGAGCGAGGCAGTTACCCATGGCGAGGCCAGAGATCTGGTTGAAGAATTTATCTTGGAATAGGTGGTATCCTATCATGAATCCCTATCCCTCTGCTGCAAATCCGGATACCTCCGACTTACATACGACTCTAAAAGACCCTATCCCACAAAAAGACAGGACCAATGTAGTCTACAGAATCCCCTGCATCACACCCAACTGCAATAGTGCGTACATTGGACAGACTAAAAACCCAGTAAGAAAATGTATCAACAACCACAAAAACGATGTACGGAATAAAGACATAAAGACAGCTTTAACTAGACATGCCATCACAGACGGACATGACTTTGGTTTTGACCAATACTCCATCCTTTCCACTGAATCCAACGAAGATAAACGCCTCCTTTCCGAATCAATTTTTATCCACCTAGAAAATAACCCAGTTAATGACAAAATTGACAAAGAAGTCATCTCCCCTACCTATTCCAACATCTTCCATTTATTAAAAACTCCATCCTAATCCCCTATACCGCCTGCAATATAGCCCTTTATACCTGCCTCCCTTTCCATTAAGACAACATTTTATGACTGTATGACACCTTACTGTACTACGCCGCTTCCGCCGCTCTTTCTTTCATCTTCTATGTTCTCTGTCTATTGGGTGGTCCTAAACCCCCCCCCCCCTCACCAACTCCTTTCTTCCTATGTTTCCCTGTATTAACTGTCAGAAATGATCCCGCATTTGTGAGGAATAGTTCTCTATCTTCCCATCGGTAAGCCCATATTGTTATTTTTATATCTAATCTAATATGTAATCTGTTATTCTTATATCTGTTCTCCTAATAATCCAAACACTTCTAGAGCATATTGTTCTTCTATATATTATGTTCTAGGATTTTATGTTTTTGTCTTTTTCCATTAATGTATGTAGTTATATATGTATGTGTATTTGTGTATGTAGGCATATATATATATATATATATATGTATATTTATTTATATTTTATTTTTATTTTATTTATATTTTTAGTATTACATCCGTCCTACTTGTTTTTTACAGCCCTGATGAAGGCTTGAAGTTCAAGCCGAAACGTCGGCACAATAAAACCATTTTTATGATAAAATGTAGTTTTATTAAGTAGCAGTGACCGAACCCCGACAATCCCTACCTTGCATCATCTATGATCAACGATCTCCTCTCTATAAATAAATTTGTATTCATTAGTGTAAATAAATACAAATACAATTTTAAATAGAATAAAAATAATTTCACAGTTTCATAAACAGCTTGGATAATGTTCCAATAACTAAATTCTTCAATGTTGATAGGAAATATTAAATTCTTCCTTTTCGGCAGGACGGTAAAGAACAACAGATATTCTTTCTTCTTGACGATAGGCAAAAACCAATGCAAATGCTTTCTTCCCAGCAACCAAAAATAATATGTATGCTTCCAAAAACGTATCCAGACATATAAAATAGATGCTTCCTTTTTTCACGGTTAGGCAGGAATTATGATACCGCCTTCTAGACAAATAGACTAAACTGTTTCCTCTTTACAAAACTATATCTTTGTACAAAACAGTTCAATATAATTACATTTTTAATTGTTTGTTTTAATAAATGTTTAATTTTATATTTAAAATCCCAAAATATAGTTTTAAAAATTAATTTTGATTTATTTATTACCGCTATCTAATTTAATATCACACCTGAATTCAAAAATAAATGTTATGAGATATCATTACAATACTTAAACAATATCTGTTTTGTGGAATAAACTATCTGAAGACAAGGAAAGCTTTATTGTTGATAAATAAAGGTTCCTGCTCAAATAAATTGGGTTACTATACTCACCGTCATTTATGTTTAAGATACAAATACATAATAATGTATTTTAATGTTGTCATTTTTTTATTTATTCTTTGTTTTACAGGATCTAGATGCACATGATAAAATCAAAGAGTTGAGAAGAATAGCTTTTGATACTGACATGAGTACTGGTGTTGATTCGTTTGCTCGAAAACAATTAGGAGTTTTCGCTAAAGATTACAAAAAGCTTGGATTTAAATGTGATATTAATCCTGCTCTTGATTTCCACGAAACACCTCCGGGGATGCTGGCATTGGATTGCATGATTTACTTTGCAAGGAATCAGACTGAGAACTATACTAAGGTAAAACTTCTTAGAAATTATAAACTAAAATATTAAAGAAAAGTCCAACTCGCAGAAACTGTGTCATCCTTCCGTTCATATCCCTAGTGCCGTTAGTAAAGGTTTAGAATTAGTTATTGGTAGATTTTGACCTTTCATGAAAAATATAAAATAAAATCTCAAAGAGAAGATTTAAGGCGCCACATCAGGCAACTGACTGTATCTTAGGCGGAAATTACACCCCTGCCTTCTCAATTTTCACTCTAGGAAAACTATTACCAATACGTTTCTCGTTTTCTTACCTTGTTTTCCTAAAATAAACATTTTACTGTTAAATGCAATTGAAAAAAAAAAACAATCAATTAAAAAGTGAGTTAAACAGAGAAAAAAAAAACGTTCAAAAGAGCAAAACTAACACATTCAAAGTTTTAAGCACTTATTTCTCCAATTGATATGGCCCCATCAAAAATTGCTTCAGAACTTTTTTTGTAGAGGATTTAGTAAGCTTCCAAATGGTCACCTTCCACTTACCATGATTTTCAGGAAGTGCTAAAAGTAAATTTATTCATTATGTTTAGTTTCAAAACATGTTGAATTTTTAGTTTTAATGTTATAGTTTTCTATTTAATTTTTTATTATTGTGTTAGGTTGTGCTTGAAAATTCTTGTAGAGCAGACGAGCATGAATGCCCTTTTGGAAGGACATCGGTTGAACTCGTTCGCCTGCTCTGTGATCTTCTTCACATCGGGGAATCGCCATCAGAACAAGGGACAACATTCTATCCTCTTTTCTTTACTCATGATCATCCTTTTGAAGAATTTTTCTCCATTTGTATTGTGCTTCTGAATAAAACCTGGAAAGAAATGAGAGCAACAATAGAAGATTTTGTTAAGGTATTGCTCATTTTTATATTAGAGAATAACAAGTCAATCAATCAAGTCTAATCTACATGGTAAGAACTACAGGCCGATGTTACACATTTTTATACAAATATTTGTACCACTTTTTGTTAGTTTACCCCTATAATAAAAGTGTGTTCCACGCTAAATTTATTCCATTTTCTTTTATATTTAAGAGTTAGTATATATTTATAGACTACCTTTATCCATGTAAATGACATGAATAGATCACTTCAGGGCTGTACAGAGGGCGGGGCTAACAGCCTACATTTCTGATTATTATCCACTGTTTTTGATTGATAGAATTTTTGTTACAATATCCAGTTTTTCTATCTATCATCTTTTAGATTTTGAAGCCTGATGGCCTGAGCTAAATCTGCCCCTCCCGCCCAGTGTTGATCTCGCGACTCTCCCCTACTTCCTACTAGTACCTAGTATACCTAAAATGTATGTTTTCAAAGGAAAGTGTAAAAAAAAGGGCATGCTAGAACAAGCAGGTATAGATTGAGAGCGACCATAAACTGGGAAACTCTATTTCAAGCCTATTAGCCAACCTAGTGATGGCTAGTGGTCTTTATTAACTTCTCAAACTTGATGGATAGTGCTAAAATGAAACCTAGTTTTATCGTCTGGAGTCCAGAACATACTTGCGAGTTAACTCGTCTGGAGGTTGTGGAGAACAGATTCCAGAGGGCAATTTGGCTCATCACAAAACTGTAGAGTACAGGTACCCAAAGATTGTCTGGAGACCCTAAAGAGTAAAATAAAGGATTAGTCAAAGTAAGCAACAAATATGCTTTGTTACATCAGTAGAATAAGGAGATAAAACTTTATTTAAACAAACAAATTCAATGGGCTGCTAGATACACAGTGTGCTTATCATCCGTTCGGAAATAGGGTTAATTTGAAGGTTGAAGATGTAAGGAGTTGGAAACAAGGAATAGAGAATATAGAAGATGAAGATGAAAGAAGACTATAGTGATGGAAGAAAAGGAATTGATATAATTGAAAATATAGTTGAAAGTATATAAGGAAACAGTGTGAATGGATGATTAATAAAGCACCAAGGAACTCTCATAAAGGCTACTTCTCCCTTTGAACGACTGAATATAGATTTCAAAGGTCCTCTTCCTTCAAGCTCTCGAAACAAATATTTGCTAGTTTTGATTAATGAATACTCTCGTTTCCCTTTTGCTTACCCTTGTCCTGACATGTCTGCATCTACAATTATACACAAACTTGATGAGTTATTTTCTCTATTTGGAACACCCTCGTACATACATTCCGATCGAGGCACGTCATTCATGTCATGAGAGTTGAAGTCCTACCTCCTATTGCGCGGCATTGCCTCCAGTAGAACTACGCCTTACAATCCACAGGGGAATGGTCAAGTCGAGAGATATAACGGTATAATATGGAATACAGTAGAATTAGCCCTGAAGTCTCGAGGGTTGGACATAACTCGTTGGGAATCAGTATTGCCCGATGCACTTCATTCTATAAGATCCTTACTCTGCACTGCAACCAATACTACACCGCATGAAAGACTCTTCAATCATCCCCGAAGATCAGGAAATGGAACTTCGACACCTACCTGGCTAATGACCCCTGGACCTGTTCTACTCCGGAGGCAGAATAGGCAATCAAAATACGATGCAAAAGTCAATGAGGTTACATTGCTTGAAAGTAACCCAGATTATGCCTTTGTTCGCCTTCCTGACGGCACTGAAGCCACCGTCTCGACTCGACATCTAGCACCGCTTGGTGAAGCCCACGATACTGATACACTGAGTAAAGATCTTGAAGCTGAGGCCTTGCCCAAGTCAAATGAAGAAGATGAACCAGGGGAGCCACCACTATTAAGTGAACGAGCCCAGAAATCAGTCTCTAGTAAGAAGAATAAGGAAACCATCTTCTTACTTACAAGACTATGTTCATTATTAGGAGGGGGTGAATGTGGTATAACATATGTTAATCATATGTTTCATGATTCAATTGTTTATTGTGCCATGTGGTTTATTGTTTTTGTTAGTAGGCTGTTGTTTTTCTTGTTATGCTGTAATTTAGCTCAATAAAGCCTTTGTTACAAGGTTATGTTTACTCTAAAATAATTCTACAGTGTCGTTATTTTCAAATCGTACCATTGTATTGAGGATATATGCAGTTTTCTCATTTTTGGGGAACGCAATGATGTCGGCATATCGTGGTGTTCCTTCTTCATCGATTCCGTACACATCTTCAAAGCATTGGAATCTGTTTTCTTTGAGTTGGTTTATTATTGTATGCTTGACGTTGTGGTGTCTCCGTGTGACGAGGAGCATGCTGTTAGGACAACTACCAAGCACATGGGCTGGTGTTTCAGTCTCCCTGCTGCATTTGCGGCAGATGGTACCTAAATCAGCTACACCTGCCAGACCAAGAACACCACGCAATGGCCCATAGTTAACATTGAGTTTCAATGCGTTCATCCATTCGGAACTGGAAAGAATTTATTTCTCGGATAATGGAGACTTTAATGTCACCACTCACTTAATACACATAGACTTCTGTACAAAACCTGGTATATGTTCATTCTTCTTTGATAGACATAGTAATTACACTTGGTACTTATACAAATAATTTTTTAGGTTTTCAGTGTGGTCAGAGAGCAGATTACAAGAGCTCTGGCTTCCCAACCAAGTGCATTAGACAAGTTCAGAGCAAAACTCTTTTTCCTCACATACAGTGAAATAACCAACCTTTGGCAGCAAGAGAGGACGTCTAGAGAAGAATGGGAATCACACGCTCGGCCGATTGTCGAATTGAAAGAAATGATAACTCCAGAAATACTTGATCTCATCAAGCAACAAAGACTAAGCTTTTTAGTAGATGGAACAAGATTTACAAAATATTCTGCAAGAGGACAGGTAAGGACTAGATGTTTAAACAAATATTTCTTCATTGCGAATCCATACATAAACATTTAGTTATTTGGTAAAAGAAAATAGATCATCATTCCATTTATTAAATGTATGTGTATTTATATGTGGCAGAAGATCAAATCAAACAAAAACACTCACTTTCTACGCTACTCCTTTATTTACTCTACATTTATCGCTTGTTTATGGCGCCTCTTCAAGAGCTCTTAAAGTAATTTATAATTACAGCCTACACCACCGAGAACCTTCTGCAGGCAGGCTCACGTCTAGACTGATGAGATCAACTGATGGATGTCCACTGCGCATCAGCAGTTTAAAATGGACATTTACCCTAAAACTATCAATTTTAAACAGCTCAAAAAACCAAGGACGGATTCCGCTGGTTAGCGAACTTGACCTTTCAAATTAGACGAAAGATTTTTGTACCAAATTTCATCAAAATCGGACCATTATTCACTGAGATAAAGCGTGAACAGACAAATATATATATATATATATATATATATATATATATATATATATATATATATATATTATAATGATTAATTTTTACAATAAGAAATAAAGAAATTTTAATTAGTTTTATTATGTTAATTTAACTTAATCTCATGGATCAAGGTTCCGAGTGAATGAACGGTATTACATTTATCTCCAGACAATTCTGAGATACAAACAATATTAAATTACATGCAAACAATAATAAAATAATTGAAAACTACAACAAAAACAATTCTTACCTCTAAATCAATCCGCTTCCAACGAAATCTCAATACATTCGGTATTCCTTGGAGGAGAGCTCTGACTTCGGCCAACGCTGAGAACCAAAAGACGCCATTCGAGCGGGAAACTTTGGCTTCTGTCTTTTTAACTTCCGCAGTTTGTTGGGTTATATATAAAGATAACAATTGTTTTTTGCCATACAAAATAATTAATTTATTGTTATCTGAATGTACATTTAATATGGATATATTGTACATCAGTATTGTCCAAAAATATTATTAATTTTGATCGTATATAATACAATGTTATTTGTACATATGGTTTGTGATTTGCGCGGGCTTTTCAAAATATCGATGGTTATTTGAATTTAAAAATATTTTCAAGAATGTAATATATCATTACAATATATATATATATATATATATATATATATATATATATATATATATATATATATATATATTCTGTGGTTCTGATATGTAAACTTTTCTCGTTGGCACTTCCAGGGTACGTCATGAGGTCAACCTTATAAGCGGGGTTCCTCCCTATGGATGGAGGAAGGAACTACGCTAAAATAGAAAGGTGTTCAAATATGGCGTGCCCGTTTGGGGGGGGGGGGAGAGGGTTAAACATATAGGGCAAATAAGGCATGAAAATAAAGAGTATTTATTTAATACCTCATCGATCATTTTATTTTTATTTTTTTATTCTATTTTTTTACGGTCCATCGACATCTGGGCCATTAGCCCCCACCAATAATATTATATAATGAATTGGAGCATTTAATCAAGATATAAAGAATGTTTGAGTGCTTTAAGGATTACATATTTTATTCCAAATTGAATTATTACTAACTAGTTAATTGGAGACCCGGTGACTGTGAGTGTTAAGGCGTGAGCACTCCATGCAAAGGATCATGGGTTCGATTCCCACTAGGGGTGGTGGCTTTTCTTTGGAAAAAAGAAAATGCATTAGCCCTATCCTGGCTAGAAAACGGTGGTGACCAATATATAACCCATCCTAAAATTCTGAGTTACTTATAATGAACGTTAAAATTTAAATAAATAAACTAGTTAATTGCTCTCTTTTAGGAAAATTCCTTATCATTCCAAACTGTATTGTAATTGTTTATATTTCTTCATTTACTTTGTGATTATTTTACAGAGAATAAAAGATAAGTTTTGGTATGTACGCTTATCTCCATCACATAAAGTCTTTCATTATGGGGATTGCGATGAAAAATTTGTGCCTACAGTGGAACAGCTGCCTAACAAACTTGCAGTAATCGACATTAAAGCCCTTGTTACCGGGAAGGAGTGTCCGCACATGAAGGATGCAAGGTACAATATTAATCCTTTAATTATGAGATGTTAACCTTCTCGGTGCGATGCAGGCTAGGGAGAGTAATATCCCTGAAGTTGGGGTGCGTCCACTACCTATTCCCTCCACAGGCGGACCAAACTCCCTCTCCTAGAGCGGCTCCTGTATTTTTTTTTTTTTTTACTTAGAGTTAATTTCAAACCCTTTGAAAAATGTTCCCATTCTCCTTTTTCATAAGGGCTTTGGACCTTCAATTAATTCAATTATTTTTTTTTTATTTTATAATAAGCTGTTTCTTTATTATTTACAGTTTTACTAATTAAAAAAAATGCCCCTGGCGAGTATTCTAGGGTGTCGCATCGAAAGGGTTAAATAGATATTTTACTAATATAGATATACCTCTTCTTACAACATTAATTCGTTCCAGGGGAGGTAGAAACTCTCTTAAGTAAAATTTACAAAATTAGAAATTTAATCAATAATTCTCATAATTTTTCAGAGGTAGAAAAACTACGCATCAGCTTGCCTTTTCTTTGACACTTGATTCTGCCGAGGTTCAGTCTCTTGACTTTGTAGCTCCCGATGAACAAGTCTTTGATTATTGGACAGATGGTATTAATGCTCTTCTTGGTAAGGTTTTATCATTTTTATGGTATTGATACATTTGATGTCCTCGTCAAATGGCTCAGATACTCCTTTATCTATGTATTGCATTTAATAACCTCCTGAATATTGTAGTATTTAGTAACCTTCTCCATATTGTGGTATTTAGTACCCTCCTCAATATTGTAGTATTTAGTAACGTACTCCATATTGTGGTATTTAGTACCCTCCTCAATATTGTAGTATTTCGTAACCTACTCCATGTACTGTATTTAGTAACCTCCTCAATACCATAGTATTTAGCAACCTCCTCAATATCGTGGATTTAGTAACCTCCTCAATATCGTGATATTTAGGAATCTTTCTTAGTGACCTCCTCAATGTACTATATTGAGTTACCTCCTCAATACTGTGGATTTACTACCTTCCTCAATATCGTGGTATTTTGTAACCTCCCAAATTTCATACAGCGAAACTATTCTGTCAAGTTAAATTTAAAAAGTGTGATAATGGACATAATATGAAATTGAACTATAAACAAAAAAAGTGGGTTGGCTATGTGAGTATAATCATAGGCTAATTACAGCAATTACTTTTAAAGTAATCATTTGGTGATAAAAAGTAACTGGCAGCCTTATGTAAAAAAGACCCAGAATGCTAATGAATATCTGTTACTTGTATGCAGATACTTCCTAATGGTGGTACCTAACCACCATTTACTTTACATCCTTAATCTATGACACATTGGTCTTTATACATCATGTACCTTCTGGACCTTCGATCATTCATTTTTTTAATATATTTTCTATTTTTTCTCTTTTCTTTTACAGGAAATAAGATGGTTAGTAAGGAAACTGAAAATGATTTAGAAACATTGTTGTCAATGGATATCAAACTCCGGCTTCTTGATGCTGAAGGTATAGACATTCCTCAAGAACCTCCTGCAGTTCCGACTGATCCACCAAACTACGACTTCTGTTGTAACATTCGATGAATAGAATTAGGAAACAATAGACCTAACTTTACACCAAAGAACCATAAAGACCGATATCTGCTTCTAAAAACTATTGGAGAGAGAGAAAAACAGGCTGAGCACAGTTCTAATTATCTATCTAGGAGATAATTCTAAATTGAGTCTAGTTTCATCAATTTTTTTTCTTATTCCATTTAGAAGTGTGTCTTTTTTCTTCCTAAAATGCCTTCTTCTTCATGTAATGTCTGCTTTTTGAAACTGTGATAACTAGTATGGACTACCAAGCAAAGCATTTTCTTTACATTAAATACCAAAATT
Organism: Gonocerus acuteangulatus; assembly: GCA_946811695.1. Lineage (NCBI taxonomy): Eukaryota > Metazoa > Arthropoda > Insecta > Hemiptera > Coreidae > Gonocerus > Gonocerus acuteangulatus. Next base: position 11,224,823 of record OX328125.1, read on the forward strand.
CCACGCTGTAAATTACTGCATCTTCTTTTCCTCTAAACCCTGAGCAACAGTTGATTATTATTATTTTCTATTAATTCTTTAAAGTAAAGGCTCTTGTCAAAATCTTAATAATTTTGCCTGTTGCTGGAGTTTATTGAATTTCATATTCAAGCTACAGTAAAATTCCTCTAATCCGGTATCCTATTTTCCGGCATGGCAGGGGTGTCAAGGACAAACATGAAATGTGCCCCTCTTCAGTTCTTATGCATCAATTTCTTGAAATCCCCATCCCAACAACCCCGTGGTGCCTGAAGGGGTCATAGAAAAATTCCCGGAAACCCTCTCTGTGATCAAATACGTACTTTATGCCAGTTCAGTTTATAGCTTTCAACTGAGGCAGTATAATTCTAACAGTGTGAAATTTTACTTTCGTCATTTTACATTAAATATGTACTAGTCTTATTGTCTATATTTCGTTTAATTTTTACCTCTATCCATTTTTACGACATGCATCCGATAGTCCGGAATATTTGATAATCCGGCATGCTTCAAGTTCCAAACATGCCGGATTAAAGAAAGTTTACTGTATTTATTTTTTTAACTCCCAATAAGTTTAAAAAAAATTAAATCATTATTTTATAGTTCTCTAGGAAATTGAGAAAATGCCATATACATATTGACTATATTGTATATAGGCAAACATTTATTGCAGGGGACAACTCGCACTGCAGACACCACATTTACCCATGTATTTTGATATATTATATAAGTAATAGTGAGGTGTAGATAGTTAGCCGTTGTTAGATAGTTAGGATTCGGCTAGGAATACCATTTTTGTAAAAATCTGTATTCAGGACTGTATTCTAGGATTTCGAGGAAGACAGTGGGCCTTTTCCGAAGTGTAAACAATTAAATTTGCTGAGGAAGCATCGCAGTTTCAAGGGAAATAAGTTTTCTTTCAGTAGTACTAAAGTTTTACATGTAAAGGGTTTTGAACAAATTAATGAATATATACATTACTATTTTACTTTCTTAATAATTTTAGTTTAAATTATTTTGAATTAATCTTTTCTTATTCCTGTTGTAATAATTATAATCTCTAATTATACAAAAAGATAACTGGGCAATTTGTAAATTAAAGAAAATAGAGAGAAACTAAATAAATCAGTTAGGAATAGCATAATAGCACGGAATATAGAGTGAGAATCGGAGCGTTTATGGGCTAATAAAGCCCAGTCTGAGGAGAGAGACGGGGTGAAGGTTGGGCCGTCTGAGGGAGTGACAAGCCTGTACGTAGACCAGTCCGAAAAGGGCTAAGAACATTTTTTTTTTAACACAAAAAACTCTTACAAGTGATTTGTATTTGTAGATCTACCATATTTCTTTATTGGTTTAATTACTCTGTTTATTAATTCTGCATTTCGTTGTTCAAATTTCACAACCCCATAAGTCGATTTTTAGCGACATTGAGTTATTGATATCTTTAGAATCCTTATTATCTCCCAGACAAGATGATAATAGATTAAAAAAACACAATAGAACGCGCTAAAATTGACTATTACTTCCGTGTAAAACAAACTGGTTTCAAACGATCGAGTCTAATCGCTTATCTCTCTCATCTATTTTACCCTGTTCAGACAAGGTTTTTCGTTTAAATGTTACCAAAAATATGTCTTAAGTCGGAAATCCTCATAAGTTGCAAGTTATTATTATTATTGGTTTTATGCATCGCATCTTTGGTGAATTGCATTTTTCCAAGTTACAGATCATTACAGTTTTATTGCTCCCCTGAAAAGTTAGGAAAATTGACTTACGCGGTTGTGAAATTTGAGTGAAGATTTGTGTTTTGTCTAACAGTAATCACCAGGGCTACCAAAGATTTGACGAAACATCGTGAATACAGATTTTTACAAAAATTGTATTGATGTTTTCCCAGCCGAATCCCAACTATTCCCTTACTACTTATTGTATAAACGGTTTATTAACAGTTTTATGTTAAGAAAACTAGGAACATAGAAAGATTATTTAAATTTCATTCTATGAAAGACGTTTGATTGGTATTTCAACAATAAGAGGCAATGTCCTCGGGAAAAAAGGTTGGAGTTTAGTGAAACCACAGGCATCAGGTTGCGTAGGTCCAGGAGTATATACTTGAGGGGTTTGTGTCACTCTCTTCAATATCTGATTTGAGCATTATTAACAATAATAATAAATAATTTCCTGTTAAATTACTTGAGTCTTTTTGTTTGGAATTTATTACAATAAGCGAAATTATGATACATTTTGGAATGCCTTTCCAATGATTATTTTGAAACTAGTCTTAACCAGTAAATATGTTTGTATTATTAGGTAATAAGAGATATAAACGGCATTACTTGGGATCTGGATATCAAGAGTCTAAATACTACCAGATACACGCAGTGTTCCGCAGGGTCTGAAAATAATCATGAGCCTTTATGAGGTATTGACTTTCGAAACATGATATATCCAAATTGTACAACTTTTCAGGGGACATAAAAAACGTCTAAGCTAGTATAATTGCAGTAGTAAATTAATATTTACGAGGTCACACTAACATTTATTTCCTTTTGTTTGATGAGATTTAATGAATTTCCAAGAGAAAAAAATGTTTTTCTGCATGAAAAACACAAAGTTTTGAGAAAAAAATGATTTTGATGAAAAAGTGGATTTAACCCATTTTGAAAGTCATCGCCTCATATCAGGTATATACAATGTCCCTTGGCATCTAATTATCATTGGTCAATAAAATAATTTTTGGTAATCCTCAGTTGCTGATCTCTACGAACAGTATCTATGTTTGTTTGTCTATAATTTTTGTCATATGGGTCTAACCCTCTCTCTAGGATCTGTTAATAAGTCGGAATTTTTTTTTTTTTACTTGGTTAGGGCGTTTGATTCTGTTTAAGTTGAATTTTCCGGAGGGTAGTGAGATTCTGAAAGGTACAAGGTTCTCCATCACTCTCAGACTAAAGACGTAATCATGAATTTATTAAAATTCATGAAAACAGAATCTTAAAATGGTTCAAACTATAATTCCGATGTTGTGAATATTTCCTCAGGTTACTGGGGTCTCTGAACCTACAGGAAAACCTCGTTTACCCTGATCAACTGGGACCAAGGCCGATCCGAGTTAACAAAAATCCCGGTTATCCAAATGACAGAAAAACAAAAAAAAAACACCATTTAAATCACCAAAATATTTTTAATGGCGTTTATAAATTATCGGCACAGTTTCACCTAAAAACACATACACTTTATTTACTGTAATAGCCTATGTATTTGCACTGTACTCAATGTAGTTATAGGCTATTCTGTATTAAAAAAGGCAATGAGCTTTTGCTGTCTCACTTTAGTGTATCGCTTACGAGCAGTGCAATCTCAACAAAAACAAAAGCCTTTTTCATTTGCGTTTTCTGTTCTTTTTGCAATCAGATACGGTCGATGTTCTCACACTAAACTCAGCAGCAATTTTCTTTAACGGTTTTCCCTTATCAATTTGGTGCTCCCATCCTTTTTTCCATTGTCACAACAATGTTTTTATGTTTCGTGTTAATCGTGGGCAACGAGCAAACGATACTGTACTTTGACCGTTAGGTTAGGAAAACTCACGTAATTGACCTAATGAGAATAGCAGTTTACCTTCTGAAAAACAAGTCTTCATTTACTACACTGAACAACATAATTCTTTTTATCAAAACTGGTCCGGGTTATACGGACGTCCAAGGTTAAAGAGGTCCGGGTTAACTAGGTTTTACTGTACTTATTAGAGAGAAAAAAAGAAGAAAATTTAGGCTGTAAAGAGTTGTGATGAAGCCATGTCTGTAGAGGAAGTGGAGCTTGAGAGAAGGCTTTGTACGCACTCTTTAGTAAGTCAAAGTCAACTTATACAAACTATATCTTGGCTTTTCTCTTTCAATTTAATATAAATTAAAATTTGAAATACGAAATTGCTCATTGTAAATTCATTTTCATTTTTTAACAGGTTTGAATGATAAAACAATTATCAAATTATAATAGGCTATCTGATTATCAAATTCGCCTGATTTTGTTCTTAAAAACTGCATAACATGGCTTCAATTTTTGTAAACAATTACTAAAGCCTTTATCCATTATATGTACATATATATATTTCCTTAAATTATTAAATATTAAATTATTGTATTTTGTCAGTAATTTAAGAATAGATTTTTTTTTTTTAATTCAAAATTTTCATTTTGTTCAAACTCAATAATTTTCAAAACTCTTGCTTCAGAGCCTTGTCTACTTGTTACAATTGACAAATAAGTAATTTGTTGATCACCTGTTATATTTATCATCCATTCTCCGAGTTGGTAGAAGGTACATCTCTCTCCATGTCCTGGGTAACTTGGTGAAAAGGTCACCATTGTACTCTAGAAATTATCAGGAAGTCTGTTGTTGTTTCCTAGAAAGACACTTGGCAGATCTCCAGTCATTTGTTTCCATTTTTATTACTCTAAGCATTCCTGATGTAGCGCTAGAAGAAATGGCTCATGATTTTTTTTCTTTTAACACTTTCTGGACCAATGGCTTCAAAAAAAATTTCCATCGGGCCCAAGTTTTCCTTTTTGTATAGTTAATTTGAGCAAACATATAAAAAAAAAAAAAAATAAGTGAAAAAGCTTTTGAAATTATTTACTTTTAGTGGATTAATTACAATTTAGTTCAGTGTCTAATACGCCACGACAGCCAGCACGCTGAAGGAATTGTTCTGGCGGATTCAGTATCATACGAAACCAGACCCGCTAACCTAACCACGGGGAATAACGTAATGAGGCCCCAAACCAAATACGAAGGGTATAGGTCAAGGCTCGGAGTAGCGGAGATAGAAAGAAAGGCAAGCTATCTGCTGATGCACATGTCACATCACCAGGCCCGCAGAACACATCTCTCGGGCTCGAACGTGTTTACTGAAATCCCTTTACTGTGTTCATCACTTGAAAAATGTTAAGAGTAGCTCATACAGTCTAAGCTGATTTCACGTTTTCCAACATAAAAATTAAACTTATTTCTACTCTTATTTAATTAATTACTTTAATTGAATATCAAATTTAACTTGATCATCTTAAAGCTTATCGAAGAAAACAATTCAGATGTAACCAACCACCTAAACTGTTAAGAAAGAACAAGCCATGCTAAAAAAGCTTTTGCCGAAGATTGTTAAGAACTTAGCACTAGTTTTTGAGCAGTATTTGTAGATGAAATTTAATCTAGATTCAGAAACTGTGATACTTTTTTACAATTCATAGACCGGAAATCAAGAAATCCCAGTGTTTCATATGAAAACCAAGTATTTTCTTTTTAATTTAGCATATCTCTCTGACGTATAGGAAACAGGCTCTCATTTTTACAGCATTTAACTACAAATTTAATTTAAATTAAACCCTCCAAGTTAAAAAAAATTGATCATTGATACCCTGTGTAAGATATACTACTTTTTATTTAAAAGAAAAACCAACCTTAAACAATATAATGTTAAAAAAAAGCTGATTTTTTTTTTTTAATATGTATTACTCTTTGTCTTATTCTGTTTACACTCTATTATTTGCTTGTGCTGTGATTTTTGTGAGTATACTTTATGCCTGTAATTTTATCAATTTATTTATATATTTTTATTTCTACTCTTATTATAATATTATTAGTAGTATTAGCTTATTTATTTAATGATATGTATTAGAGTCAATTTATTATATAATCAAATATGACTAAATAAAAAGTACAAAATTATAAATAAAAAATATAGTGTTTCTATAAAATTATTATATAATGGAGTTTTTAATATAGAAAGTAATGACAGAGTGATAATATATTATTAATTAGAATTTGTAATCTTGTTAATAAATATATGAATACAGCCTTTTTATACTAATTTAAAACAATCTATTTTTCTCTCCTTCAAACTAGAGGATGATTGATCATTTGTTCCTCTTTTACCACTAGACGGCAGAGACAATATTAGGGCTATTACAGACTGGCGACTCTGGCTTATTATAGTTTCAATAGACCCTTGGTTGCCAGTCGCCCGGGCAACTCGTTATGTAGTGGCAACACACCAGCGACTGCCAGTCGATCTCTAACTAAGAACCCTCAGAGTCGCAATTTTCTACTACCACTTCAAGTGCCTCGCAAGATTCTGAAATTTTAGATTTATTTTGAATCTTTATTTATTTTTTTGTGCTTTTATTTTTTAATTTGTTAAAAAAACATTGATTTAATTAAATAATTAAAAAAAATATATTTTTTCAAATTATTTACAATTTATTATTTTTATTATTTATTTATTTGAGGAACTTTGTAACTATGAAATGGCTCCATGAAATGTTTTACAAAGAAACTTGACATCAAAACATAATAATAAACACAGGTATTGAAAACAAAATAAAAGAAGAAAAACTCTAATACAATAAAACTAATTTTAGAACGCAGAAACAAAGTAAAGGGGGGAAAACAAATAATCAGGAAGAGTTTTACCGAAGAACAGCTATGTTAATTAAACTAGTGCCTACTATATCGAAAAATTCGTGGGAAAATTGCATTCATATTGTCTATTTAATTTTTCCTGGCCTCATTCTTCTTCGTTCTTTTTGTTTTTCGAGGTCGCCTCTGCCGCTGATAGTTAATATTTTCATTACTCCCAGAGTTTTCCATTCTTTCCCCATTTTCATCTTCATTCGAACTGCTCTCCACTTGTCGGGTGGTGCTACTACCAGACTCCTTTAGAGGGCTCCTAGCTTCTTGAGGAGGACGATCTCTCTTAGGAGACATCATTCTTAGGAAGTTTTCCATCAATTCCAGACGCTCAGCGCTTTCCTGGGTTAACATTTCCAATGTTAACTTTAAATCAGCATCTTCATAATTACCTTCCCTTGCATGCTTTGGTTCTCTTATAATCTCTTCTTCTATATCAAGATATTCCTGCGAGGTCGGGACACCAGAGAACTCACCTCCTAAAATTGATGGAATTTAAAAATAAATTAAAAATGTGTTAAAAATCCTGTTAATAGTAATAATCTTACAATTAAAGAAATATCTTCTTCAAAATTTTCAATTATTTTATCACACGTACCTAAATAAACAAAATAAACGGAGCTTATAATGTATGAATGATTCCTAAAAATGTAACGGTTGTAAAATAATGAAGTTCTCACTTACCTTAGCATTATAGTTTTTCATCGGGAGAAATACATGCCAGTTATATGTGGCATTCTTGTGTATTTAAACAATTTAAAATGGCCTTTTTTTATAGTGTCTTCATAAAATATGTTAAACATTCCTTTTAATCTTCTTTTTTGTAACAACAGATGTACCCAACACTCTTTTGATTTTCTTTCTCTCTATAATTAGTAGTGCTACTATTGCGAATTCTTCGAGGTCCCTTCTGCACTGTCACTTGGCTTGGTCTCCTGGCCCTAGTTGCTTATGTTTTGGTCCCCGGGAGACTGAGTCACCGGCGACCAGTCGACAGAGCGTAACAGGCCTTAATGCCAATTCCAGTACACTGTTTAGGATACATTAGAAAAGTCTTCACAGAAATGGGTGCTTCTGTCGAGGTAAAAAGCTGTTATCTAATCACCGAAACATAATATATACATTGAGGATAGATCTTTTATTGTTCAGATTGGAAAAGCGGAGATTGTCATGGTTCAGTCAGAACAGTTAATAAAACTACATTTTCAGCATGCGTTTTCCTCCATAGGGAGGAAGGCTGCTCATAAGGTTGACCTCATGACGTAATCCGCTGCTGACTAGAACATTTCACGTTTCATAACCATTAGATCACACTTCCAAAATGAATATATTCGATTTAAATAAAGTACACGGTGAAAATTAAAAAGAATGGGGGGGAGAAACAAAGATTAAAAGAATATTTTTGTTAAATACATATTTTTTAGAATAGAAAATAATATTACATATATAAAAATATATCTTTTGTAGAAATATAAAATGTTAATATAACAAATTTTCCTTCATTCAAATCAAGAAGGCTTCTCCAGCCAACAAGAAGATAGAACGACTGCGTCTCCCCAGTCGTCCGCTCGTCATCGGCCAGTTAGTCTCTCTCTAGTCCTTCCCAGTAACAGTCTCTCTATATCATCAGTCGATATCTTTCCGCCTTGAGAGAGTTTTAGGAGGAAATATATGTTAAACAGTGATGTTGAGTCTTTAATGCATGAACGGTGCAAGTTGAAGGGATTTAAATGCATGTAATAAAGCCAGAAACTTCTAGAGCAGCCAAAAAGATAAAATATTTCATAAAATATATTTTCAGGAAAAACATTGGAGAAACAAAACAAAATTGAGATAACCCGTCCTAAAATTCGTACTCAATAATAATTGGTGTTAAAATTTAAATAAAACAACATTGAGAAGAATATTGAAATTACTTTAATTTAATAATTACATTTTTAAATATAAATATTTAAACAAATTTATCACCCTATCTTTGTATATGTTGGGAGATGACTAGACATTTTATACTTTTTCATTCAAAGAAATACAATTTTCATAAACTTAATGAGGTCTCCGAAATCATTCCTTATCCCTCCAGGATTTTCATATTTTCTCTGCTTTCCTGTAAAAAAAAATTAGTAATATTGAAACTATATTTTCTGAGACAAACAAAATCTACCACTGTTGCAGCATTGCAAGTTTTGACAAGAGACAAATTTTAATATAAGTACATTAAACTTTGAGAGGAAGCAACTTTGTCAACACGTAGTTCAAATTGGTCTAACAATGAAAGAAATAATGACTGTGTAATATTAAAACACATGAAAATCTACTCTATTTCAGCCGTAGTATTTGTAATTAGCCTCTAAAATTCTATTTTATTTAATTCTATACACAAACACCCAAGTTCTGGTGTCAATTATTAGCTTAAATGGCTTTTCTTTGTTCCTTAACAGAAAACACAAGTGTTGAAGAAAATGTAAAAGTAAACAATGCATTTTGAAAGGAATAGGATTGTCTGTTTCTGAAACTTAAGTTTTGTAGATGGTTCACTATTAGTTTAATTGATCATTTATTTCATTGATTGATTTGTTATTAGTGTGAACTCCGATCAGTTTTTCTTAGATTTTACCAGGAAGTTACAAATATAGTATAAAAACAACATAATGAATGTCAGAACTGTCTATTGATGAGGCTTCAGGAAATTAAAACACCATGGTTGGAGTGTTGGGAATAAAGATACAGGAATTTATGGTAGATAAAGTCTTCTCCCCCAGAATATATTAGCTGAGCGCTTTTGGCCTCAATAAGCCATCATCAGAGCAAGTTGGCTACAACAAAAGAAGGAATGCATCAGAATAAATGAAAATTCTGTTTGGTATAAACATACCATTACAAAAAAGTCCAACTCGGAGGAACTGCGTCATTTTAGGGCGGTTCCGTTCTTATTCCCAGTGTCATTTGGAAAGCTTGAAATAGAGACCGTAATTATTTTGGTTAGGCCTTTCTTGAAATACTTTTATGGCCCCAGATACGATAAAGGTAGCAAGGGAACTCTGCCACTACCTTACCTGGACTCTCTGGCCTTCTCAACGTTCGCTCTAGGAGTTTCAGACCCGGGATTCGCCCTTGAAATCGGACATTGAATTTTTCATAGATGATGGTGTTATTCACTTTAACTTGAAACTATGAGAAAACTAAAGGGGAACCAGAGAAACAAGGCAAAGTGTCATGTTACCTACATCTTTCTGACTCAGAAAATAAAATAGAAAAAAAATCAATTTTTTCTGATTCGCCCTTTCTCTTCCCAGGTCCTGATTGCAGGATTCTAATGGCCTCTGATGAAGTGGCAAGGGACATATAGAGATAATTGTTAAATAATGTTCTTTAAAAAATAAAAATGAATTGCTGTTAATTTTGATGAGCTAAGCCATATACAATTTAAGAAAAGTGAATATTTTTTTATGTGCATACAATTCTGACGTTATTACACATTTCTTCTTTCTTTTGTAGTAGTCATTTTGCTTCTAAAAAAAACAACAACAAAAAACTTTCTACTTGGCGTATTGAGGCTGAAAGAGTAGAATTTAATGAATATAATATTTTTATTCGCCCCTGAAACAACAATACTTTCAAAGAGTTTGAATAAATTACCATAAATACATTTACTTACCTGCATTAATTATGTTTTTCTATTCCTTAATACCATTAAAAGAACATTTTTCTACCGTAATTTTAATATTGTTGATTGCAACCACTCCATGTCCATTAAAAACAGGTTCAAAAACAATCTGGAAACAAATCAAACATTAAATTAAAAATCATGAAATCAACATGAACAAGCATGTTCCTCAACTCATCCTCATCTGCTAAGCTGCTTTCAATAAATCTATGCAGATATAAACCCTAATAAATGAGAAAAACAATTTTGGGATTTGGTATCCTGAGCCGTCCTTCCAAGCAGCTGTAAACCAACAAGATGTTTGTGGAGCAGAGAAAAACATTAGTCGAGCAATATAAAACATTTAGCTATTTCAGTCCAGTCAACGAATGCTTAAAAACAGCTATAGGTGGAAATTTTTGGAACACAATTTTTGACTTCGTAACTTTGTTTGGGCTGGATAGGAGGTGAACATATCAAAAGTCCTCGCCCGTAGCCTTTGTGCCGGGGGGGAGGGGGGTTTAGAAGGTCCCATTTTTCGGGTTTTCACTTATATCTCGGAAACCCTGCGTCCTAGCGACATGACTATTTTATAACAAATGAAAGCTGATTAAATTTCCTACAAGTTCTATTCTATAAAGTTTTTCGAGATATCTTTAGGTTTCGAAATATCCGCTCTTGAAAGTCGGTCATTTTGGGGAAAAACACTTACGCCGCATATTTTTTCCCCTTTTTGACGGGATAAGTCTTCAACGATGAACCCAAAAAATAAATGTCGGCTACAGGGTTGTAGAGTATTGCATTCCCTTCAATAATATATATCACTTTGCTATTTTATGTATTTTCCTTCAAACGTAAAAATAATTTCAGTGTTCATCGTGAAATCTGAAATTCAGCGACTAATAGACCAGGTAACTAATATTTATAGATGGAAATGTTTGGAACACAATTTTTGATTTCATAACTTTGTTTCGGCTAGTTAGGAGGTCAACGTATCAAAAGTCCGTAAGATAAGATCATGTCGATGGTTTTGCTAAGACCACGTGAGTGCATATATAACGTTTGAAAGAAAATACATAAAATAGTAAAGTAATATATATTATTGAAGCGAATGGAATGCTCTACAACCCTATAGCCGACATTTATTTTTTGGGTTCATCGTTGAAGAGATATCCGGTCGAGAATAAAAAAATGTGTGTTTTTTCCCCAAAATGACCGACTTTCAAGAGCGGATATTTCGAAAACTAAAGATATCTCGAAAAACTTTATTAAATAGAACTTGTAGGAAATTGAATCAGCTTTCATTTGTTATAGAATAGACCCACGGTTTCTGAGATATAAGTGAAAACCCGAAAAACGGGACCTTCTAAACCCCCCCTCCCCCCGGCCCAAAGGCTAAGGGCGAGGACTTTTGATACGTTGACCTCCTAACTAGCCGAAACAAAGGTATGAAGTCAAAAATTGTGTTCCAAACATTTCCATCTATAAATCTTAGTTACATGGACTATTAGTCGCTAAATTTCAGATTTCACGATGAACACTGAAATTATTTTTACGTTATTATTATTATTATTGAAGGGAATGCAATACTCTACAACCCTATAACCGTTATTTATTTTTTGGGTTCATCGTTGAAGAGTTATTTGGTCAAAAAGGGGAAGAAATATGCGGCAAAAGTGTTTTTCCCCAAAATGACCGACTTTCAAGAGCGGATATTTCGAAACCTAATGATATCTCAAAAAACTTTATAGAATAGAACTTGTAGGAAATTTAATCAGCTTTCATTTGTTATAGAATAGTCATGTCGCTAGGATGCAGGGTTTCCGAGATATAAGCGAAAACCTGAAAAATGGGACCTTAAAACTAAGCTTTACGAGCTTGTCAAAGAAAGTATGTTAACACTGACATCCATATTTAATGGTAATATGCAATACCTTTGTTTGTTAAAACTCACAATTACAATCCACTTCTTGATTCATAAAAGCAAAAAATATTCTAAATAATAATCTTGAATAAGAAAAATTAAAAAAATTATTAATTCCAAAATCAATCTAAATCTTATAAATCATTAATTATATACATTATGAATATATTTTGAGAAAAATTCATTTTTAGCTTTAGGATATGAAACAACTTGTCTCTTACTAATCATCAATGCTCTGATGTAATAGGCTGACATGAAGCTTGAGAGAACATTAATTTTGTATGCAAATAAAAAGGATTAACATTATCGGCTGAAGGTGCTGAGACGTCCTGGCCAAATGTTCAGTTTTCTTTCAATGGAGAACAAGTTAATTTATTTTTATGTTCCTTTTTTATCTAAAGGTAACCACCCTTTTCTGGCTAATATAGAGATGATGCCTATCCTTTTATCGAAAAAAAAATCATTGAATCAAATCGAACCCCTTAGCAAGTTTAATGATGATAATTTTTTAAAGAGTTATTAAGAGTATTTTTTTCTATTTTATTTATTTATTTTTTTACAGGGCACCGAAATCTGGGCCATTAGCACCGACATCCATGGTGCAGCGAGGAATTTTCCTAACAAGCCGTGAGATGAGAAAAAAATGGGGAGACCCATTAAGAGTAGTTGTCTTTACTATAAACTTATGAAATAAGCTCCAGAATAGATGAGGATCTATGAATTGAAAATATCCAAGGTGACAAAACTGAAATGTTTTACCTTGATGTCTTATGGTGTACGAGTTTGGGAGGTCTGACCACACTAGGAATCAGCTAACTATGATATATATTGGGGATTTTGGAGACAATATCAAAATAGCCTGCATCTGACTACATGATTTACTAATCAATACTTCTAGAATCTGTGAAATAGGCCATTTCACATTCTTAGATGAAGTTTATCTGGTCCCTGAGGAAGCAAGGGAAGATGGAATGAAAGCAACCGGCTGAAGATGATTTGCTTTACATAGGTATTTGTGACTTATGACTTACATTCTCTTCTGTATCGAAAAATATTAAGCTTCTCAAAATAAAGAATTGATACTTACTCTATAAGGTTTTCTCAAGTCTATACTTGTTTCGACATTATTCCATCCTTCCTTAGTAAAGTTTGACATCCATACATTCCTGGAGAACCCCTTACTCATATCTGTAACCGAATGTAAAACTTCTTGTTTCACCTGAAAACCAAAATTAAGTTTAATAATTGACCAGAGCCATTTGAATATCCTTCATCTTTGAGATTTCATTTGAGGCATGGGTGTATATAGAAAATAATTTCGGAGGGAGGCTGGGAGAATTTCGAGGAGGGGGCTGAGAGCATTTTGGGAGTATGGAATACTAACAATCTAGAACTTGGAATTGTTAGCCAATTAAAACGCTATTATACCCAAAGAAATTATTTTTTCTGAACTGAGTGATCTTATTTAATTTATTTTTAAGGTTTTTATGACACATTTTTACTAATTTTGGGGGGAGCCCCCCCCCCTATATATACGCCCATGATTTGAGGTTCATTTATTTTTTTAGTACTTTATTTTATTGGCAATTACATTCCTCCGTGTGGTGTGTACTTGTCTAGTATGCTTTAATAAACCAGCATTTTAATCAATAAATTGGAGGCCCGGTGGCTGTGAGTATTAAGGCGTGAGCACTTAACACTCACTCTGTGTCTAAGGTCGTGGGTTCGATTCCCACTAAGGGTGGTGGCTTTTCTTTCAAAAAAAGAAAAGGCATCAGCCCCATTCTGGCAAGAAAAGGATGGTAACCTACAGATAAACCGTCCTAAAATTCTTAGTTGATAAATGGAAATAATAAATGCATTTTTAGATGTTTTATTTCTACTGAATATCAGATATATTACAATTTTAGTAATTTGCTTGATTCAAATACTATCAAATGAGATTGTACACAATTCTTTCTGACAGTTTTTTTTCAGTTAGAGATGAGAGAGTATTGTTTTATGGTAGTGTGTACGCTTTAGGGACTTTGGTGACACAAAGGATACCAGCCTTGACACAAGGGAAATATCAATAAGGAGACTTCTTGATTATTGGAAGGTAGTAGCACTCTGAAGAGAGACTGAAACGGGCAGTATAATAGGTTGTATCGGCCGCAGTATGCCCTTGAGTAGGATAGCACGAGTTTGATGTATTGTATTGTATTTAGGGTAGAGTCTGTAATTGTTCGATGATTCGGTCGTGTCAAAACTACTTGCGATCCAGTACTGTTCCCCTTATAAATAAAACATATTTCTTAATTAATTCAACTTACTTTAACTGCAGAAGATGTAGAAAGGTAGTAAGAAAAATAAAAGCATCCAAAATAATTATTAGAAGTGTCTTCTAGGGGATGAAAATTGGCTGATATCAGTTGAGTGTTTGATGAAGCCTGGCTGCCAGTCACAAAGAAATATCCTCCTACAAAATAATTTATTAAACCAAAAAAAAGCATCTAGGAAAAAACAAGCAAGTCAACCCAATTTGTTTTAATATGTAAGCAACTACTTACGAGCTTTTGGAATGGGCCTCCATTTCCACAATATCTTTCCTCTGTTACGGAAGCCGCAAGTATTCATATTAAAATTGCATTTAAAGTCATAGGGAAACCCACTGTGAACCTTAGAACCTGAAATCATGTAGTGAAACTAATAATTAACCAAGGTTTTAGAATTTATTGAAGACAATTGAAGGGGTAGCTGCTATGTTGGATATTATGTGGGACTATAAGTTGAAATGGTTAGGGGCAACAAGATTAAGTAGCATACAGAGCTTGTATTCATATTTTAGTAGCATTTACATCATAGACTCATAGTCCCACATAATATTCAACATATAGCAGCTAAAGTTAAGTTTTGTTAAAAATGTTGCTTGGCACTATTTTGCCCCGACCCCTTCATTTTAAGTGATATTATAAAGAATAATAAGTAATAAAAATGTAAAGGAGGAAGAAATTATCAAACCTAACCTAAATGAATTTGTTTGCTTTTATAATTTATGATTAAAATGTTATTATTATTTCCCTTGTGGGTAGCCATTGTCATAAAGTATTATATAAAAACAAATGAGACCCGTAACAGGCCACAAGGGCCCAGAAGGGCAGATATTGTAGAGTTATCTGATTATTGACCATACAGCACTCTAGGGAGATAGCTTGGTCAGTACTATACTCCGGCCGTCAGATTTTCCCCATGGCAGGTACCCATTAATAAATTAATTAAAGGCTGCGTTGGCCTAGGGACAATCAGGCATGCCGAATCCAACCCGCGAACGATGGTACTAGAAGATAAAAATCTTTAGTGCGCTCGGACTTTGAACTGAGGTCCTCCAGCATATTAGTCCAGTGCTCTACCACTGAGCTAAACTCGCCCCCAAAAAATAATATATCTCTGCAAAGAGGTACAAAATTTGTAAAACTATCCCATGCTTGTTTTATTTATATAAATCATAGGAAAAATAAAAGATAATAGATAACATAATTTCGGTGTACCCCTAACAGAGTCCAGGGGGTGTGATTGCTTTACCCAGGGGCATTTACAAGGTCACAAAAGGCACATACCCCAAATTGTCTTAAGGTCCAGAGCAAGGTGTAGTCCATTTATCGCCACTTACTTAAGGTCCACAGTGCCCTGTGCTCCCTCTCTGAAATGTGCAGAGGAAGCAGACATCTCTTCTCACTCCATCGTTCCCCTTCTTCCTTCTTAAAGCTAGCTAAACAAACTCACTCTACTGGGGCCTTACAGTTGTGAATAGTATCAATTGCCAAAGCTTACAAAAATTAAAAAAAAAAAAACTCAACATTGGAACCCACTAGAAGAGTGGTTGGAGCATTACTTTCCAGCTGTATCTTTGTATTCCAGGGTGCTCCAGGACAACCCTTGAAAAATGAATTACTCGTCTGTGTGACAAAAACCAATCTCGAGCCAGAGTGGATTCACCTTTCCCAAAAAAAGGATTTATTTCGGCTCTTTTTTTGTGTGTGTGTGTGTGTGTATGTGTTTAACGGTGTATCAACAGCCGGGCTGTCTACAGGTTGCCACCCTTTTCTATAATGCCAACAGCACGTGGTTGGTCACCCATTCAGGTACTGAGCACGCCCGATGTTGCTTAACTTCGGTGATCTACAAGAACCGGTGCATTCAATGTGGCTATGGCCATTGGCTATTTCGGCTCTTAAAATAATATACAAAAGGATATTTTCATTTTATTGAGACAAAATTAATCTGAATTAGAGAAGAGAAAAACACAATGCTTACCATCACAATTGTATAGTTTATATATTCGCTTTGTGTCACTTTCACTTAGACCCCGTTTTCTCCAAATGGGGCCGATGAAAGCTCCTGATTTAGTTTGAATAGTTGGTGATCTTCCATCCTAAAAAATACATACTCCACATTAAATAACATTTTCTTTCTTGAGTAATTGATATGACTATATAGTTTTACTATTACAAATTTCTGCTTGAAACATTAGGTTGAGACATTTTTAGCAAAATTTAAAAAAAACTTCGGTTACAAAAATCAATTACAAAAATTCTTTAGAAAAAATTACTTCATATTTGTATTTCTCGATCTAAATAACTAAATGTTTTTCAAATCTTGAACATTAAAAAAATATTTTGCCAGGCTGAGGTTTGAAGCCAATTCCTGTTCGTTATGTTTGACAAGATATCTTCTAATGAATCCAAACCCCAGCCTGTTGGGTTAATTTAAGTATTTGAATAATAATCAACTGATGATATATTCCGCCCTATACGAGATACATATAATGCTATTTTCAAACTCATCAGCTGAAATATTTTTTTTGTGCATGAATCTCCCCAAATTATTCATCAGAAGGCTATTTGATTACTCTCTTCTTATAAATAAAAAAAAAACATAGTGATTTCAATGAATAGTAATAATAAATAAATATCAAAATGCATATAATTGAATCTAAATTAATATGTTTATAATTATTATTTGGCCAGAAAATATCTATTGGAATTTTGGAAGATTTTCTAAATCTTCAAATTAAGATGTCTGACTGGACTCACAATCAAAATAAAAGTGAAATATCATTCTGCATTATTAAATAATAAGAACTTACCTTAGAAAAAGCAAATTCGTCGTACATCATGATGGATTTTAAGTCAAACGGCTCCCCTAATGTATTAACTGTTGAGGGCGAATTTTTAATAAAAGCTGATGTAAACCCCTAGAAAAAGAAAGAACACCCAATCATGAGGTAAATTTATTGTACAATCTAATCAAGTCAAAACAAAGTCATTCATATTTTGGCACAAATGTGAGCAAAAAATCACTGCATTTTATTTTCATGGAAAAATTATTTATTTATTTTAGTTTTTCACAACTAAGGCAATTCCATGATAGGGTTATAAATTATGCAAAATATACAAGAAACAAATGTTTGAGGTATTCAAATAGTTGTCAGATATAGAGACTGTCTTCTGTGAGTAGTTCGTACATGTTCTGTTGGAAGTTAGCATTTTGTCTCAGTCTACTGTCTGTCAGAGTTGGGCATTATTCAATAATTTTTTTATTCAATGATCATTCAAATAAATTTTTATTGAATAATAATTTATTCATTGATTACGTTATTCATCCAGTGATTTTTTTTTATTCAATGAATAACAGAGTTGGATAATTATTCAATAAATTTTTATTGAATGAGAATTCATTCATTTATTCATTGACTGATTTTTTTTTTTTAATATATATATATATATATATATATATATATATATATATATATATATATATAATCACGATATATATAAAAATCACGTTTCTCTCTGTATGTTTGTTCCTTATACAAATCCAAACCGTTTGACCGATTTTGACCAAACTTGGTTTACAGATAGGTTCTTGATCCGAGGAGTCTCATAGGGTAGGTCAAAAACGTGTACCAGCTGTCTGTCTGTATGTTTGTTCCTTATGCAATTCCACACCGTTTGACCGATTTTGATCAAACTCGGCACACAGGTAGATCTTCTTGCGGGAAGCCTCGTAGGCTAGGTCAAAAACGTTTACCAGCTGTCTGTCTGTATGTTTGTTCCTTATGCAATTCCACACCGTTGACCGATTTTGACCAAACTCGGCACACAGGTGGATCTTGTTGCGGGAAGCCTCGTAGGCTAGGTCAAAAACTTCTACCAGCTGTCTGTCTGTATGTTTGTTCCTTATGCAATTCGACACCGTTGACCGATTTTGACCAAACTCGGCACACAGGTGGATCTTGTTGCGGGAAGCCTCGTAGGCTAGGTCAAAAACGTCTACCAGCTGTCTGTCTGTATGTTTGTTCCTTATGCAATTCCACACCGTTTGACCGATTTTGACTAAACTTAACCCGCAGGTAGGTATTGATCTGGGGAATGTCTTAGGCTAGGCCATAATAGTCTACGAATACAGGTCAGAGGTCACGGGTTCGAAACTCGGAACCCCTACCGGCTACAGATTTGAGTCATTAGATTTTAATATAACTTATTTGCTTTCTAATATATTTTCGATTTTCTAGATGCAAAAAGTAGGCGTAGCATGGTACGCCGGGTAACAGCTACTGTAATGAATATTTATTCATTAAAATAATTAATTATAAGAAGAAAAAATTATTAATTATTATTTTTTTTTTCTCCATTCAGTATTTCTATTCATTTAAAATAATATGGTGAGGAACAAAAGTTCAGTTATGGAACACAACCGTAAAGAATTGTCTCAAACTATGCTTCAATGCGGTCAGAATGATTAAAAAAAAACAAATAAATCATCATTTCAGGAGAAACATATTAAAAGATAGACAATTTATTTAATTTGATATTTATAATTCAATCCGATTAAAACGCTTTAATGAAGTAGGTATAAGTTCAGAGTGAGATAAGGACAGGAAATAGTAAACAAGTAAGAGCTTCCAATGTTTTTATTTCTTGATATTGAACAGGTCAAAGGTACACTAATCCACTGGTTCTAGTCTAGCTCTTTCTTATGCTCCATTAATCCATTCATATTGTGAAAGTTGAATTGAATTATAGTGTCAGAGGAAAAAAAATCAGTTATTTTTCAGTGATCAGTTTTAGTTACTTTTAGTGAATTCGCTTTTCTTTTATTTCATCTTTTTTATATTTATAAAATTTAACATGATGGATAGTGATAGTGACACTCAGGGAAGTCTTGGTGTTTCAAGTCTTTCAGTTGAACAGTCCGAAGCTTTACCGGGTACTTCAAAGGAGACACCAAAGGTAGTTCAATCTAGATCAACTTTAAGTCACACTCCTATTTTAGACGGAACATTTTTTGAAATATTAGAAATATCAAGTTCGGTTGCATCCGTCACTGCAAAGTGCGTAAAATGCAAACCAAATCACGTAACAATAAAAGGAAATAGATTTTCCTCTTCAAATTATATTTCCCATTTAAAAAGGCGACACGGGACAAGTGTGTTTAAGGAGTACGAGGAATACAAGAAAAGCAAAACAATCAAAAATCAAAGTGCTTTTTCTGTGAATTCATCACGTAATAAAGAAACAAATTTTATATCCCAAGATGAGTTCGAAAACAATATATTGAAATTTATTATACATTCTATGTGTTCACTGCGCATTTTAGAAGATAAACATTTTGTAAAAATGTTTACTGATTTGGACATTAAAAAAAGAGGACTTCATATGATAAGTCGTCGAACTTTAGTACGACGAATGGATAGCTTATATCTAACCACCTTAGCTAACATTAAGGACCAATTAGGAAAGTGTAAGTATGTGTGTACTACTGCAGATATCTGGTCTGCAAAGCGCAGAAGTTTTTTTGGTGTGACTGCTCACTGGATAGACAACAATTTTAAAAGGCAGTCAGCTGCCCTTGCTTGCCGCCGATTTCGAAATTCCCATTCATTTGATAGAGTATCATTTATGTTGAGTGATATCCATGCGGAATTTAAACTAGACGCTAGCAAAATTGTTGCCACAATTACAGACAACGGGAGTAATTTTTTAAAAGCCTTTAAAATATTTGGAGTTAAGCCAAATAATGTAACTATGGATGTAAACACCAATGAAGGGGAAAATTATTATGACGAGGCCTCTACAGAAAGTGAAAATTAAGAAGATGAGTTAGAAACTGATGAGTTATATTCAAAAATTATAGAAAACTTGCCATGTCATTTAAAGTGTGCAGCCCATACACTAAGTCTGTGTGCGTCAGCAGATCTACACAAAACAATTACAAATTTTCATGAACTGTTTTCCATTCATCAAAAGGTTTTCAAAAAATGTAATAAACTTTGGAAAGCTGCGTCAAGACCCAAATCGGCTGAAATATTGGAGGAGATTATTGGTCATACGCTAAGCCGACCTGGTGCTACAAGATGGAACTCCCTTTATGATGCTTTGAAACAAATACACGGGATCAAGGATAAGTGTGCCGATCTAATGAAAGCATTAGCACACAAAGAAATACTCAAAGATAATGAGTTTCTTTACATTTCGGAGCTCCTGGATTGTACAAAACCATTAGCATTAGCAATAGACATTCTCCAGGGGGAAAAAGATGTTTCTTATGGCATGTTAATCCCTACCTGGCTGGCTTTAAGACGAAAGCTAGAAGTTTTATCTGGAAAAGATATGACTTACTGTAAGCCAATCGCTCGATCTTTATTAGACAGTTTGAATACTCGATTTAGTGAATTTTTCAACTTTACCAGCCCACAGTCAAAAATGGCCGCTATTGCATCATTATCTCATCCTCGATTCAAAAAAAAAGTGGCTGCCTTGTGTAAACTCATCAAAGCATGACCAAATTATTGGATTTTTTAAAGAAAAAGTTTTAGAAGAGGTAAATGCACTAACGGAGGTGACACCTACTGCTCGCCTGTCTGAAGTTGATGACTTTTTTGATTTTGGAAATGTCGATACTGCAACAAGCGACAATTCTTTTACGAAAGCAGAAATCCAGGTGTTGCAATTTTTTGAAAATCAGGAAGAAGATTTGAGTGTGTTAAATAATTTTAAATATATAAAAAATGTTTTTATCAAATTTAACACGCCCCTGGCGACATCTGCGCCGGTTGAAAGACTGTTTTCATTCGCAAGCATGACAAATACTCCCAAAGCACATAAGCTCAGTGATGAACATTTTGAAAAGAGAGTAATTCTGAAAGCTTATTTGAATAATTAGTTGTTGTAGTCTGATAGGAAAAATAATTAGACAATGTACATTTTTTAAATAATGACTATTATAAGCCTATCATTAACATTAAATTTTCATGGCAGCAGTCATTGGAATAATAATTTTTACAATTAAAAGTAAATGTTCACTTTTATGACTTGAATTTTGTGTTTGTTTATTGTGATATTAGGGTAGATGGGAAAAAAGTAGGTAATTTTTTTTACTAGTCTTGTACCCAAAACATTTTTTGAAAAGATATCCTTTATGTAAAAAAAAACAATAAATGTGAAAGTTTCTCCTGTGAGAAAAATAAGAGTTACTTAATTCAATATAACCTCCCACCTCCTGAATTTACTTAATTATTATTAAAAATAATTATCAACCAGGCATCTTTAATTTTGACAATAAAGTAGTTACTTGTTTTTAAAAATTACACCTAATTTCTGTATCTAGAACTGAAAAAAAAAAATAGAAACCATGTAAGTAATATTAAACTCTAATAACATAAAACTGTAAGCGTTCGGGTTCACAGTTTCCAACCTGTGACCTCCGAACTGTTCGTCCTACAAAATGTTGACCTACCCTAAGACACTCAAGTTACAAGACCTACCCGTGTGGCGAGTTTGGTCAAAATTGGCCAAAAGGTGTGGATTGGAATAAGAAACAATCATACAGACAGATAGCTAGTAGACGTTTTTGGCCTAGCCTATGACATAACCCCAGATCAATACCACCCGCGGGCTAAGTTTGGCCAAAATCGCTCAAACGGTGTGGAATTGTATAAGGAACAAACATACAGACAGACAGCTGATAGACGTGTTTGAGCTAGCCTACGAGATTCCCCCCATCAAGATCTGCCAGTGTTCCAAGTTTGGCCAAAATCGGTCAAACGGTGTGGAATTGTATAAGGAACAAACATACAGACAGACAACTGGTAGACGTTTTTGAGCTAGCCTACGAGATTCCCCCCATCAAAATCTACCAGTGTTCCAAGTTTGGCCAAAATCGGTCAAACGGTGTGGAATTGTATAAGGAACAAACATACAGACAGACAGCTGATAGACGTGTTTGAGCTAGCCTACGAGATTCCCCCCATCAAGATCTGCCAGTGTTCCAAGTTTGGCCAAAATCGGTCAAACGGTGTGGAATTGTATAAGGAACAAACATACAGACAGACAACTGGTAGACGTTTTTGAGCTAGCCTACGAGATTCCCCCCATCAAAATCTACCAGTGTTCCAAGTTTGGCCAAAATCGGTCAAACGGTGTGGAATTGTAAAAAGGACAAAGAGACACGTGATTCTATATATATAGATATTTAGTAAATAATTTCAATATCAGACAAATATATAGTTTTCATTAAAAGAAAGAAAAATTTTAACGAAAAATTTCATATAAAAATCAAATAAATCATTTTTATTCAATAAAAATTTTCATTCAAATAAATAATTTTAATTGAATAAAAATTTTCATACAATAAATCATTTTCATTCAATAAATCATTTTTATTCAATAAATCATTTTCATTCAATAAAAATTTTCATTCAATAAATCATTTTCATTCAATACAAATTTTCATTCAATAAATAATTTTTATTCAATAAAATCATTTTCATTCAATACAAATTTTCATTCAATAAATCATTTTTATTCAATAAAATCATTTTCATTCAATAAAAATTTTCATTCAATAAATCATTGTTATTCAATAA
The DNA here is from genome assembly GCA_946811695.1 of Gonocerus acuteangulatus. Taxonomy (NCBI): domain Eukaryota; kingdom Metazoa; phylum Arthropoda; class Insecta; order Hemiptera; family Coreidae; genus Gonocerus; species Gonocerus acuteangulatus. The sequence continues at coordinate 11,247,782 of OX328125.1, forward strand.
TGAATAAAAATAAAAATTTACGTTATTCATTGATTCAATGAATAATGAATGAAAAATTATTCATTATTCAGAATGAAATATCAAATTTATTCATTATTCATTATTCATTATTCTGAATGATTTTTGCCCAACACTGCTGTCTGTCAGATTGTGTTTAACGGTAAGTGTTGTATTATAGTACTGACAAATTGGTCTGTCCTGTCATGTCATAAGGTAAGAGTGAGGCATATCCTTAGTCTGCAAGAACGACTTCATCTCCTCTGTTACATCTTCTGCTTGAAGGACATTCACCAATTGTCTGTTTAATTTCCATTAGTTTGTTTTTCCTGTTCTGTACCATGATTCCTGCCACATTTGTAAAATTAATGTCCTATTATTTAACAGGAATTAAATTAACTAATAGGAATATTTTTCAAATTAGACATGGGAATTTGTTATATTCAACTTATATTTGTTTATTAAAACATCGGGAGAGTTTCAAGATTGGTTATGCATTCTGTTTTCTGAAACAGAATCTGTAGAACTATTTTCTCTGCAATTTCTTTTAGGATCTCAATTTGTTTTTGTATAGTGGCAATGTCTCGAGCTAAAATCACAAGATCATCAGCAAAAACTAAACAATAAGTTTTTTAAAAGTTTTTTTTTTTTTTTTTTTATCTCTTCAATATAAAAAGTTAGTGATTATCATATCTTTTTTAAGTCTAAAGTATAATTCTATTAAATAAATTATAATTACTATTCAATAAGATGCCCATGGTTAAAAACTTCACAGAAAATGCTCTTAATAATAATTTCTGATGCATTTTATTAAAATTTGTGAAAATGATTTTGAAACTCACAGGAAGTATATTTCGCCAATGTACTATAATATGCTGATCTCTGTCAGGTCTATTCATCTCATGCCAAAAGCCGAGAGCATGTCCAAGCTCATGAACTGCAATCCCAACAAACCAACACCGGTCGCCAAGACTCAGCCTTTGCTGACCACCGCTCCTTCCGACCGCAGACCAGCAGGCTCCACTGAAATTTATATGTATATGTATGTTCCTTAGAATTAAATAAAATCATCAAATTAGAACAAAACTTATTGTTCAGGGGTCGAAGTTATTCATTCAAAACTAAAGCAGATCAACTATAAAATAATAAAAATAATTGTTTGTTATGGATTAATCCTTGTTCATTGTGGATATTTTTAGAATCATAGTGAATGTTTCCATTCACACAATATTGTATTCATTTAATCAAACAAAACGTTTATGTGCTAAGTGGACTGATTATAATATATTCTGATTTAAAATTGGATTATCATTAAAATTATAAATCATTGTTTTTTTTAGTTTTCAAATTATGGTCCATATTTAAGTTACTCTTTAAGTTACTATAGCAATAAAAACATAACTACTTTCTAAATCACTTTAGAATTTATCTACTTTTAATAAACTTAAAACAATATTCTAAATGAATTTATTTTTTGATTTTAGACTGATAAGAAACACGATTACCTTTAAATGGCCTTTTTTTAACTTGGGTGAAATAGTCACAATCCTCTTAGCCCTGGTAAACTGTTTTCACAAAAAATAAAATAATTACCATGAGCCTTCTTGTATTATTTATTTAATTTAAATTTTAACGTCCATTTATTATTGACAACAAATTTTCGGATGTGTTATCTATAGGTTGCCACCCTTTTCTTGCCAGGATAGGGCTGATGCCTTTACTTTTTTCCAAAGAAAAGCCACCACCCCTAGTGGGAATCAAACCCTGACCCTTGTCAAGGAGCTCCGACAGTTGCCACCGAGCCTCCATTTTATTGTACAATTAGGTACAATAGGTATTGTTTACCTGTTTCCTTTGTTATAGAATATCTCAACGAAATCTCTTTCTCCTGTCCACTCTTTAAATCTCAAGCAGGTTTTCTTGTGATAAATATCCATTGCATACATTATTATTTTGCACTGTCTTGAGTTTGGACAACCTGGAAGAGGAGAATTAAAAATATTTAGTTTATTTGTTTAAATTTTAACATCCACTTATACTTAACACAGATTTTTGGGATAGTTTATCTACAGGTTACCACCATTTTCTAGCCAGGATAGAGCTCTAGCCAACTAGAGCTGAAGTTTCTGAATGCACAGTTTTATGGCCCTTTGGGGTTATTGTAAAAGTAAAAATTCTAAAATCTTAATTACTTAACCTGTACAAATTTTCCTTGATACACAAAAAGCGCTAATATTATACCTGGAATACAATAATTGGTTGGAAGAAATATGTATACTTGGAATAATTGTAAAGCATTATTCAGGATAGACCAAGATTCATGTTGAATCGTATATGGGTTTCAGCTCAAAATAGATACAAATATAGGGCAGAAGCAACCCAGACAATATACATATAATCCTAATATTCAATATAATTTTGAGAGTAATTTTTTAATCCATTTATTTATGAGCACCCGTAACTAAGGTGATTATTTACATACATTTCCAGTTGTAATTAAAAAAAAATATATTGTAAACTCTTAAGAATAACAGACAAAATACATTGGAGCTAGTCAGTTCATGTAGTAACAAATAGGGCCTGTTTACCATTTCTTCGTGAAAGAAGGAGTAAAATAAGAAGATGTTCAGAAAATACTGTGAATGAGGAGTACACAAGATTTGATAATGAACATAGCTACTAGACAAAGTAAGAATCAGGAAAAAAAGAAAAGCAGTAACTCTTGAGAAAAGAAAATTATTAATATAAGAAAAAGTAAATGATAAGTAGAGAAAGACAAAAATTAATGAAATAAAAAAAAAAACGATTTTTTTTAAGAGTCAAAGGTCAGATTAGAAGTAGCCTGTTGAACGTTTGAGTATTAAAATTGATTCCGAGTTACGAATATATCAGTAGTGTAAAGTCACAAGAATACCTATATTATGAAAAGATTTGAGGGGAAGATCCTTTAAAGTAAGAATGTGTTATATTAATTTGATTTTTACAGTATACTTCTTTAATTTTATGATAGATGAAAATGTTGTAATATGGTTTTTATATGTGGTTAAGCGTAAGGCATTCCTTATGCTCTTCATGTTCCCAAGAAACATGGACATAGGTATGCCTTAAGCATGATCACAAGAAATACCAATAGAGGCATGCTTTACGCTTAACCATCGGAGCGAGACCAAAGAACGAGGGAATCTCACATGAAGATAGTCGAGCTCTAAGGAGAGTTCTGATGATGAGGCATTGCCTTACAAGGCCTAAGCTCTAATATATCTTTATGTAGTGCAGACCATTCTTTTGTTAAAGCTATTTGCATCTTACATGTTTTGCATCTTATGTAAAAAATGAATTATTTTAATCATACCAACGTCATCAGCTAGTTTGAAGATCACTACTCCCTTTGGCCACAATTTATGCCCAAACGTAATAGCATTCTTTCCTTCTGGCTATAACAAGAAAAATAAAAACAAAATTTTTAAATTTCATCCTGCAAGTTTATAGATTTTAGTATGTTGTCTTCCTCCCCATAAGAAGGAAACTCGATCATCACATCAACCCAATGAAGCAATCCGGAAGTGTAGATGATGTTTCGTAATCCATAAGCCACAAAAAAATTAAATTAATATATCCATGTTACAGATTTTGAAGAAATTTGATAAAAAAATACTTTTCCTAAGTTCAATAAAAAAATTAAATTATAATATAATAATAATATGAGAAATTATTGGAAGTGGCAGAAGTCCTGGCAACATCTTGGCCCTAAACATGTTACATTCCTCTCCCCAAGATGGAATTAACTGGATTCATCCATTGATAAGAGTTTTTCGTAGTGCGTTCCTCAATGTGAAATTAGATTGAGGTGAAGTTATTTTAGGAACAATTAGAACATGTGAATCATAAGAAAATGCCAAATTCTTATAGGAAAGAATTGTTATCTTGGCTAATCGCTGATTTGAACTATTCAATTAAGCACCTATCCCATAGCATGGTATCTCTCTATTAACTTGGGGTAAACCAAGATTTTGAACATTCAATCAATAAAAAACTAGATTGACTTCCAGGGTCAACGATTGCTCTGACTTTTACCAGATGTCTAAGCTGAGTTTTTATAAAAATATACGCCGAGCCCATGAGTTCTGAGCCTACTTCATGTCGAATGCTTTTGTTACTCGACATAAGTGCTATATTAGTAGGAGTACCAACTAATATATCACCAGATGAATATTCTGTGGAGTGGAAAACATCTAGCTTTCTGTGGATTTGGTTGTTTATTATAAAAGGGGGTGCATTTAATATGAGACGTAGAATTTAGTTATGAAATGTCTTAGTTTTATTAATGTTGGAAGTTAGTTTTAATGGAATACCACCAAACTGGGGATGTGTAAGTCAGTAATGGACATAAAAGAGGTTTGTATAATAGAACAGCAACTCCTTGTCTATTAAGGAGCCTATTAAGGCCAGACTAGTCTCTAGGAGAGCAAGGTACTCAAGCCTTTCCAATCCGGAAGCAACGAGAAGTCATAACAAATTTAAATTTATTTTTTATCTTTTTGAAGAAAAATATTATAGTTGACTTATGCATTTTAAGATCAAACGAGACAATAGACAAAATGTGCATCAATTCACCAAAATATACAGATCTGATTGATTTATAAAAATATTGCATAAGTCATGTTTTTAAAAGTCTATGAAAAACAATTTACAATTCTGTGTTTTAGTCAGGCCCTCGGCATGCACATAAAAATTCCTTCCAATTGAAAAACATTTCATGTATATAATAAAATTTTGAATCAACTCCTACATCTGTGAATACAATTAATTGTTTGTGTATTAATTAATGAATATACAATACTTACATCTTCAAGGAATATATCCCCTTCATAAAGTTCTTCGTTGTACATTCCACTGTCTGTTCCATTATGATCACTCGGTGCCTTCAATGAAAATAAGTATTCATAAACTTTATTGACTTTAACAATACAAATATAAATTATATGATTAAATAATATTCCCTTCTAGGACTTTATTTCAATTCATTTAATTTATTTTTATAATGGACGTACAAGTATAGAAAGAATACTTACTTCCTTCAGAAGGATGTCTTCGTTGAATTCGGAGAAGGCCAAATCCATTCCTGATTCCGAAGTATCCTCTAATGACAGCTGAAAAAAATACCAGGTCTGAGTATTTAAATAAATCAGATATTTGGATTTAAAGATTTTTTTTTCATATAAAAAAATATATATACCTGGCCTAAATCTGTGTCAAAGTCAAGCTTTCCAATATCCATGTTACGTGGAAGTATATTCTTGGCATCTACTCCTGCTAATAGGAAATATACTGGAATGATCAGAAGCTGAAAAACCAAATTTAGTTTAGAATGCGGATCTTGTTTGGTTTCAGTCTTTAGAGTTAATAAAATTAAATTTTGTACAAAATTGTTATATTTGCCAACACTTTCGTCTTGAGTTTCAAGCCTTCATAAGAGCTAAGAGGAGAGGAAGAACTGATTCATGTGGAAATTGCTATAACTCTAACTTGGAACTTTATATGAAATAGGGTTTAAATTGTACGTCACAAACGAAAAATCAGACTAAATACTTAAAAAAGATGCCTTATTTTAAATTTTATTAAAGTTAATATATATATATATATATAGTGTATATATATATATATATATATATATATATACATATATATATATATATATATATATATATATATATATATATATATATATATATAAAGTAACTTTGATAAAATTTAAAATAAGGCATCTTTTTTAAGTATTTAGTCTGATTTTTCGATTGAGACGTACAATTTAAACCCTATTTCATTGATAGATTAAATAATAAATTGTAAAGAAAGCTCTTATCTTGCAGTTTCAAAGCATCCATTTTACTGTATTTTTATTCCTTCAAAAATGAATAGTGTCTTCAAAGATGCCACCTTCAACATCCAGACACCTTTGAAGTCTGGAAAATATGCTGTCAACTGCTCTCAATACTTGTTCCTCCAATATGGCTATGCAGGCTTCAGCAACCCTTCCTCGCATTGGGCGCTTGTGTACTAGGCAGATTAAAATAGACCATATTATTAAGTGTACCCTACAGGAAGAAGTCCAGCGAAGTGAGGTCAGGTGATCTAGATGGCCAAGAAATAGGGCCATCCCTGCCAATCCAACGGTTTCCGAATATGGAGGTTACAGTAATTCCTAGCTTCTCGGGAATAATCGGCTGGACTGTCATCATGCTGGAACCCCATTGTACGTATTGTCTCTAGTGATAAGCTTCCATGAGCTCTGGCGTTTGACACCAGGCGACAAATCGTTTTGTAAGACGGATGGCCTCGGTTTGGGTAATACTGGCGTAAAGTCGAGCAGCCATCCGAGCTTTATGACTACACTCCCCGAAAACAATAATCATATCCACAATCTCACTACTTGTGAACTTCATGGTTGAAAGGGAATATTACACTAATAATGAACAAAAGTAAAATAATGAAGCATAATACAGTAAGGTATATCAGATCCAAAGGATTATATAGACAACATCAATGATGAGATTAGATAGCTTTAGCTAAGTTAATCCCTAAAGAAGAATTAGAGTAAATACTTAAAAAAGATGCCTTATTTTAAATTTTATTAAAGTTTTTAGGAAAAATAATTCTTTTAGAGGATCGGCCATATTTTTTTCAGAAAGTTGAGGAAAAAATACCTCAAAGTCATGTATCACACTTTCATAACCGGCCAATGTGAGTGCCTACAAAAAATCCTTTTAATTTAAAACAATAAAATTTGAATCGCACGAAACTCATTTGATTTGAAAGGTTCTGTTTTTTAATTTCCTTCAAAATGATGTGCATAATGATAGGGGTAATTTGCAAACCTCAACATTTCATCTAGCGCCAAGCACACATGCGCAGTAAATATGTTCAATAACCGACATATTTAGAAAGCTTAAGTCTAGTCCTACAACTTTTGCCTCTGACATTTTTTTCTCAGACCAACAGTTTGGCCGCAAAATTAGTTTGAGCCGTCTTATTTGGGACACCCTTTGTATACAGGGTGATTCAAGTCTAAGTAGCCAAACTTTAGGAAGTGATTGTAGACATAATTTCCAACAAAAAAGTTCATTTAAAGTACGGTCCGATTCCGAAAGTAAAAGGAGCTATGTCCAATTTTCTGTTTTTTTAACGTAGTCATGTTTGTTAATGAATAAGAATGGATTGCTCAAAAACTATTCAAGATAATTAAATTCGAATTATACTATCATAAAATAGATAAAATTTCCTTTACAAAACAGTAATTTAATTCACTAGAACCATTATTAAAAGATACTTTCTGGACGTCCAATAACGCACTTCTGTTTTTATCAATGAATCAGAGTTTTTTCTTCAGCCCCTTAATGGACTACAGATTCAATACATACACGAAAACTTCTACATTTAGTAAGCATTAAATCCATGCAAATGAAGTGGAGGTTCATTGAGGGATAAATTGAACGATTGGCTCCCTTTTGTCAAAAAATGTGGAATGTAGTTTTGTTACTTTCAAATACCTTGTGTGAAGAAATTATAAATTATTCATTTTTTATTGGCCAAACTGTGGGTACCCATTGTCCAGTCCAGAATCAATAAAAGTAACTGAAAGAAAAGATTAGAAAAGATTTTCATTTGAGAGATACGTCACATTTCGTGTTTTTGTTTTTTTTCAAAACAAAGTTTTCATTTATTTTTCTTTTACATGATGTATTTGGCACCCAGTTTTGACAAGAAATTTTGAGGGGAGAGTTTAAAAACATTTCAGGGGAGTTAAATACTTGTAATCCAAAACTTACACATATTTTGAAATAAAACTAAAAATTGTGCAAAACATTGCGGGAAGAAAAATGTTAATCCTCAGTTCAGCCGCAGCATTTTGTGGACAGAGAAAGCCACATTCAGACGGAATGGAATATTTAACAGTCCCAATTCGCATACTTGGTTTCATTTTAATCCTTATGCCCTGTGACGATCACAGAATCAGTATCAGCTCCAAGTTAACGTGGGGTGCGGGATTTTGGACGAATATCTTCTTCAGCCAATCCTCATTCCCGACAGATTCGATTCAACATAATAAACATTTATTAAATCTCCTTCAACACGATCGACCTTGCATTGGAAGATGTTCAGCTTGGACATAGATTCATGGCTCCTGATGGATTGCTGTCCTGCAAACAGCAGCATTGCTGTTAGACAGCCGATGGATCCACTGTCAATGTTGATAAAGGTACAATTGCAATTTCGGCAAATTTCAAATATATTAGCAAATATTTTAGTGCAAACTACATCGTGTAAAAGATAAATCAATGAAAATTTGTAAAACACAACATGTAACATATCTCCCAAATGAAAAACTTTTCCAATCATTTCTTACAGACTTTTTATTGCGTCCGGACTGGACAATGTATTCCCACAGTTTGGCCATTAAAAAATGAATAATTTTTAATTTCTTCACGTAAGTTATTTGAAAGTAATAAAACTACATTCCACATTTGTTTGACAAAAGGGAGCCAATCGTTCAATTTATCCCTCAATGAACCTCCACTTCATTTGCATGGAAATAATGATTACTAAATGTAGAAGTTTTCATGTAAGTATTGAATCTGTAGTCCGTTAGGGGGCTGAGGAAAAAATTCTCGAAAAAAACTCTGATTCATTGATAAAAACAGAAGTGCGTTATTGGACGTCCAGAAAGTATCTTTTAATAATGGTTCTAGTGAATTAAATTACTGTTTTTTTAAAGGAAATTTTATCTATTTTATGATGGCACAATTCGAATTTAATTATCTTGAATAGTTTTTGAGCAATCTTTTCTTATTCATTAAAAAACATGACTACGTTAAAAAAAAAAAAAAAAAAACAGAAAATTGGACATAGCTCCTTTTCCTTTCGGAATCGGACCATACTTCAAATGAACTTTTTTGTTGGAAAGTATGTCTACAATCAACCCCTAGAGTTTGGCTACTTAGACCTGATTCACCCTGTATATATATATATATATATATATATATATATATATATATACACACACACACATATATAATTAATTGATTGGTGAGACGGCTTCTCTCTCCAGCGGTGTTCTTTCTCTCCTTTCTGCAATATTTCGCCGGTTTCTTCTCCGTCTTCGCCAGTCTGACTTCATTCATCCTTGATGGTTGGCAAGGGAATGAGATTTTTCTTCGTTTTTCCCCCCTTTATAGTTCTATTCCTCAGAGTACGTGAGCCAAAGGGGTTGGAGCTTGGTGAGCCAATGGGGTTGGAGTATTTCCTGTCTAGTCCTGTTGCTTCCCGCCCGGGGCGCTGATGGTCGTCGGCAAGAAGGTGGCCACCCGGATCGGACAACACGCTGCTGACTACAGACTGGGACGCACAAAAGCTTCTGCGGTGGCAACACAAGGAGAAGAGTGCCCCAAGCAAGTCTTGTTCGACCAGGCTAAAACCCTAGCAAAGGAGAACAGCAAGACGAGAAGACTTATACGCGAAGCTATCGAAATTTACAAACATCCATCGAATTTCAACAGGGAAGAAGGGCTCATCTTACGTAACATCTGGCGGCCCATCTTGAACACCATACAGGAGATAGTTCTACTCCGCAGCCGTCCAAGGCGCTGATGGTCGTCCGTTGGTGGTCTCTCCTGTATGGTGTTCAAGATGGGCCGCCAGATGTTAAGTAAGATGAGCCCTTCTTCCCTGTTGAAATTCGATGGAAGTTTGTAAATTTCGATAGCTTCGCGTATAAGTATAAGTCTTCTCGTATATATGTGTGTATATATATATATATATATATATATATATATATATATATATATATATATACAGGGTGATTCAGGTCTAAGTAGCCAAACTCTAGGGGTTGATTGTAGACATAATTTCCAACAAAAAAGTTCATTTGAAGTATGGTCCGATTCCGAAAGGAAAAGGAGCTATGTCCAATTTTCTGTTTTGTTTTTTTTAACGTAGTCATGTTTTTTAATGAATAAGAAAAGATTGCTCAAAAACTATTCAAGATAATTAAATTCGAATTGTGCCATCATAAAATAGATAAAATTTCCTTTAAAAAAAACAGTAATTTAATTCACTAGAACCATTATTAAAAGATACTTTCTGGACGTCCAATAACGCATTTCTGTTTTTATCAATGAATCAGAGTTTTTTCGAGAATTTTTTCCTCAGCCCCCTAACGGACTACAGATTCAATACTTACATGAAAACTTCTACATTTAGTAAGCATTAAATCCATGCAAATGAAGTGGAGGTTCATTGAGGGATAAATTGAACGATTGGCTCCCTTTTGTCAAAAAAATGTGGAATGTAGTTTTATTACTTTCAAATACCTTACGTGAAGAAATTAAAAATTATTCATTTTTTAATGGCCAAACATTGGCGAAATATTGCAGAAAGGAGAGAAAGGACACCGCTGGAGAGAGAGAGGCCGTCTCACCAATCAATCATTTCATCCCCAACGAAGTATTTTTTTTTTTTTTTTCAAACCCCCCACGAAAAATAACGAAAGAAAGGGCTCGAGAACCGACGAGTCGGAAACTGGAGCTGGGAGTAAATACACCTTATTCTACCCGAGGGTAATGGAAGGGACGAAGCTAGTAAAACTCTATGTAAAGCCCATGTGAATGAAAGGAACAAGTAGAGGGACACGGGGAGGGACCGTTCCGGATGACAGCGAAGTAACTTAAAACAAAAGTAGTAGTTCTTGATAGTTATTATTGTATTATGTAATTACGGTAGTTCACTTTGCATGTTTTTTTTTTCTTTTTTTTTTTTACGGCGCATCGACATAATTCTTGGCCATTAGCGCCGTACTTTGCATGTATATATAGAAAAGACAAGTACACACCCTTTGTTTTAGATCCATTGAGAAATTGTTATAATGAACGAGGTCTTTAGATGCTTACCATAGCTGGAGCTGAGGCTGTCTGGAAGCCACGCTTTGCACATCCTAGCTAATATAAGCAAAGGAAGTCTGTTCTAGTTCCGGTAGCTGAAAATTTGCCCGAGCACGGAATTCTGTTTCCATTCTCGCAGACAATCTGCTCCGGTGGCTGTTCCATATTCATGGTGAAAACCGCTTACACTTAATTACAAATTCTTCCATATTCGAAAGTGTTTGTGTTCCTTGAATGTCAATTTCATCCTCGAGTTTCACAATACATCAGTCATGTTTAGTGTCTTTGTGTCGCTTTCATTAGAGGCTTTCCTCCTTAAAACGGAAACGCGCTAATATGCATTTAATACCGATGTATTTTGTTAGAGATCCTAGCAGATTGTACATTCTTTGTCGTGGTGAGAACGTGAAGAATGTCGTATCTAAAACAGGGGTCCTCAAACGGTCGATCGTGAGTCTTTCAGCGGTTCTTCCCTCCCTCATATGAAGGAAACCGCTTATGAGGTTGACCTCATGACCCCATCCGGAAGTGCCGACTAGAAAATTTCATGTTTCAGAATCCATAGATCACGAATATGACGGTGGTTCAAATTTCTTAATGGTACTAAAATCTTTTGTCTAATTTGAAAGGTCAAGTTCGTTAACCAGCAGAAGCCGACCACCGGAACATGGGTTTTGGAGCGAAAAAAATCTGAACGCTTATGTTTTCTAGTTCGTATGCTTGCAGGTACTCGTTTTATAGGTTCCCTAATATAGGTAAACGAATCAAGCCATTTTTAAAGCGATATCTGTAATCGTTTTCGAGAAAAATTTATGGAAATAATTTTCCAAACTAACTTTCAGTTTTTGTATTCGGAAACGATTGATTTAGTTGAAACTTGTTCTAGACGTTAGATATTCATCTAATCTAAGATGGTTACATTTTGGTTCCGTTTAGAGTTAAGAAAGTACTATAAATTAGATATTTCATTAACAGGCATGAAAAGTTTTGGGATTTTCGAATATTTTCTGAAATATCTCGAAAACTGTTGGGAAATCGTGACAAGTGGAAGGCTCTGATGATATTTTCGATGTAGCGATGTCAATCGGAGAAATAACGACTTGAAATTTGGACATTGTTAGTTTTCTTATTTTGAACGGATTTTTGTATCTGGTTACCTACCGTTTTAATTGGTTGTTGCTTATTTTAATTGCATTTAACAGTAAAACGAGTATTTGACTCGTTCGTATTTTAAGAAAATGTGAAACATTGTTATAGTGTTTCCAAGAGCGAACGTTGAGAAGGTGGGGGAAGTCGCCATGATACTGTCAGTTTCCTGTTGTGGCGCCTTAAATATATTTTCTCTTCGAGATTTAATTTTATATTTTTCACGAAAGACCAAACCCCACCAATAACTGCTACTATTCCTTTACTATTAGCACTAGAGATATGAACGGAACCGCGCTAAGATGACGCAGTTCCTGGGAGTCAGACTTTATGAGTCGATTTCGAGAAACATTTTCTGATATAGAACTATTCACAGATAATGTTTTAGTTGGAAGGTAACTAAAACAGAATGCAATGAATCAACACAAAATATATTCAATCCATAATTAGGCCAGAATATAGGAAAACGCTCATCACTTTTAGCGGGGTTCATGGGCGTATATAGGAAATAATTTCGGAGGGGGCTGGGAAAATTTCGGGGGGGGGGCTGAGACCATTTCCGGTGTATGGAATACTAACTATTTAGATCTTGGAAGAGTTTTAGCCAACTAAAACGCTATTACACTCAAAATAGAATATTTTTTATGAACTAAATGATCTTATTTAATTTATTATTAAGGGTTTTATAAAATTGTTACCGATCAAATCAAAATTTCGGGAGGGGCTGCAGCCCCCTCAGCCCCCCCCCTATAAACGCCAATGGCGGGGTTCCTCCCTATGGTATATCAGTAAAATTAGTATTTTAGTAAAAGTAGGCAAGAAAAAAAAAGGTTTTGGTTTTGAAAAGTAAAAGACCGACTCGCAGGAACTGCGTCATCTTAGCGCGGTTCCGTTCTTATCCCTAGTGTCATTTTGAAGACATAGAATAGAAACAGTTATTCATTTTGTTTCAATCAATCGGTAATTAAATCTCCAAGAAAAGCAAGAATGTTGGCATAACACAGGAAACAGTATTCTAAGCGGAAATTACTCCTTCCGCCATCCCAACGTTTTAAAATATTCATTTTAGTGTTAAATGCAATTAAAATACTAACATACTCATATTACTGTTAAATGCAATTTAAAATACGAAGTTCCAAAAACTTTTCATGTCTTAATAATTTTTTTTTTCGTTTTTTTTTTTTTTTTTTTTTTTTTTAATACTTCCTTAGCTCCAAATGTAACCAAAATCGTAAACACATGGGACCTTGGTAAAATAGCTGTCAGCTCTTCTTCATTTATGGGGTGCTACTCGCCTCCTACAGGTAAAGATCTGGCAGTCCCTTGTCCATCCAGCAAGGCTCTATAAGTCAATTCGAAATACTAACATTCTTCTCATGTTTTAAGGAAAGAAATGCATTGAAAATAACACCAACTAATTAAAAACTAAGGCAAACAGAGAAAAAAAAAAAACAACTAATTAAAAACTGAGGTAAACAGAGACAAAAAATATTCACACGGCATTCGGCTCGGAAAGCTCTATTTGTCATAACGAAATATTGTTTCTAATTTTACTTATCCTGTTTTATTGCCAAATACATTTTTGTTCTATAATCAATTAAAAAAAATACAAGCAATAAAAAAACTAAGGGTAACAGACAAAAAGAATCGTTCAAATAAGATAAACCAACTACTTAAAAGTTTTAAGGGCTTATTCTTCAAAATGTGACAGTCCCATCGAACATTCCCTCAGAACATGTTTCGTAGAGAATTTAGTAAGCTTTTGAATGGTCACCACAATTTCCTAACCGTTTTCGAGATATTAAGGAAAATATAAATAAGTTCCCAAAACGTTTCATGTCTATTAATAAAATATTTTATTCTACTCCTTCCTTAAGTCCAAACGTAACCACAATTTAAACATCTATGTTTATATGAATTTCAAACATGCAAAAAACATTTTAACTAAATCCCATGATTCTAAGTACCCAAACCAAAAACAGACATTTTTCCACTTTTCTCGAAAACGGTTACAGATATCGCCTTAAAAGTGGTTTCACTCGTTTCCCTGTGCCAACAAACCTATAAAACGAGTACTTGCAAGCATATGATGTAAGCGTAACGCTATTTTCGCGCGAATTTCGCATCCAAAACCCACGTTCCGGTGGACTGATTCTGCTGGTTAACGAACTTGACCTTTCAAATTAGACGAAAGGCCAAAAGGCCAGTTAAGATGATAGAACCGGTCCGAATTCCTCATATTTATATTACGGATGCTGATGGCTCAGCAGAGCATTATTGGTTGATGGTATGCTTATTTCTTTTTTTCTTTCTGTTCCGATTAACAGTGTATTTTCTTGTTTCCCACCATGGGCGTATGTAAGGGGGGGCTGAGGGGGATGCAGCCCCCCCCCCCCCGAAATTTTGAGTTGATCGGTTATTTTTAAGGATTTTATGAAATTTTTACTCTTTACTGCGGCTCCCTCAGCCCCCCCCCCCCCCCGAAATTTTGAGATGATCGGTAAAAATTTCATAAAATCCTTAAAAATAAATTAAATAAGATCATTTAGTTCATAAAAAATATTCCATTTTGGGTGTAATAGCGTTTTAGTTGGCTAAAACTCTTCCAAGATCTACATTGTTAGTAGGTATTCCATACACAGGAAATGGTCTCAGCCCCCCTGAGAAAACTTTTTCCTAGCCCCCTCCGAAATTATTTTCTATATACGCCCATGTTTCCCACTAACTGCACGTTCAACATTTGTTATAGTTGTGTGAGTTTTTAACTGTGTCTACCCTCTGTGTATATTGTGGAGTGTTATTATTTTTTAATTGTTTGCAAAAAGATTTTTGTAGCAAATTTAATCAAAATCGGACCATTATATATTTTTATTTGTCTGTTCACTCACTCACAGGCTCAAAAATGGTCCGATTTTGATTAAATTTGCTACAAAAATCTTTTTGCAAACAATTAAAAAATAATAACACTCCACAATATACACAGAGGGTAGCAAATTTAATCAAAATCGGACCATTTTTGAGCCTGTGAGAGAGTGAACAGACAAATAAAAATATATATAGGGTGTCTATTATTTTTCTGAAAGCCTTTTTCGGGACATTTTAATGATTTGAAAAGCAAATTTCATGCTCATTAAAAAGAAAATAATTTCAAGCAAAATGAAAAAGCCTTAACCTATTGGCTTGAAATTGGCCCTGTGTATAGAATTTCAATATTTAAGACTGCATATATTTAAAAAATGAATAATTGATTTGTAAATTCATACAAAAACGGCGACAATTACGAATGCGCCGAAGTACCGGGATTACGTTACACTCCGGTAAGAACTGAAATTTCGAACTGAAATTTTCCTGAAATTGAAAATAGGGCACGAAAATCACTAAAAAGTCATGAATTTTGAAACCAAGTCACGAAATTTCAGTTCTTACCGGAGTGTAACGTAATCCCGGTACTTCGGCGCATTCGTAATTGTCGCCGTTTTTGTATGTATTTACAAATCAATTATTCATTTTTTAAATATATACAGTCTTAAATATTGAAATTCTATACACAGGGCCAATTTCAAGCCAATAGGTTAAGGCTTTTTCATTTTGATTGAAATTATTTTCTTTTTAATGAGCATGAAATTTGCTTTTCAAATCATTAAAATGTCCCGAAAAAGGCTTTCAGAAAAGTAGTAGACACCCTGTATATATATATATATATACACACACATACACATACAAATTTGAACCACCTTTATTGTCGTTATCTATAGGTTCTAAAACGACCTAGTCCGTTTTCTAGTCGGTACTTCCGGATTGCGTTATGAGGTGAACCTTATAAACAGGGTTCCTACCTATGGAGGGAGGGAGAGAGGAACCGCGCTAAGAAAAATAAATAAATTAGGTAAATAAGGTATTATATAAATAAATAATTAAGTAAAATAGCGTAGCTGAATAATGTGATGAGGTTAAACTTATTTTCAAATACTCAACCTAAACAGTTCACAAGAACTACATCATCTAAGTGACATCCTCATGTGAAATTGGTGTACATATATATATATATATATATATATATATATATATATATATATATATATATATATATATATATATTTGTTGTATATATTTGGAATGGGATCTATATTTTTTTACGAAGACAGGTATAGTTGGGATTCGGCTAGGAGAAAAACGTCAGACTTTCAAAAAGAAATCTGTATTTTGGACGTTTCGACTGCAACAATGGCAGCCTTCTTCAGCTAAAAAATATATACAACTTATAAGTAAAGAAAATGTACAAGTAGTAAGTAAAAGACAGGCAGAAATGAGCGGAGTATATATATCAATACAATAAATTTTAACCAATCTTATTTTTAAAAACAATGAAAATACGGTAGTTGGAAAGAAAACAGCATGTAGAACTTGTTAGTAAAAACAGTACAAAAAAAAAATATTAAACAGTAAAAACAACGCACATTTTTTATGTAGTGAAAAACAAAATCTATTTTTATAAGTGAATAATTGTGTTATAAGTGTTATAAATTGTATTCACTTATAAAAATATAAAAATAGATTTTGTTTTTCACTACATAAAAAATGTGCGTTGTTTTTACTGTTTAATATTTTTTTTTGTACTGTTTTTACTAACAAGTTCTACATGCTGTTTTCTTTCCAACTACCGTATTTTCATTGTTTTTAAAAATAAGATTGGTTAAAATTTATTGTATTGATATATATACTCCGCTCATTTCTGCCTGTCTTTTACTTACTACTTGTACATTTTCTTTACTTATAAGTTGTATATATTTTTTAGCTGAAGAAGGCTGCCATTGTTGCAGTCGAAACGTCCAAAATACAGATTTCTTTTTGAAAGTCTGACGTTTTTCTCCTAGCCGAATCCCAACTATACCTGTCTTCGTATCTCTACAGCGGCTAACTATCTCCATCTACACTATATTTTTTTAATGTACATAAACCATAAAACAAGTGCAGTCCCAGAATGGCATATTTCATTAGGAGTCGTAATAAAACTACTACCTACTACCGAAAGTGACCATTGCTGCACCGATTGTCGGTCGATGTTTACTTTGAATTTAAAGATAAGAAGGGCGCGGGCCGAGCCTGACGGGAAAGATTATGATTCAATCTACTTCCTCTTCCTGTCCGCCCGCCAAATACATAATGTTTTGGTTTTGAGGTATATTTGTAATAACACTACAAATTATTCTTCTGGTCCCTCAGCTTCTTTCTCCAGCGGTGTCGGATTCTTGACCAGAAGAATGAAGCCCCAGCGAGGAAGCCTGAAGGAGAATACAAAATATTCGTATAAGTGTTTTATGTTTCAATTAAACCTAGAGCCATGCCATAAACAAAGACGTTCCTTTTAAATCAATCTTTCAGTGGTCCCATCAAATTCTAAAGAGCCAATTAAATGCTTTGGTAATAAAATCAGCCAATTAGAATTTTGACAGTTTGGTTCTATTTTTGAGGATTGATGAAAATGAAATAGAAACATCCCTGCAAAATGCTTCTATTCTCATTTCGTTCAAAACTCAAGATGAAAATAACTAAACAATCTCCAAAGTCCAATGAGCAGGGCCTCCGCTGGGGGGGGGGGGTACGGTGGACAATGGATCAGGGGCCCGTGGTCTCGGGGAGGGGATCCTTTTTTTTTTTTACTCGCATTATAATTAGAAATAACCAAAATATATACCTAAGTATAGTTAACGTAATTATTATTGAGAACAACCAATGGATAATTTTCTAAATTCTCTATTTCTAATATAGATAATAGCTTTCAAATATTTTCAGTCCATAAATTTGTAACTCCAGGAAGTGCCAATGTACCTTAGACGTAGAGAATACGTAAATTTTGTGGTCAGAGAAATGTCAATTTTACATAGTTTTTAATAATGTTAATGGAGGAGGTGGGTTAAGGGACTCGTGAAGTTTTTTGGACAGCGACTCGTTGTTCCTCTCGGAGGCCCTGTCAATGATAAAATACGAGGATGTACAGTTTTCTGGATTTGAAATGCCAAAATGTACATGCTACTCGTCTGATGTTTTTTTTTTTTTTTTTTTAATGATGATTTTGAGAACATATTACACTTCTTGTAGAACAATATATTGTAGACTAATAAATGTTTAAGACATTTCAACCATGAAGAGTAACTAGTGAGGGAATTATGATTTCTGTATGGGAAGGGGAGAGGGTTTATCAATAAGTATTGGGGGCCCGTGATCAATATCTGGTCCTGGGCCCGGCTCTGAGATCTGGCGGCCCTGCTTCGGAGATTCTCAAACGGAGAAATTCCAGAAATCCGATTCCTTTCAGTTCCTTGGTGTCCGAAGGACCAGGGTGTGTGTTACCTGGGACTAAACTTCGATACTCGACTTACATGGAAACTACAGACTAATATAAAATTACGACATGCACGCACCAGACTTTCAAAACTATACCTACTGATGAACAGAAAAACATCAAACCGACCTACACTAGTCACACTACTTTACAAGACCATGATCCTCCCAATACTGACTTACGCCTTGTCCATTGTGGAGCAACCGCGACGAGCATCAGACGCCTTCAGATTTCACAGAACTAAGTCATATGTATTGCAGCCAACGCCCCTTGGTTCGTTCGAAACACCTTGCTCCATCGGGAACTGGGGGCTGATCCTCTTGCATTTCACATAGAAGAATTGACCCGCTGATACAACGAAAAATTGGCTTTCCCTTCTGGTGCCACGAATTGCCATATAACCTACAGGCATTTCATACATCCGTGGGATTTTTTTCAGCGAGTATATCAATGAAAAAAAAAATCAACAGATCTTAAAGTGGATTCGAATCAGCAACTCCCTCGCAGAAATATGACAAGCTAATATCTTACAACCGTCAGACACCATGCTTTGAATTCTCATAGAGGATTTACATTTATTTGGGAATTTACGGAAAATACATAAAGTATATGAAGGTATAATCTGTACAAAATCTCCTGAAGGGCTTTGAGATTTCTAGTTGCCTTAGCAATTCTATTACAAATCATAAACATTTTGAAATTTAGCCCCCCCCCCCCTCCATATATTCTTACTCTTCCACTAATATGTAGAAATATAACTTCCCCTAAATATATGAATTTAAATATTTTAACGACTAATATATTTTGGGTTTTACTTGGACAATTTGAACCAATAAAAATATAAACGCCGTTCTGTATTCATCGAAAATTCAATATTAACTGAGTGTTTGAGTACACCACTGTTTACATTTTTTTTTATCAGCTGATAAGCCGCAGTGTATGTGTAGTGATAGAATAACGTATTCGACTTAAATTAGCAATAATGTAGTTTTCAGAATTTATGTCTGAGTTTTGTTTAGAAAAAAAAGTCTAAAACATAAATTCAGGGCTTGCCCTGTTCTGTTAATTATGGAAGTTGTTCCATGTCATTTGAACTTCTAGGAAAAATGTCTTACACAGAACTTGAACATGGATATCAAGGCTTACGAAAATCCAGGCCATCTTTTTATGTTGGACATGAAAGCTCTAATATTGTGAGATCTAGTACCAAGGTGAGGGCCGGTTTCTACTATTATATTTTTCTGCCTTCATTTATAAAACTAGGAATGTAAGGATATTTTTTTTTAATGGGCTGACCTCTTATTTTTGTTTGCATTAAATTCATAATATTAAGGTATGACAATGTGAAGCAATTAATATAATAACATTTTCTCTACATGCCAAAAGGTCAGTTAAGATGATAGAACCGGTCCGAATTCCTCATATTTATATTACGGATGCTGATGGCTCAGCAGAGCATTATTGGTTGATGGTATGCTTATTTCTTTTTTTCTTTCTGTTCCGATTAACAGTGTATTTTCTTGTTTCCCACTAACTGCACGTTCAACATTTGTTATAGTTGTGTGAGTTTTTAACTGTGTCTACCCTCTGTCTGTGCATATTGTGGAGTGTTATTATATTTTAATTGTTTGTAAACTGCTGAAATAATGATAATTTTTTTACTCGCTCTTGAAAAATATATTACGCAATAATTACTATCATGACCTATATTGATAGTGATTGATAAGCTAAAATGTATCTTGGTATTTTTTTTATTAATTTATCACCACTTGAAATGTATAACTAAACATATTATTATTCAACTAATAGAGTTGATAATGGCTTTTCTTTTCTATTCTGATTGGGAATACAGTTTTGAGGTACTTTTCTCCAGAAATTCTGTTTCTATATTTTATACTTTGTATATAATTAAATCATGATTATTCATACAAACACACACATACACAAACATACCTATATATATATACAATCATACACATCTCATGAGTAGATGCGGAGTCTCGTCTGCAGCAGGTTGAGTTTTTTTTTATTTTTGGGCCCGTTGAAAAAATTCCCAGCTGCAACATCGACATTTAGGTAGGGTTGGAACCTATAGATAGCCCGGCCCTAATAGCCTAGATATCGAAGCAGTGTAAAAAAAAATCACACACTCATACATATATACCTAAATGCTCAATTATTCTGCTCTATAATTAATATAGAAGTTTCCCAGTTCAGATTTCTTAGGTATTTGAAAAGTTGAAACCATAAATTGATTTCATCATCTCATGTTTATGAGGACCAATAAAAAAACTCATATTTGTGCGAATAAAAGAAAATGTGCGCTTACATCTGATAGTTATTGCAGGATATTTATGTCGCAAAAATTGTAACTAATGAAAACTGCAAAAAATTTATGTCTTAGATATATATTTCTATCACGAGCAATAAAGGTGCGTTTACAACTGACACTTCTTGCAGGTAATATATCTCAGGTGTTGGATATAATAATTATGATAATTATCCATCCGACATCTGAGGTATGTATCCTGCAGTGATGTAAATGCACCCTAAAGCTCCGAATATGTTCTTCTATGATTAATTAAATTTATTAAACCACTAGATAATGCTCAAGTCTGTATACGTGGTGTGTCTAAAAAGTTCGGTGAATGGAATGATAAAAAAAAAAACAAAAAAAAACAGAATGTTAATTCTTAAAAGCTTTATTGACCTTCAAAGTACTCTGGAAGATCTGGAGAGTACAGTGGATGTTGAAAAACTGTCACGTCAAGCTGAGTCAAAAATTGTCGTACCATGATGCTGGTATGCAATGGTGCATTTTTGTACAGTAACATCCAATTTCGGGTCTGTAAGATCTCTGGCCTAACACGCTGGATGCACAGTAATAAATGTCTCAGATACTCCGAGTAGAATGTGGCATTCGCCGTTGGGCCAGCAGAAACAAATTCCTTAGTGATGAGTACCGTCAGAAGTCAAGTACAGACATGCAAAGTACTTGATGCTTCTATTAAACATTCAATACCCCACTTCTGAGACCATTCACCGAACTTTTTAGACACACCACATACACTGTGAATTACTTAATTTACCAATCTTAGTATTTAAACTCAATTAAATGTTTACAGAATAACTATTACAGGTCTACCTATATGACCTATGTATGACTTCATAGGATAGAATCAAATTTATGCATATGGTAGTTAAATGGTTCAGCTGTATTTCAAAATTATGCCATTTATAGTGACATTAATAAACGATATGTATAAGTGATCAGTTTATAGTTATTCTTTGATGGCTTACTAACAAAATTATGTATGTCCCTAAAAGGGTTAATTTAACAAATAGGTTTTCAGTGATACTTTATTATACAGTCATTGTTGCAATGTCATTAATACCTATGAGCAAAATAAACTAAAATTGTTTACTTTAAGTTTTAATATATCGCCGTTCTGTAAGAACAGTGACGTAAATGCAAACATTTCATTTTTACAGGAGGGTAAAAAAAAAACAATTTGGAGTTGTATAAAATATATAATTGAAAAGGGTGTAAGTGACAAAAAATAATGTTATATTGAGAGTATGTAGAATATATACTTTACTTTCATATACCAGGGATTAGGATCAACCTAAGTGAATTTAAGTCATTTTTTCTCTAAAAATTGTTTGTTGTTCGAGAAAATAAATTTTAAAATAAAGGCTACAATTATGTCCCTGTTCTCCTGTGTATGGGATGTGTTTCTGATATTGTCTATAGACTTTTGTGCATTTTAAACATTTTTGCAGTTACGTCGTTGTTCTTCCGGAACGGCAATATGATATGATTGCCACTTAAAACCTGTGTCATTGATTTCCATTATAATTCAGAAAACTAATTATTTTTCATTATATTTCTTCTTACCTATGTACTCGGCTAGATAAAAGGATGACTCAAGAGAAATTGAATGTGTGCCTCTGCTCTGGAACTCACAGGCGACAAGGAAGTTACCTCAATTGTATTCGGACATATCTTGGCCCTCACCAAACGGTACCTCTCCTTTCCTTTACATTATCCTCTGCTCTTTCTTAATCTTTCTAATTCTCAACCTATATAAATCCTCTTTGTTCATCTCAATATCTCCTGTCAATGTTACATGTTCTTATGACAATTGCTAACAGTGCTCCTTCTCTGTGAAACGTGTAAGGCAACGTGCTTTTGCATCCTTTGCATGACATTGATGTTGCTAGTGTAAATCTTCAAGTCCCTTATTTTACTTCTGATTGATTGTGTAAATTTATTATGCCTTAGAAGATAAATTGAACATAAGTCTGTATTTGAGACAACATGAACAGTAGTTTGTCCCATACCTCGTCTCCTTGGTGATAGACTTAGAACTCAAGACCAGAAAGTACCTCTTCAATGGAGAAGGGAATCTACAGCCATTGATGGCCTCTAGCAATCTGTCCTTGCTAGGAGAGGAAAGGAAAAAAACAGAACACTTTATTCAAATAAATTAATTAAAGTGAGGCTGCCCAAATTAATGGGTTTGCTAAACAACACTGCTCTTCTATCAGTACTGAGATAAATGCTTATTTCAGTTATCTTTGATTTAATCCAAATGGTGGGTTACTTCTGGAGATGAGTAATCTTGGTTACTTATGGGGATGTAATCATCAAGATGTAATCATGATCACTTTGTACGCTTGATTGTGCTCTTATAGTTCTTCTTTATTTTGTTTTTAACCATAAATATGGTGGTTAATGATCCCAAGGGAGTCTACCAATATTTCTTAAGCTAGTGGTAGGCTATTTATATCCTATATAAATATAGCCCTTTAATGCCTTCACTGTCCATGCCCCAGGAGCTGGGAGGAGCTATACCTTCGTCAGATGCCCTCACTCCGGCTCCCGGGATCTCCTACTACTTCCCGGTTTATCACTCTAACAAAGGCTGGGCATTCCACAGAGGGGTTTAGATTGCTTCTGGGCATTGCTAAGTGAACAAGTTTTGTGGAATAATCATTGGTTCCTTTTTCTTAAATTACTTTTTTTCTACAATTCCTTAAAAATTTGCATAGTATATAATAGTAATACTGTAAATTTGTAAAACCTTTTTATATTTATTCAGTGTGGTTAATTACTGTGGAATGTTGTTCTTTAGATCCTAGAATTTCTAGACGTAGTGGAACAAAGTAGCAGCGATCATGGATTTGAGTCAAGGTTGTCATTTTCTTTAATATGTACATAACAGAAGTCTTCATAACAGTTATAACAGATGCCGTTGCTTTAATTATGATTTACTTAAATGAATAATTATTCGTTTTAGTGTCGTGTTTTTTTCATCTGTATAATATATTAGTCGGTTTACTAGATAAAAGTGAAGCTATTTCTTCAATGGATCACCCAACAAAGACAATGATACGAACCATTTCAGGTAACGTTTGAGACCAGAGTTGGTGCCCTTACACCGGCTACCGGGGTGAGACTTCGCACGGTGCCCTCACCTGGCGTGCTTTAAACCGAATGTTAGCATCATTAAAAATGCATTTCAACTCATACTTTATATTCTTAGCTATTTATTAATGAAAATAAGATAAAAAGTAGATGGCTACGTAGAAAGTTTGAAAATTTTAAGGGACAGTGAATGTGTTAATAATGAATTTTCTTTTGTCGAATTGTTCTTAAAACTTTTCAGAGAAGAATGTTAGGCATTTCTCGTAAATTGATTTTTTTTTCCCTCGATCGATTGCATTAGCTTGCTCACTGATATTCGTTTCAAACCTCACAGTGGGGTCAATGATATAAGTGATTAATACCCAGTGATTCTTCCTGCATATTTTTAGAGCAATACAGCAAAAGAAAGTACGTTATTAAAGGGCTATGGTTCGAAGCTTGAGGAACAATACCAAAAGAGGTTTGCACTTTCTTTTAGGTTCTCAGCCTTGTTATGAATAGCCTCCAACTCTTAGCTGAAGAAATATTAGTAAACTCCCTAGCAATCATCAACCAAACATATTTACGGTTAAAACGAAAAATAAAATTGAAAACCATACCATGTCATGATTGTGAGTCTTATTTGGAATATGGATATGGATGACGATTTGGAAGTTGTACCCAAGAACTGATCATGAGTACAACTTCCGAATCTCCAGAAGTAACCCATCCTGTGGATAAAACTAGATAACTGACCTGGACATTTATCTCTTGATCGACCAATTATTTTGTCTGCCTCATTATAAATATTTTTTATAAAATGTTATTAAAAGGCATTTTAAAACCACAAATTATTAGATGAACTCCTATTAAATCAACAATTTTTGGTTTTTACGTGTTGCGCCTACTCATTGTTTCTTTACACTAATCCAGTATTTTTACTAATACCACTAAAGTTATATATTTAAATATTTCAATGTATTCACACATTTACTGCTAACTACAAAATAAGGTATAGTTTGTGTCATTGGCTAGAATGCCAACATTCATTAATTATGTTCGACTCTGGACTATCCTGATTATCCACCGAGGATAAAAAAAAAGTTTTTTTGATTATTCAACAAATAAGCTCATCTTTTTAGTCCAGGACACCTGTTTTGCATTGTATGTTGAGAGGCGCCACACTAGTTTTTGCGGAAATATCTTGGGAAGAACTGAAATAACAAAAGTTGAGGTATGCATAATTAAAAAAATTCCAGGAACATTTTTTTTTAACATAAAAAATCTTTCCTTCAAAAGAATTCATGCAAGAGACCTTCCCAAGGGATCAAAAGATTTGTAATGAAATTTCCTATAATGTTCCATTATTTAGACACTTTACAATTGATTTGTGGCTTTGGAAAGTAGAAATAAGTATGAAAAAAAATATCAAAAATAGATGTTTTTTTATATAATTTTTTTTTGGCAGTTTAAAAAGTATTTAGGACATTCATATTGAAGGTATAAAAAGTTGATTAAGCTTTCAAAAACATTTTACAGATTGAAAATCGGTCGATTTGGACGGCTTCAGGAATTTTTTAAAGCCCTAATTCCATTTGTGACGAATGTTTAACACTTTAACGACCTGAGCGGGTGAGTATGTCTGCTGGCGTAGTCTAGCCCTGGCCTGCCCCCACCTTCATGTATGGGGCCATAGCGGATGCATAATATGCCTGCTCCCTGACTACCACTACCACCCTTCCAGTGGTCGTCCACGCCCACTACACAATCAGTTTTCCTCCTCCACAAACCTTGGCTAGGGATCAGACCACCCGCTAGATAATTGATCTTCCCTTGATAACTGACTGCTTTGGGCCCTAGAAACATTTTATTGAACTTGTTTTGTACTTTTTCTCTCATTTTTTTTATAATATTGATACCAATGGCTATTCTCTATGAAAAACAAAATAAATATTATTCATTTATTTTTCAAGAATTAATCATAGCACAATCTTTTTCAAAATTAAAATTCTTTAACAAAATACTGAATGAGTTTCTAGAGTAAGTGCTTATTTTTAATTAAAACACGGTATTTGGGAATTTACATTAAAAAAATTATGTAGTCTAAATGTGTTTTGTTGTTTTACTGGCATTGTTCTAAACATAACATAAAATTCTTGAAAACTGTTCAACACATTTTCACTCTGATCGCTGAGATTTCCTACCGGATGTGTTGTTTGAATTGGCCCAGAGAGCGAGGCCTGTTGGTGAAGAATAATACTACCTTGTGCAATCGAAATCAAAGTCATTTTCTTGAATTTATAAAGTGCAAATAAATCAATATTTTTCAATTCTTTATGTCAATAGTTTTAAATGGGATGTTAAAGTATCCAAAAAAAAAAAGAGTTTCAATTCTTCGGGGAAAAAGTGGCGGTGCAGTGTCTGACGAACAGAAACCCTCTTTTTTCATCTAGTCTTCAGGCGGCAATTTTTATTCTAGAACGAGAAACTAAAATTATTTCGAAAGAAGAAGGTTAAATCTAGTAGAGTACGTAGGATTTTAAAGAAATATGATTTTTTTCAAAAATGGTGAACAATTATTCATTTTCTATTAAAAAATCAGTCATAAAATCGTTATAATCCAATGAATTGAAAAGATCCTAAGTACTTTACTAGCAAATATCATTAGAAAGCTGCAGTTATAATTTGGAGTTGATTGGGCAAAAATTGAAGACACCAGAGCATCGCCCGATTTGAAAAATATAGTTTTGAGAAAACGTCTTTAAAGTTTAATGTTCTGAAATGTACATTTTTTTTCCTATTTAATTTTGTTTCATACTTTCTTGTAATAAAGGTAAAAAAATGGGTTTTTATTTTGAAATGTATTAAAGGAAGACCAAAAAAAAACTTAACCAATTAAAAAAGGACCAATTGAAGCTTGCTCAAAAAATTGTATTCGAACCAGCATCGCGTTCAATCGTCATGAGGACTTCACTCGGAAAATCGTCTTTTTTGCCCATTTTTGATTAGTTAAGGAAGAATTGTAGCCCATAAAAAAAAATTTACAAAGTAGTATTACCCCTTAATGTAAACCTTAGATTTTCGGTAGACCCATAGGAAAAAGTGCAGCAAAGTTAGGTTGGGACTACGTGGAGACCTATTTATCACCTCGTCTTGATATATCCCAGGAAAAGGTTTACGACCAACTGGTAAGGACACATTAGACATATGAGATGTTCTTCCATCCTACTGAAACCACATGTTATGATTAGAGCTTTCAAAATCCTTTGAAGCTGGAGTAAAAGAGTTGTTAATCATAGACAAATATCGCTCTGAATTTACAGTTATTCGTCCATTTTCATCTTCGAAAAAATAGTCCTTGTGCCAACATTGCAGCCCAAAAAGTAATTTAGTCTGGATATTTTCTTTTCTTTTTTTTTTTTTTTTGGTCCTTTGCAGAAATTGCATCTTCTTATTGCATCTTTTGGGATGAATAAATTATGCCAATTTATTATTATAAATAAAATCATTTTTTATAAATTCTCCCTGACTCTTCTACAGATGAAACACCTATTAGCTATTGTTGAAGAACAACTGGATCACAAGTACATTATACAAAACAGCGATGCTTTGAAGGAAAAGCCATTAAAACAAATAAAGTTAGATAATATGGAACACACAAAAAAAAAAGAAAAGAAAAGAAAAAAAAAAAAGAAGAATGTTGTGCTTGTTTTTTTTTTTGTTTTTTTTGTTTTTTTATGGCGCATCTACAACTTGGCCATTAGCACCGGGCTATCTATTGGTTGCCACCCTTTATAATGCCAACAGCACGTGTTCGGTCACCCATTCAGGTACTGACCACGCCCGACGTTGCTTAACTTCGGTGATCTACGGGAACCGGTGTATTCAACGTGGCTATGGCCGTTGGCTGATGGGCTTGTTACCTACACCTGTAACACCCTGGGTATTAGGGACTCACTATAATCAGATTCAAGATCACTTGCATACTGGCTAATAGCCAACCCCTCCCTAGGGAGGTATTAGCCAACCAGAAGCTCCCTGTCCGCCAGCAACACACTTAATGGAGGGTTAATGAAAAGATATACTTAATTATTTGGTAGATAAAAATTTTACACTTGAAGACGAAGCTGGGATTTCGAAAAAGAGTTTCTGTTAGATATGGTAAAGAATAGTTGTAGTTCTGAGTTCTGCTTGCTCGTTAGTGCTCGTCATTGCTCTATTGCTTCTCACCTATTGTTCTCACGCATAATTAAAACTACTTTGTTTAAGAACAATAAGAGAATAGTTAAAGTAGTTGGAAATAATAATTTTAAAATATTCATGATTTCTATTTGTCCTTTTAAATATGTAATAAAACTTCTTTCAATAATCCTGTATTGAAAATTTTAAAAGGATCTATTAGCACTTCACCTAAGCTCTGAAGTAGAAAATCAGAAAAATTAGAATATTTATCCCTAAACTTCTTGAATTTATAATAAGATAATTGATGTTATCTATGTATATATGATGGAAAATATATTATGCATACAAGATGTGTTTATTGATTAATTTTGAATACCTGAAAAATATTAACGTTATTCACCAATGGCTGAATGTAGCTTGCCTTTTATTTATTACTCTTAGACCTGGTGCACACTGAAGAAACCGGTTTCATGAAACTCAAGTTGCTTGCAACGCATAGATAGAAAACCATAGGTTGGTCCACACAGGGTTTCATGAAACTTTTGTTTCACTTATTTCATGAAACCGGGTTTCATGCAGTTCATTAAATCGGTTTCCTATTGCTTCAGTTTCACGTTTCATCAGTAGATCTACTAGCTCTAATAAGCGATCAAAAACTAGCTTCGACATCCTAAAAAATCCTGAAATTTATCAGGATCTCTGTTTTAGTTCACGAGCTACAACAAAACAGCTGTGTTGCCGATCCCTAATCATCTGGTGAACCCAGTACTTCCGTTTTTATTTTTTAGCCACCACCCGATAGAAAACAGTTTCTTCTGTCTGCACGCTTCAATGAAACCAGGTTCTTCAGTGTGCACCGGGCGTTATTGTTAAGTGAAACATTTAAAATTTGCATATTTTGGATGACATTGTTGGAGGAGAAGAGATCTTAAGTCACTATCTTCCCAACATTTTGGAAACCACAGTTTCCCATCTTCAAGGCAGAATTTAATTAGACCATTAAAATAATAAAAACATTTACTATCAAAATAAATATCGCCCATTATCTGCGATTTATTATGTGTTTAAAATTAAATTTATGAAATAAATAAAAGCTAGACCAAGAACCATGTTGAATCTAATGTAAGATGGCTCCCTGGTACCACATTGTAACATGTGGGCTGTCTATTTATATATATATATATATATATATATATATATATATATATATATATATATATATATATATATATATAAACAACTTCCTATGCTGTTTTTTAGAGCTATTTGTTCTCAAAAATCATAGTGCTTCCAGGTTTACTTTTTATATATTTTTCGATGCTCAAAATCAAATTAAACACCAATCAAGGTGATATATTTAATCAGTTTTCATTTAACACATGTTTCAGTGTGAACAAATTAAAAATGTGTACACTTTGATCAACTTTAACTTATTAATACTTTTTGAATCAGAAATAACACACTTTTTCTGTTTCCGATGATAATTTTTCTGTAAAATATTAAGTAAATAAAACCGACTGCTGGAGAAAGCCGTGTCAACAACAATAATTCTCCCCAGCGAAGAAACCTCAAAAAGAATTTTTCTGTTTCATGCAATCCACAAACATCCATCAATCATAGAGCGTTCAAATAAATTGTATTCCTCTTCTTTGCCATGTTCTACATCCGCTCCCTACTTGTCCCCTAGTATTTTTTATTTCAAACTAGCTGTTACCCAGTGTGCCATGCTACACCTACTTTCTGTCTATGACTCTCCCCGTATCAAGATATACTTGATATCTAGTTGTCTATACCCAGTTACGAAATTCGGTCAAACGATGTGAATTTGTTTTAGTTCATAATGATACCGGCAGAGGCCAGCACAACAGCACTTCATCTAACAGCCGAGGCCAGTGTAGCAAATTTTTCTTGAACAAAACATTTGACCAAATTTTGAAATTTGACTATTTTGACCTGTCCTCTATATATATATATATATATATATATATATATATATATATATATATATATATATATATATACATATACACATACATACAAAGTTGAACCACCATTATTTTCGGTCTCTAGGGGTTCTGAAACGCGAAATTTTCTAGTCGGCACTTTTGGATTGTTTCATGAGATCAACCTTATAAGCAGGGTTCCTCCCTATGGAGGGAGGGAGGAACCGCGCTAAAAGAAAAAAACAACAATAAGTCGACAGCTGCAGGCACTGTAATGAATTCACAGCAGCTCGATTCAAACTTGCACCATTATTAGTCGAATGTCGCGCTTCGCGGGTCTGTCTTAACCAAATTCTTTCACGTTCATTGTGATCTTTACGTTCCTGGGCAGTACAATTAGATTGATAATTAATTTGATGCGTTGCATTTCGGGTTCTTCTGCCTAAATTAGTCCGCCGCCTTATAGGAGGCATATTTAGTAAGTAACAAACACACAACACTTTAGTAATTTTATAGAAATTTGTGGCTTTTAGATTTAGTAATATTATAGATGCACAGCGAAGAGATGTTTACATTTAACCAAAGACAATTTGTTTCTGGCTAATGTTACCATCGTATAAATATTGACAAATATTTACATTAATATTTATATGATACTAATGTCACTCAATTGTTTTGAGAACCCCTCCACTAACACTCTATGGTATGGTATTAAAGTTCAAATTGACCTTGTAAGTATTATTACAAATCTTTTGTATGGGAATATAGAAAAGTGGAGTCTTTTTTACTTCGTTAATGCAAATATAAATGAATTTAAATTGCATTATTAACATGTGATTCTAATGACACCTAGTGATTACATGTTCTTATTTATTTAAATTTTTTTTGCTTATACACAAATAACCAAATACGTTAACTTTTAAAAATATTATAATTGAGAACATATGTTTTTATTGAAAAATGAATTTCCGTTAAAGAAGTAAATAATAACCGAAAAATGTCGTTTTTAGACTTTTTCACGTAATTTTTATAATTTTTCTATCCGTAAGAACCGTCCTCGTACTTCAAGGAATATTATAAAAGAAGAATTAGCGAAATTGGTTCAGTTGTTCTCGAGATTTGCGCTTACCAACACATTTAGCGATTCATTTTTATATAATAGATATACATATACACATACATACATGCCGGGTGGCCCAGATAAGCAGGCCACAAGAGAAATAACTACTAAACGGTTGGAGATATCAAAAATGTTTAAAGGAGCAAAGTTGTAGTTCTCGTCAAGACCTATAAAATGGTGACCTCGGAAATAAGAAAATAACCCATCTAAGGGCTCAAATAGATCTTTGAATGGAAGGGATTCCTCTTTACCCTTGTGTTGCATTACATTTCTGAAGAGTACTGAAACAATAAAGACAAACCGTGCAAATGGTTTTTTGATACATCAAGTAGTTCTCTGTAAAAATACGTTTTTATTTCAGGGTGTCTACTACTTTTGTGAAAGCAAATTTTATGCCCACTAAAACAAAAGTAATTTAAATTAAAAAGAAAAAGCCTTAACTTTAAGTATAAAATAAATTGTAATCTTACACGGATTACCATGAAATCTATAAAATTACAATTTAAAATTGTATAAAGTATGTTAAAGAGGATAGTTACATTAACTATAAAAGTGAAGAAACGTTGATACTAAAATTTTTAGAATGAATATGGAATTAGAAGCCTCAAAAATTTCGGACAATGGTAGTAGAATTCAAAATTTCTAAACATATTACTAACTAAATATTTTTTGTAGACGTACATAATTTAGTAAATTAAACTGTAAAAAATTTCAATATTAAAGTCTGGATATGAATAAAGAGAAATAAAAATGGGGAGGCAGATAGAATTGAGGCAACATATGAAAACAACCACAATTACGAATGGGCAGAAGTCCTCAGATTATGTTTGACCCTGGTAAAACTGAAATTTTGTGACGTGGATTCAAAATTCATGACTTTTTTGTGCCTTTTGTGCCCCATTTTCATTTTCGTGCAGTAGACATCCTGTATTTGTATGTATTCCTCATCTGAAATCCCAAAAGAAAAGACACTTTAATTTATTTAAGTAGTAATTTTGTTAAAGGAGGGGTAATTCAGCTAGGAGAATGTGTTCAGCATTCAACAAAACGATTCTCTTTAGTGTAAACTAAAAAAGAAAATAAATAAAAATTGGGGTTTTGTGTAATGCAACATATGGGTAAAGAGGAATCCCTTCCCTTCAAAGGTCTATTTCAGTCCTTAGAAGGGTTAATTTCTTATTTCCGAGGACACTATTTTATAGGTCTTGACGAGAACTAAAACTTTGCTACGTTGAAAAATGTTTATATATCCTACCGTTTAGTAGTTTTTTCACTTGTAGCTTGCCTATCTGGGCCACCCTGTATATATATTGCAAAAAAATCGTTTTTCTTAATTTCCATTATGTTTTTTGTTTTAATTAATACCTCCTATCAAGCTTTTGATATTAAAATATTGAATTATTCTATTAGATACGTTTAAGGCTTGCTTTGCTTGAAAGAACATATTAATAACTGCTCTTCTCTGCCGTTCAGCCAATACCTGGGTTAGCCATCTTATAGAATCAAGCTAAAATATACGAGTCACTGTGAGTCGAACCTTGATTCTCTATTTTCTCATCCCTTTTTCTATCTGTCATTGCATCTTGCCCTCATTGTTTTATTACCCTGTAGAAAATGGGAATGAAAAATATGAACAACTTATATCTTTCCTAACCCCTTGATGAGTTAGATTCTAAGCCTTTATCTTGATATTATTTTATACTATTTAATAGTTTTAGTCTCCGAGTAAAAAATATTGTGTTATTTATTTCAGCCAAGCAATGAAGAGGAAGATGATGATGAAGACGGAGGGAAGCAAGTGGTTGTTGGGATCTGTGCAATGTCGAAGAAATCTGAATCGAAGCCAATGCGAGAAATCCTCACGAGATTACAGGAATTCCAGTATATACGAGTCCATGTATTTCCTGAAGAAGTCATTGTGGAGGTTCAGAATTATATAGTTTTTTATTATAAGATGGTGACCCTATTTTTCTAATATATTTATGTGTGGCGGAAGATCAAATTCAAACAAAAACACTCACTTTCTACACTACTTCTTTATTCTGCTCTACATGTTTCACGCCTTTATGATGCCTCTTCAGGAGGAAATTATATACAATTCGAGAACCTTCCGCAGGTAGGGTAACGTCTAGACTTATAAGATCAATCATGTCCACTGCGTATCAGCTGTTTAAAATCTATAGTTTTAGGGCAAATGTCGATTTTCCATAATAAGACTTTGTCATTTTATAGAATAATTCATTTTAAGACGTCTTGTTTATTAAATTAAAAAATATTTTACCTAGGTATTTGATTTAAGTTTTTTTATTAAATGCCTTTTTCCTGTTTTTAATTATGTTTATATTTTCTTTTACTTTTTTGTTTGATGGGATTTCTTTCTTTATCTAATATTTTACTTGTGTCAAAATTAAAAGTCCGGCTATTTTCTTTAGCATGGTTGGTACAATCTTTCCAAACCACCTTCAACCTATTTTCAATTATTACCTGGTGAAAATTTAATGCATACAATTCTTTTCAGTTTTCAGGATTATTTTATCTTTTGAAACTTGTAAAGCAGATTATTAAATAGTGTGTTACAAAAAAAAAGTGAAGTGCTGCATTTTTTTATGGGCCATATCATATAAAACAAAACAATAGTCTTTTATTTTACTTAAAAAATAATAATAAAAGAAAGACCTTTCTTAGAAAAATATGACAAAATGCTTTAAGTTATATTACTTTTCAATGATTTCAGTTAGCTATTTTTTTTTTAAATGATGAACAATATAAATTTACTTAATAAATTACTTTTCTTTCTTTATTTTATTAATATAACTTTAGTTTGATTGATAAAATTTATTTTACTTTGATCAAAATTCCAGCGATTATGTTTTCAGAGTCTACAGGCATTGAAACTAACATGCAACTTGTTTTGAACTGTTTGAGTTATAAAAAATAAAGAGCTTTTAAAAAATATCTTTCTCCTTCTCAAATAATTCTTAAAAAAAAAAAAAAAAAAAAAAAAAATACTATTTTTCCACTAGAAAAATACTATTTTTGGAATATTTTTGATTTAGATGAGTCAAAATTGTTGTGAGGCGAATTCCTCCATGGTGTTTCTAAGAGCGCAGAGCTTGCTTGAATGCTTTCTCATCAGTTGGCGAGGAAATGATCTGCCCAGTCGAGCTTTTCCTCGCCAACTGATGATGCTCTGAATAATATTGTCTTTTTATATGCTAACGAAAGTCCTTAACCTTCCCCCCACCCAAGGGTGAGCTATCTAATCAGTTAAATAATAGGCAGTCATATCACTCATGAATATTGACATCTCACTTATATTGGGCTTTAATTGAATCCTTTTAGATCAGTCGTTCACATTAAGATACAAATATAATCTTATAATATTTGACCTATTTGTGTAAAACCCTTAAATAAAAATTAGTAAAATATAAATATTTTTTTTAAATATTCAATTTTGATCAGTAGCTATTTGTTATGTAAAATAATATTTGAATTAATACTTAATAATGATATGTTATTTTATAATATAAATTATAATATAGTAATCTCAATTTTTTATTGTTTCATAATGGATAATTAAAATTTTCTCAAAATTACTGAAATATATATATATTTTTAATTTCAACATTTTATCTCATAAATTAGACTTAAAACATCATATTAGGAAATAATATTAAATTTTTTGCGCTTATATTTATTTCTAGATTAAATTCATTAACACTAATTATTTCTATATTATAATATAGTAAATAATAATATTATATAGTAAATAATGTTACAATTAAATAATTAAGAAAAATTAATTAGTATTAATGAATTTAATCTAGAAATAAGCGCAAAAAAAATTAATATTATTTCCTAAAATGGTGTTTTAAGTTTAATTTATGAGATAAAATGTTGGAATTAAAAATAAAAAAAATATATTTTAGGAATTTTGAGAAGATTTTAATTAATTTTGATTAGATAGCTTTGTATACCAGGGGATTGAGGTTAGCTCAATGAATGACATCAGCCAGGAGATGAACAGGAGCATTGCGGCGGCAAACCGATGGTTCTTTCGGCTCTCCAAACACTTTAGAAGCCGATGACTCTCTAACGAGCCAAGATAAAACATGAGTCCGGCCAGTCTTACCGTATGGGTCGGAAGCTCGGGCCACAACTAAAGCAGACGACTCAAGAATCTTGGCATTTGAAAGAACAATACTAAGAAGGATCTTTGGTGCCTTTAGAGGCGGGGATGCATGGAGGAGACGGAAGAAGGCTGAGTTGTATCGATTATATGCGGATAAAGATGCTGCGAAATTCATTAAGATTGAAAGGATTCGCTGAGCTGGGCATTTTGTATGAATGGGGGATGGCTATTTAACTAAAAATATGCTGGCAGGTATTCTTTTTATAGGCTCTCTAATGTAGGGAAACAAATGAAACCATTTTTAAGGTGATATCTGCAACCGTTTTCGAGAAAAGTGGATAAAAATAGTTTTTCAAACTAATTTTTGGTTTGGATACTTAGAATCGTTGGATTCAATTGAAATATTTTCTACTTGTTTGAAATTCATCAAAACTACGATATTTAAATGTTGATTACATTTGGAGTTAAGGAAGGATTTAAAAAAAAAAAAAATTATTAATAGAAATGAAAAGTTTTTGGATCTTGGCATATTTCTTAAATATCTCGGGAAGGGTTAGAAAATTGTGGGAAAGTGGAAGGTGACCATTACCAGGCCTATATATGAATAATAATAATAAAAAGGGATGGGTCTCCCGTAGTCTAGTGGCTAACGCCTTAGATTCTCATGCAGGAGATGGTGAGTTCGAGTCCCACCAGTTGCAGAAATTTTCTCATCTCACGGTTCATTGCGAAAATCCCTTGCTGCACTCTGGATGTCGGCACTAAGAAGTCGGTGCGCCGTAAAAAATAAAAATAAATAAAAAGCGATTGTCTTTGTTATCAATCAAATCATGTTCAAACTAAAATAAAAAAATAATAGAATTGTTGGTGCTAATGGCCTAGGTGTAGAAAAAAAATAATTTAGACCTGTTGATGGTATTTATTAAAGAATTTCAATAGAGAATGGTGTGTACTATGCTATATATATTTCTCTAATTCTACTGTTTTTTATATTTACATACTTTATTTTCTCCCCAGAAACCTGTTGAAGAATGGCCATCCTGCGACTGCCTTATATCATTCCATTCTAAAGGTTTTCCTTTGGAGAAAGCTATACAATACGCAACTCTCAACAATCCGTACGTCATCAACAATCTACACATGCAGTACGACATTCAGGTATTGAGTAAATGTGGAAAGTAGTTTTGCTATCTGTTTTTTCTTTCATGGCGGCTTGTAAATCTTTTAGTGTATAGTTATTTTTATTATTGTCTGGATTTATTTGTTTTTAGTTACCGAGTTCCTCCTTTAAATCCACACCTAATGTTGTAAGTGTTTAGTAAATGCTTTTAGTTTAGTGATGCTTGATTTTTTTTATCAATATGTAGATGGCTACTAGGAATATTGTGATTTCAAAATATTTTTTAATATTTATTGTAGTACATTTTGTCTTATTATATGAAGAAATTGGGTGTTCAGAAAGTATATTTTTTTACTCCTTGGCATTATAGGTATACCTCAGGTTACATTTATTGTGTGAATTTGTTCTCAATTATACATTATTTGGCAAAAACGACTTTGGCAAAGTATTGATAAATATTAAACACTATCTCCCTTATCTAAACTCTTATAGCATGCTCTAGTCTTAAATGAGACAGTTTTTATTGAGTTTCTTTCTTTTTTTCTTTCTTTTTTTGGTAAAATCAACCACATGGATCATGGCCACCGTTAAACGAGAAAAAAAACTTAATGGTTGGATTCTATTGGAATTGTATGAATTGAATTTATTGAAATATGCATTTATTATGGAAAGGATTAAGAGAATTTGAAAAAAATAATAATTAGTATTTTATATAGACTAAGACTAACACTCTCAGCTGAGGCGAGGGAAGCCCAGCTTCACAAGGCTACTCATATACTATTGAGTTTCTTGTAGGGCGTTCTTTATTGAAATAGTAAGACAAATGGTGAACTTTTCGGGAGAAATTACTGCCGACGTTCGCACATTCGCATTTAAACTCCTGGGGTTATCTGAGCAGGAGGAAATGAGGAACATTAGAGGAAATAGTATTACAAAAATACAACTAGTATGATAAAATTTGTTTTTGCTACCTGTTGTAATAAAATATTTTCTTAAAAAAAATAATCCGTAGAAACTTGAGTCGGATAACAGATAACAGAATTTATGAATCCTTGACGTTTATATGGTTATGAAAAGAAGACCTACGTGAATTGCTTCCAGTATGGAGTCAGGGCAGGGTAAGCCTGTTCTAAATTTATTTTTCTCTTAATCGGCTCGCTTTGAAGCTCAAATAGTCAGAATTTCTGCAATCTATATTTGATTAAGCTCTAGTTACTAGGCATGCAAGCAGCTGTTAAAATGAAGATATCAAATATCAATTGAAAAATATCAGATAACAGGCAAAATTTTGTTTCAGCAAAAATAGCCGCATTTAGCTGTACTCTCCTCAGCACACTTTCTCTCTCTTTCTCTCTGTATATATAAATCGCATAGACACACTCAAATCACTTCTGTTTTACTATCCTAGCTCCTATTGGCCCAGTAATTTTCTCATTACTTTGTTCCCCCTCCCCTCGCTTCTTGTATCTGTGCATGAACTGACTCCAATTTTAGTGAGATCAATGTATCCAATTGTAATCTTGGTAATTTTTCACTCTCTTTTTACACTATTATCAGCTGCCCTAATATTAGCTGATTTTTTTTTTGCCTAGTATAAGCTGCCTATTTCATCTCTTGCACCTATCTCACATCTGCCGACTTGTATCAGCTGCCTCTTTTATCTTTAATATCAGCGGACTGTTTTGTGTATGTAGAATAAGCTACCTATTTTAAATCTTATATCCCCTGACTGTTTTGTATCTGGTGTCAGGTGCCTGTTTTATCTCTAATATCAGCTGAATATTTTGTGGGTAGAATGAGCTGCTTAATGCATCTTATATATCACCTCTCTGTTTTGTCTCTGGTATCAGCTGCCTATATTTTCTCCCTTATCAGCTGACTATTTTGTCTAATATCAGCTGACTGTTTTGTGTCATTATCCTCATTTCTTATATCAGCTGCCTATTTTGTCTCTATCACCAAGTGACCATTTCATCACTTGTGTCAGATGTAAATTTTCTTTCTAATATCAGCTGACTGTTTTGTGTCTAGAATAAGCTGTCTATTTTCTATCATATCTTATATTATCTGACTATTTCGTCTCTGGTATCAGTTTTTCTAATAAGCTGAATGTTTTGCCTTCTGGCTTCTGCTGCCTATTTTGTTTTTAATAACAGCTGACGTTTTTGTCTCTGGTATCAGTTGCTTTTTTTTTTGTTTCTAATATCAGCTGGTTTGTACCTAATATCAGATGCCTATGTTGTCTCTAATAACAACTGACTGTCTTGTCTCTAGTATAAGTTCCATATTTTGTCTCTCGTATTGGCTATTAAATTTGACTCTAGTATTGTTCCATTTTTAGATCAGTCACTTGTAGCACTCACGTCTGGAAGTTCAATATATTTGGATGACATTTATTACATTTTTTGTTTGGAAAATTAGTGTTTTGTCATTAAGGGGGAAAGGGAGAGAGAAGAAATCTCAATTATATTTTACTATCTACTATATATTTGTCAAATACCACTCACTCACTGACTGACTGACTGACTCACCGACCTATCATCGCCAAGCCCAAACCACTTGACAGAAAAATTTGAAATTTTGCATGGACACCCCCTATAGAACATAGACGCTCGCTAAGAAAAGATTTTTTGATATTCCAATTTTTAAGTATTTTTAGAGGGTTTAAAGTTTTGGTTGGTTAGAGCAGGCAAGCCTAGGTAGCACGCGTTGCTAGGACAATAAAGAACAGCTGTTACCGTACATTATCTATTTAAATTTTAACGTCCATTTATTATTAACTACGAATTTTAGGACGGGTTATCTATAGGTTACCACCCTTTTCTAGCCAGGATAGGGGTGATGCCTTTTCTTTTTTCGAAAGAAAAGCCACCGCCCCTAGTGGGAATCGAACCCACGACCTTTGGCACGGAGTGTTAAGAGCTCATGCCTTAACCCTCACGGCTACCGGGTCTATTTCATAGTATTATTTTTAATTGAGGTTAATTTCAATTAAGATGGCAATCCTTGAATTACTGGGGTATGGAATACTATCAATTTAGAACTTGAAATAGTTTTAGGCAAATAAAACGCTATTACAACTAAAATGAAATGATCTTTGGAATGAAAAAGGAATGGATCAAACCAATTGTGCTTATAAAAATAATTACCTATCTGATTGAATTTATAAGACACATTTTTACCATCAAATCAAAATTTCGGGGGGGGGGACTCCAGATCCCTCAGTTCCCCTTAAATACGCCCATGCTGGTAACCTGTAGATACTGGCGCGGAGAATATAATGCCAAGAAACATTATACTTTGATTACCAATAAACTGATGACTAACTTATTGTATGGCGGGAACCGTGCTATAATAAACTGCACAATATTATGTAGGAGCGTTAATTTTGATGATACATCATTTAAGGCAATAAAATAACTACTTATCTGCCGTGACGAAGCACGGGTATTCAGCTAGTTTATTATAAAATGAATCATCATCAAAGCACTTACTATCATAATTTATAATAAACATCCACAATTAAATAATTCATTTCCATAAATTCTATGATTTATCTCTTTGTTCCCTGACAGCTCAGCAAGATACTTTTTAACAACGATTTAGTCTGTTTGTCAACGGTACCTCTAGTAAACAGAGTACTATAGTGAGAAATAGTTTGAATCTGGGATGAAAATGTTCCCCGAAGATATCAGGCAACAGGCTGTTCTCAAATTTTAGCTTTGAAATAATAATGATGAATCTCAATCTCTCATCCTCATAATTACAAAGAAAGTTGTGAATTATTTATGAAAAAATATTATAACTTACTCATATGATTAATGAAATATCAGTCCCGTTGCAGGTTGCGAGGACTTGGAAGGGCAGATACTGTTCAAGTATTTCATGCCATATGATTAATATCAGGAAGGTTATTAGCAACACCTGCCAGATTATTAAATGCAAAATTGCTCTGTGTCCCATTATAGTTTTTTTATTTTTACATTTTTCTATGTGAATTAATTTTATTAGCTCCATACATGTCATAGCCCAGACATTGAACACTATAAATATTTAGTTAGGTCCATGTGAAACCTTTAATGTTGAAAGAAAGTGAGCCATACATGGTGTGCAATGTGACCTGGCAAATGGGGCGAGATTCTATAAGCTATATACTCTAAGGCTCTAGCAGTCTAAGTTTTAATAGAGAATCAACTTGTCCAGAAAAGGACTGGAACATGTCTTGAGAAAAATGTTTTCATAAAGTGTACAATAATAAATTGAAAATTATTCATAATTATCATTAGTATTAGGTAATGGTTTTCCTACTGAGTTACATTATGCTTACTAATTCTGTAGTATTACTTGAAATCCGCATTTAAGAAATACTGAAATAGAAGGAACACACTTTTGGAATTGTAAACATACAGTGTTAAGGGAATTTAAAATGTTGAACAATTCTTCATTTTCTATTAAAAAAACTGTCGAAAATTGGTCATAAAATCGTTATAATTCAAAGGATCTAAAAAATCCTGCGTACTTTACTAGCAAATATTAGGAAGCTGCAGTTAAAATTTGAAGTTGGCCGGGTGAAAATTGAAGGCACCAGTATATCGTTTCATTTGAAAAACATAGTTTTGAGAAAATCTACTTTAAAGTTTAATGTAAGGAAATGTTCATTTTTTTTTTCTTTTTAATTGTTTTCATATTTTCTTGTAATAAAAATGAAAAAATGTTACCAAACAGGTGA
This sequence comes from Gonocerus acuteangulatus, assembly GCA_946811695.1. Taxonomy (NCBI): domain Eukaryota; kingdom Metazoa; phylum Arthropoda; class Insecta; order Hemiptera; family Coreidae; genus Gonocerus; species Gonocerus acuteangulatus. The sequence goes on from OX328125.1 coordinate 11,288,838, forward strand.
AGAATAACCCTTCAAAAAGTTTTCAAACTTTACATTTATTTCTCCATCACAACGTTTCGGACACACAGGTCCATCCTCAGGCAATCATGTCCTGTTCATTACTATAGTTACACTAAAACAGTCATGCAATAAATAAACATGATTCCTGTAAGGAACCAAGTCAAATTACACCTACATCAATTAAACACTCATTATGTTTGGTATTATTAATTAATGCCCTTCATTTAGTAATCGTGAAAAAATGTTTTTTATTTTGAAATGTATCGGTACTTTTGTTGAAAAATCAAATTGTTGGCACATTTAAAAACTGTTCCGCCACATAAACATTCTTGGATATAATTTTTGGTTAGTTAAGGAAGAATTCAAGCGAATAAAAAAGAAAATGGTAAAAACTAAATTACAAGGTAGTATTACCCCTTAAATACATGAATTTTCATTAAACCAAAATATGTGATACGGAAAATAATTTGTTTAACCCATTCGAGACGACGATTTTTTTTCGAACACGGCCCGCAGGAGGAAAATTTTTTCTCCTTTATATTGTTTATTTTTAATAAAAAAACATGTTTACGATGGAAATCACCCAATTTGTAAGTGAATTCTCATAAATAAGATCATTGCACACCGGGTGTGTAACTCGCTCTTTGGAAAAATTTTATTGAGCGCGAGGAGTGGATTGAGCACGTGTGGAATGTAAGGTAGAATGAAAATACAGATAATTTTTAGCTTTTTTTGGTACACAGTAAAACCAATGCTAAATGTTGTTTTCCTGTACTTTACAGATTTTATTAGTCCAAGAAAGATCATATTTCGACAACTAGTTTACTCATAATAACTGATAATTGCTCACTACTGTATTGTAGACACGGTGTGCAGGCCGTCTTTTAGCCTCGAAAATCAATTGCAGACACGGTGTGAGATCGGTCTCGAATGGGTTAAAAAAGTTGGTGGTGTCATTTGATCTATCCTGAATGCTACTGCCGTGGCATGGGTAGATTATTATTTATTTTCATCATCATTCAGTTCTTCAAAATGATCATATTTTATATCCGATAAAAGATTTTTTTTTTTTTTTTTTGTTATTTCTAGAAATTGTTTTCATTTGGCTTGTCTACCTATGAAAATATGCTTTTTCCATTTTATGAAAATATATTTCTATTTTCTTAAGTATTTTCATATCTCCTCGATTCTTCATTATTCACCAGCGATTGTTGGTTGTGTTGACTTTTCATCCATATTTCAGCGGATTTCTTTGGATCCTGAATTTCAGCACTTCTTCCTTCTTGAGGTGATTAGTTGTGTACAATTTAAATTTGTAACAATTTACTAAGAATATTGTATTTAAAAAATAATTTTGACTGTTGCTCTGCCAAATCTTTGAGTAGTAACTTGGTATTTACTGAATCAATCATTTTAGTTGAATCATTGAGGATTTAGCTGCTGAAATGATATCAGTTTAAAATAAACAATTAGTCAGGAAGAGTTGATAGTAGATAGAATCTAATCCAGGTTTGGACAAACAGTGTGATATTTGCCTGCGATATTTCTTCTCCTAAACGCAAGCTCCTTGCTTCATCATCATTTCGGTAGATTGCACTCATTTTGATGAGTGACAAATGTGACTTATTTTAATATTATTATTGCGAGAAATAAATGAAAGGTATTTATTTTAGACAATATTTTTTTAGTACTTTTCTATTATGTTCCCAACTAAGATGTTTTAATAAATGTTATTGTTTTAGTTATTATATTTCAACTACACGAAACATATATCATCACTCAAATTTCACATCCGCGTTTGTCAACTTTTCAGGAGAGGATTAAAACTGAAGTAAAATAAAACTATAATAATCTCTTACTTGCAACTTATAAGAATTTCCGACTTAAAACATATTTTTGGAAACATTTAAACAAAAAAACTTGCCTGAATGGCCTAAAATAGATGAGAGAGATACGCGGTTGTGCTTGAGCGTTTGAAATCAGTTTGTTTTATGCAGAAGTAATAGTAAATTTTAGCACGCTCTATTGATTACAAAAAAATCTATTTCCATCATGTCCGGGAGAGAATAAGGATTCTAAAGATACCAATAACTCTATTTCGCTTTAAATCGACTTACGGGGTTGTGAAATTTGAATAACGATATTTTATTTAATTATAATGATATGATTTATAAATTAATAAATAATTATAATTTGATTTTATCAGTTTAAAGATCTTTTATATATTTCTTGGAATGAATCATTTCGAGCCAACTTTTTGAGACACATAAATTCCATTAGCACGTTGACTGCCAGGTTCAATGCATAGTCGGAGTAAGGGTGTCTCGTCGTGTGCCGGGTCCACCTACGTGTCGGCGTTTGACTATCCCTTACATATCACCCCCCCACTTCGGTAACCGAGGAACAGCTTACAAACCTCAACTTGCAATCAGTGTCATGTTGGTTCTGGCTGATTCGACTTGCTTCAACTTTTATTTATTTATTTTTTTTTTTTAAATTTTCAATTTTATTGAAAGCGGTTTTAGCAGCTAAATGTGCCGGTTTACTATTTTTCTTAGTTTTTTTTTTTTTTTTTTTTTTTTTTTTTTTTTTTTTTTTTTTTTTTTTTTTTTTTTTTTTTTTTTACGGCGCATCAACAAATCTTGGCTATTAGCGCCGACATCCAGGGTGCAGCCAGGAATTTTCTCAGCAAGCCCTGAGATGAGAACATTTTTTAGTTTATTATTCACTTCTTAGTTTATTATTCACTTTTGAGTTGTTTTCTGGAAAAACATTAAAAAGGCCCATCGGGCCTCACTTCGAAATTTAGGTGCCTGTGAAAGTGTTGAATAAGAATTTTCTTTTGGTACCTCTTCTTTTTAGCGCGGTTCCCCCCTACCTCCATAGGGAGAAGCCGCTTATGAGGTTGACCTCACGACGCAATCCGGAAGTGCCGACTAGAAACATATATATATATATATATATATATATATATATATATATATATATATATATATATATATATGCTTGTCTGTTCGCGCTCTAGCAAGCTCAAAAATGGTCCGATTTTGATGAAATTTCGTACAAAAATCTGTCGTCTGATTTGAAAGGTCAATTTCGTTAACCAGCAGAATCCGCCCACTGGAAGATGGCGTTTGGGGCGAAATTCGCGGTAAAAAAAAAACTGTAACGCTTACTTTTTTGAGGTCATATGCTTGTAAGTACTCGTTTTATAGGCTTTTTGGGCTAGTAAAACGAATGAAACCATTTTTAAGGCGATAGCTTCAACAGTTTCCGAGAAAATCGGAAAAATAGTTGTTAAATAAAGTTTTTGGTTTGGTTACTTAGAATCATGGGATTCGGTTAAAATATTTTCTGCATGTTTAAAATTTATACATACAAAGTTGTGTAAATTTTGGTTACGTTTGGAGTTAAGGAAGAATTAGAATAAAATATTTTATTAAGAGACATGAAATGTTTTGGGAACTTCGCATATTTTCCTTAATATCTCGAAAACAGTTGGGAAATCGTGGTAACTGGATAGAAACTATTCAAAAGCTTACTAAATTCTCTATAATTAATGTTCTGAGAAGATTTTCGATTAGTCGATGTCAATCGGAGAAAACGGTGTTTAAAACGTTGAATGTGTTTGTTTTGTTCTTTTGAACGGGTTTTCGTAGTTGTTTGGCTCACCTTTTAATTGTTTGTTTTAAATTGTATTTATTTTTAGAAACATTTAGAAATTAGAAACATTTTGATAGTTTTGAGTACATTGAACAATGAAATCAGAATTTCATGTCTGTAGCAGTGGAGCCTGGCCAAGCCAGCTTTAGGGTGTTCCAGGTAAAAGGGTACGCTGCTGGCCCTTTGTCACTGGTCATAAATCATTTCAAGAAAGATCGGACCAAAATAATGAGTGCTTCTATTTCATTCTTTCCAAATGACACTAGGAATAAGAAAGGACCCGCGCTAAGATGATGCAGTTCCTGCGAGTCGGACTTTTTTTTTACTCCCACTAAGCCGATCTCCACAATCAATTAATCTTTTGGGAATGCTGTAAAGTTTTTGAATTTACTGTAAAGTTAGTGAATCTTTCTTTCCGAAAATCTCTGTACAACTTCCAAAAGTCTGAAACAAATATTGATCTGGTTAGTTTTTTTTTTTTTTTTGTTTTTTTTTTCGTTTTTAACGGCGCATCAACTATTTGACTATTAGCGCCGAAGTTAGTATCTATATTTTAATTATTTTGTAATTATTTATAAAGATATATCAGGAACCTGTGCTAGAAAACATTCATTTGTTTTTTGATAATTGAAATATATCAAAAAAATAACATTTATACTGTCAGAAAATAACAGGAAAGTACCCATTTTACCTATAGTCACTTTAATGTCTTAGTTCTATTTGAAAAATTGTAAATCCCTTAGCTATGGTTTTAAATTTGACTGTTTTGTGGTTTGTTTACCGTTTTAACAACCCAATCAGATAATTATCTTCCAAATTTGAATAAATGTTTCTAAATGTTTTCTCTGCATGTTGATTTACTTTAATTCTATGGAATGGTTTGAAATGCTTATTGATTAAATTTGATATTATTCTGAATGAGTTTGTTGCTTACTTTGTGTTCTTCTGGACATTACCCTTTTTTTTTGTTTGTTTGTTGTTTTTACTTAGAACTCAAAACTATATCAAAGTTCAATAAAATAACATAAAATATTAGAATTTTTATATGAACTAGCTTATTTTTATTATACTCTACTGAGTAAATACTTATCACTAGGCATTTATTATATTAACTTAGGCATTTATTTATGAACTTAAGAGCTTTGTCTATTTACAGGACAGGCGCAAGGTTTATTCCATTCTCGAAAGTCAAGGAATAGAAATACCAAGATATGCAGTCCTAGATAGAGACTCTTCCGACCCGAAGCGTAAGCATAAATCTCAAATATATTCATTTTCATTTAATAAATGTATATATATAAGGACACAGGGGATAAGTTGGTAAGTCGGAAAATGAGCAAAATGGGATAAGTTCACTATGATTATCTCCTAAGACTTATCCGTAGTGTAAAGAAGTCACTAATGAAGGTCGTTGCACCCAAAGGCCTTATGCTGAATATTTTCTCAAATGTTAAGCTCTGAATGTTTCTAAGGTCTATTTAACCCTTTCCAGACTATGGCACACATGGACTCGTATAAGCCCATAAACGCTCCGATTCTCGCTCTACATTCCGTGCTATTACGCTATTCCTAACTGATTTATTTAGTTACTCTCTACTATCTTTAATTTACAAATTGCCCAGTTACCTTTTCGTGCGGTTCCTCCCTCCCTTCAAGGTTGACCTCATGAAACAATCCGGAAGAGCCGACTAGAAAATTTTACGTTTCAGAACCCCTAGAGAATGAAAATAACCGTGGTTCAAATTTGTATGTGTGTGTGTGTGTGTGTATATATATATATATATATATATATATATATATATATATATATATATATTGTGGTGTTTTGGTGGGGAAAGAAAAAGAAAATTGAATTATATTTAAATGTTATTATAGGAAAAGTTGAGTTGACATGTTTTAATATAATTTCATTATATCTCAGGGTTCATTTAAAATTACCAAACTCACCACATACGGACTTATGAATAAAACCGTTTGAATAATTGAATTAATTTAATAAATTTCCTGAAAGAAAAGCATGAGAAATATATAATTAGAACCACTTCTTACCATCTGTCCTTTTATGTGTTGAGACCATATTAAATACCAGGATAAAGGTTCATAGTAAATAAAATAGAGTTGGAAATAATTGACTTATATTGAATAAAAGATATAATTTAAGATTTGGCATGGCTGTGATATAAAAAAGAACATAAAAAATTGCTTGACTCACATAATTGTATCAATGTTGGGTTATTTAAGAAAAGTTAGAACATAATTAAAATATTAATTTATATATTAAAAGATAAATATTGGCCATTATTAAATTTTAGATAGCTTTTAAATTTTAATTGAAGATTGGCAGTTAGTGAGTTATACTCAGCTTATTTTACGGATGATGTTCTGGAAGTGAAGAGGCAGACTGCTTGTAGTTATGTTGAGGAGAATGATGGTCGGCTGCTAGATCTTGGAGTGGTGTCTGGCCATCATGTGAAGATGAAGTGAGAGCTTGGTGTCGGCTGACCAGCTGGTTCTGCAAGGAGATCGTGTGCCCTTCGCCTCTGGTGCTTGAATGGGGCGAGTGGTGGGGGAAGGCCCTTTTTATAGAGGCGTTACTCCCACCACACCAAGGGTGTTTGTCTTCAGCGATCGCCCCCTGGATGTTCAAAGTGCATTTTTGGAAGCACATCTATTCTTATCTTCCTGGGAACTTGTATACCTTATCGCTCCTAGCCGAGATATTTGGACTCTTCTTTTATTTAACACTGCCTTTTTTTAAAAAAAAAATAAATACTGCCAAACTAAGCACTGCCAATTGCTATCCCTTTTATTACTCTTTTATTTATTTAATTGATTGACAAAAGATAATATTTGTGATGTACTTATGGAATATAACTTAGCCTTTATTTTGAATAGGAATGCCACTCTTTGCTATGCCAGAAACTGACTCTTTCTAGAGCACCCCCTTTTAGATCATTACAATATATATATATATATATATATATATATATATATATATATATATATATATATATATATATACATTCAGAGTCTTCAAACAAGATTCCAAATATTCTTCATTATAACTGTTTCTATTTCAACCTTTCCAAATGACATTAGGATTAAGAACGGAACCACGCTAAGATGATGCAGTTCCTGCGAGTCGGACTTTTTTTTTTTTTAAATTAGAAATTATAATTACAGTAAACTTCCTCTAATTTGGCATCCTATTGTCCAGCAGCCTTGATAATCCGGCACTGCTGGGGTGTCGAGGCCAAACATGAAAATTGCACATCTTCAGTTCTTATGCATCAATTCTGCGAAATCTCCACCCCAACAACACCGTGGTGCCCGACGGGATTGTAGAACAAGTCCCGGAAACCCTTTCTGCAATCAAATACATACTTTAGTTTATAGCTTTCGCTCGGCTGAGACCATCTGGGGGCATCGATAGGTAACAACCATAGCATACAAATAGGCGCATATTTCCTCATCTCCATAAAATCAATTCCATAGCTTTGCAATACAAAACTCATAAATATCGCCCACTTCACTGAAGTTAATGGCAAGTAAGCTGGCACGCCAAAAACAAAAATAATAAAAAGATCCCTTCATTTATATTATAAAGATTAACTTTATTCAATTAATTTGTTTGTAGACCATGAATTAATAGAATCCGAAGACCACGTGGAAGTAAATGGTGTTGTGTTCAATAAACCATTTGTTGAGAAACCAGTCTCTGCTGAAGACCACAACATTTACATTTACTATCCAACTTCTGCTGGAGGTGGAAGCCAAAGGTTATTTAGAAAGGTAGTCAATTGATTTAAGTTATTCTAATTATTATTTTAATAAGTATATCAAGATTATTTAGCTAATAAAAGAATGAAGATGATGGAAGTAGTCAGATGAAATTGGTACAATTCAAAGATGAATAGAATCTTCCATGTTTATATTTAATATCTAATGTGACGTTTCTAAATTCATTGTCCTTCAGGCATATATTTTGTAATTTCACGTATTTTATGTAATATTGGTTATGAATTACACAGGTAAACATTTGGTCTAAAAAAAACACTCAGAGTGGTAAGGGCCTTAAGAGTTTTTTGGGGTCGCTGATTACTATGAGCAGGTTGGTTAACCCTTAATCACATCAGATTGAAAGTGAAAAGGAGAAAAAAACGTAGACGAAATCTGAAAAAATTCATGCGTATGCTTTCAAAGTCCCTAAGTCTGAATTGTAGTTTGTTTGACCTTACGCCTTTTCCCAGAGGTAATTTGAAGGTCAAATAGAGAAAAAAAAACGCAGGAAAAATTCATGTGTATGTCTTTGAGGTCCCTGAGTCCGAACCTGTAGTTTATTTGACTCGCACTGTCTCCAAGAAATTGAATTTTTGAATGATTTTTTCAATGTTTTTTCTCTATTTGACCTTCAGATGACCCTTGGAAAAGGCGTAAGATCAAACAAACTACAGATTCAGACTTAGGGACCTCAAAAACGAACGCATGCATTTCTTCAGATTTTTCCTACTGTTTTTTCTGTATTTGACCTTGAATCTGATGTAATGAAGGTTAACCAACCGGCTCATTGGAATCTTGGACCCATAAGAGCCATTCAATTCCGAGTGTTTTTCGACACCGAAAGTTTACTAAAATAGTGAAAATATTAATTAGTGAACACAATTAATAATTTTATTCCAAACAATAGATAATATTAATGTTAAGACATTTATGTGGAACTAATTATTAGTGTATCTAGGAGTTTAATAGTAGAGAATGATGTAAAGAAGTTAAATCTCTTGATTTTATACTATCAGACTCTTAGATATACTTGTAATCGAGACTTCTCGATTACAAGAAAGTGGCTACGGTCTGCACGTAGCCACTTTTGTGACTACGTGCAGACACGCCCCATGGCCTGACAGCCACTTTTGTGACAAGGCCATTTCTTTGCTTCTGAACTGAAAGCCACCGCTGTGAGACCTTTTGTATGCTCTAGTCACTCTTTTATCCTCTAGAGTTCATAAAAATATAGTTTGAGCCTACTTAATGGGAGTTTCCCTCTGCTATTTGGTCCCTTTGATTAGTTCGGGTCCCTCTTATTTGTGTTTTACCAGTTGATGTGTACATAGAGATCATGTTCCATAGATATTATACCAATGCTGAGATATTTGACCTGATATCGTTGATACAAATGCAAAGTATCGAATGTGAAAAAACGCATTTTTCATTTTCAGTCTTTACTATTTGCTGTTGGACTGATGTTCGGCAAATTCTCGAATCTAAGTCCACTCAGTGAAAGGGAAGAGTGACCACTGTCGACTTAAAGGGACTATTTGACTGTCCAAAATCAAAGTAATGAATAAAAGTTTTTTCACTCTGGAAATAAATAATTTCAAAACAATTTTTTAAAATAAAAACAAAATTAAATAAAAATGTTTTTAATTCTGCCGTTGACATGTCCTAATCCCAGAACGAGAAAATGGTGACGCTAAATCTTCTTAAAGAAATAAATAGCGAAAGTGTATTAGAATGAATGAGAAGAGATCAGCGGAGGAGGAGGCTCAGCTATTTTAATGCCGTCCTGTGGAACATGGAGAGTGAAATAGGCTCCGCTCCACAGTCATCTAAGGTCGCGCAGGTTGCTATCTCTATCAAGAGTTAATATTATCTATTCATTTAAGTACAATTATTAATTATGTTCACTAATTAATATTTTCACTATGTTTGTATACTTTCAACATAACATAATACATTGTATGATAATTCATAATGAATATTACACAAAATACGTAAAATTACAGAATATAAGCCCCAAAAAGGACAATAAAGTCCGAAACCTCACAGAAGAAATCAAATATGAAAATTTGGGAAGTTCTACCCATCATATAAGCTAATTTAGGTTTACATTTATAATTAATCATTAAATGACCCTTTGCTCAAATTTATAGAATTATCGAGTAAGGCGGAAGGTCACCTGACCTTCCGCCTTACTCGATAATTCTATAGGTTTACATTTATTAATTTAAGGAGATAATGTATTTCTAATATTTAGACTTTAATGGCAAAGTAATCAAAATTAATAATAAGTTTTGTCTCTGTTTACCTAACTTTTTAATCGTTTTTTTTAAAATTACATTTAACAATAAAATAAGTATTTTAGTGAAACAAGGTCAGAAAATGAGAAACAGCTTTACAGTGTTTCCAAGAGCAAACGTTGAGAGAGAGGATGGAAAAATTTCCGCTTAGGATATTGTCAGTTTCATGTTGTGGCACCTTTAATCTACCTTCTCTTCGAGATTTGATTTTATATTTTTCACGAAAGATTAAAACTTACCAATACCTGTTTCTATTCCTTTACTAATGGCACTAGATACATGAACCACACTAAGATGACACAGTTCCTGTGTGTCGGACTTTTGTTTAGATAATATTATGACAAAAATTTTGTTTTAATAGTCGAGTTGCTGGGTTTTCATTTTTCCTGATTCTTGTTTTTCTAGCGATGTCCATTTTTGAGTATATTATTGTATCTCCAGCAGTGCGCATTTTTTTGTGTACCTTATTTTTCCAGCAGTATGCCTTATTTGTCCATCTTTGAGTGCTCTCTAGAAAGGACTGCTGGAGAAACAAGCCATGACTCTTGAAAAATATAAAGATTCTGTGTTGTAAGTTTTAACAGAATCGGTAGAGTCGATATTTAGATATCTTAAACACCAGTATGAAAAGATTAGTTCCTAGAAAATATATATATATATATATATATATATATTTAAAATATGTAGGGGACATAAATCCTTAATTTTATTTAAACATTTTAGAAATATTGCTGCCAAAATATTTAATGTTTATTTCAGTGAAATTAAATGGTGCTAACTACGTACTTTTTTTATATATATATATATATATATATATATATATATATATATATATATATATATGTATATATATATATGTTTATATATATATATAAATATATATATACTTATTACATTTTTTTTTATTATATTTCAGATTGGGAGCAGAAGTAGTGTGTACTCACCAGAGTCTCGTGTGAGAAAAACAGGTTCCTTTATTTATGAAGATTTTATGCCTACTGATGGTACTGATGTTAAGGTAATTACCAATTTTACATAAACATAAAAAAAAAATAGAGGTTAGCAAAAATTTTCATTATACTTCTGTTGACACAGATAAAAGAGAACGATCACATATCTTCTTTAGTTGTATGCCAACTAGTGAACGTTAAAAGATCTGTTGTTGCTTAAAAAAATCATTCTTCCAACACTGCAGTGGCTTTTCTCAAATAATTGTTTATTTCCTGAAGGATGAAATATTCCTAATAATGCTCTGCTATAGCCTGTTCAGATAGATGGAAAAATTCAATTCTGCATGCTCAAAATTTTGAGGGAATTATTCCCAACGGTTCCACCATTTGCAAACTCCTATTTCAAGGAACAACACGATACGTGAAACATTATAAAAACTGATTATGTCTCGTTTAAGACTAAGGAAGGCTTTGAGAGGTCAGATGAAGGAAATAATGTCTAATATTTATCAATACTTAGCCAAAGCTACGACTAAAAACGTTTTAATCCTCCAAATGATAAGGTTATAACAGAGAGAATTGTTACCGCCAATTTCTTGCGGGGGGAATGTAGGCCACACCCTTTTCCCTCCAACTAAGCCATCTATTTGAACAGGCTATAGCTTAAATTGTTTTTAGCCTTAGCTTTGGCTAAGTATTGATAAATATGAGACACTATCTCCCTGGCCTGACCTCGCAAAGCCTTCCCTGGTCCTAAGCTAGACATGATCAGTTTTTATTGAGTTTAAAGTAGCATGTTGTTCATTGTAATGGAAATGCAAATGGCAGAACCATCGGGAATATTTCCCTCAGAATTTTGCACATATGGGATTAGAACTATTCCATCTAACTGAACATGCTATAGACCCCAAGGAGGCCGGGGGAAGGTCGGAGAGATCAAAAGAAAGGGAGAAAAAGGTGTTATTGTTAGGACGCCCAGACGGAAACTATTCCATCTAACTGAGCGGGCTATAAAAGCAACAGATGATAAGGTTAAAATTCCTGCTTTATAATCAAAAGAGACTATGACTCAAATTCTTATCTCTTGATTAGATTAGATTACATTGGGCTTATTTTTGTTCCCAGTAGAGAGCAGTGGCCATTTCTGCCCTTTCTGTGCAACCCGTAAATTTAAAAATTTCTTTACCCGTAAACATTTTAATTTATTTTTCTCAGAAAAATTCAGGTAGATCCTGAAATTAGTTAATTGCCTTACTTCATATTATTTTAAGCTTCCAGATTGCAAGAGGAATGATGATATGGTTTTGAAATTTGAAATTTTCTAGTCGGCACCTCCGGATTGTGTCCGGTGAACCTTATAAGCAGCTTTCCTCCCTAGGGAGAGAGGAAATGGGCTAGAAGAAAAGGCATCATCCCTATCATGGCTAGAAAAGGGTGGTAACCTGTAGATACATGTGTTATGTATTAGTGGATATTAAAATTTAAATAAAAATTAAAGTAATTGATCTATCTAGTTATAGGAAACTTAAAAGAGCAAACCTTATATATTTACTGTAAAGGTTGAGGTCCTCTTTTTATGCAGCTCCTGCGGACTTTTTTATTTCAAATATTAACATGACTATTTTTTGTGTCATATTCACAAATAAATTTTCTTTATTTTAGGTTTACACCGTTGGACCAGATTATGCTCATGCTGAAGCAAGAAAATCTCCAGCTCTTGATGGGAAAGTCGAGCGTGATAGCGAAGGAAAAGAAATTCGTTATCCCGTTATCTTGAGTAATGCTGAGAAATTAATTTCTCGAAAAGTGTGCTTAGCTTTCAAACAAACTGTTTGTGGCTTTGATCTTCTCAGGTATATTTATTTTCAATTCTTTATTTTTTTGAAAAATTAACTTCCAGGCTTGCTTATGATCCCAGATCGTCATGTTTATCGTTTAGGCTGCATAATACAAGTACGGGCTAGATGTTACTGTGGTGCAGGATAGCACCACAACCACCGGACTGATATATCAGTCCGTAGCAGCCTAAGGGTTAAAGCTCAAAAACGAGCTAATTTTTAAATGATTATTTGCTAATCAAATCACTGGAGACCCGGTAGCCGTGAGGGTTAAGGCGTGAGCTCTTAACACTCTGTGCCAAAGGTCGTGGGTTCGATTCCCACTAGGGGCGGTGGCTTTTCTTTCGAAAAAAGAAAAGGCATCACCCCTATCCTGGCTAGAAAAGGGTGGTAACCTATAGATAACCCATCCTAAAATTCGTAGTTAATAATAAATGGACATTAAAATTTAAATAAATAAATAATCAAATCACTGACATTTTATAACATCCTGTATATTATAAACTGGTTTAGTAAATATTTATATTCACTTTTCATTGATATTTCAGAAAATTGCTTTAACCAATTTTTTTTTTTTTTTTTTTTTTTTTTTTTTAGGGCGAATGGAAAATCATTTGTTTGTGATGTAAATGGGTTTAGTTTTGTGAAAAATTCCAACAAATATTATGACGATTGTGCAAAAATACTCGGTAACATGATATTGAGAGAGCTAGCACCAACACTTCATATTCCATGGTCTGTTCCTTTTCAATTGGATGATCCACCAATTGTACCAACGACTTTTGGAAAAATGTAAGATCAATAAACTATTATTTAGAAAATACTTTCAAGTGATTAATGCCTTTTTATTGCGAAAAGGACAATTTTTATCAATTAGAGTTAGATTTGGAGTAGTTATTAGACTTCAGTGTTTAGATTGAAAGGAAGATAAAATCTTAGGAAGTAAACTATAAAACTAACATAATAATAATATTTATTATATACATCTCCTCCTCAATTATAGTGATTAGCAGGTAACAAAGTGTGTGACATATGAGTTTGGGTGAGCTAAGTTAATAGTCTGGTAACCACACGTTTCATGAAGTGTTTTATGCACCTTGAAATTTTGCTATAATGTACCTCTTGGGTAGATAAGAAGGTAAATATGTGTTGGCTAGACTTACTGTGGAACACCAGGTACTGCGCATAGTGGAAAGATGCAAAAAAATATTGCCCAAAAATAGTGTTCTATTCAGAAGCTAGCTATCGTTAATGTAAAATTAAGACAATTTTACAATGAATAATAAATAAGGCAGACACTTTAAAGGGGGATGACCTAAGTTGTTTTTATTCCAATATTAAATTAATGTTTTATTCACGCTGCCATTTAAACCGGTACAGCTGGATAAGATCATGTGAGCAAGAACCAATGAGAGCAAAATATATAGATAGATATTGCTAGAATTGTAAAAGATCTACAATACTCCAATAAACTTAAAATTGTCTTCTAATTCTCACTTTAAATTGAGGAAACTTTTTTAATTGTTATGTGTAATATTTAAAATTTCAGGATGGAATTGAGATGTGTTGTTGCGGTAATAAGGCATGGTGACCGAACGCCAAAGCAGAAAATGAAAGTGGAAGTGAGGCATCCAAAGTAAGCTTTTTAATTCCTTTTGATTAATTCCGTTGATACTGTAGCGTTTTGTAAGTTTTGATACATTTCACTAGCAGTTCAAGCATATGAAAATAAAACAATATAAATCTGAAGAAACATTGTTTGCTTTCATTTTGACTAAACTAAAAAATAATGTTGAAGAAACATTGGTTTGCATAAACTATTTTTATATTTTATATATATATATATATACACACACACACAAACATATTTTTTGTCAATTATATAATACATCAAGTATTTTTTATAATTCTTTTGTTCTTGAATTGATGACATGAAAGACCGATAAGAAAAAAAAAGCCCATCTTGATCTTTTAGCACAGGTTTACATGTTCTCTTAGGGTAGCTATTTACAATATTTACATTACATTATTTTACATGGTTTGATCACAATAGGTCTCTAGGCCATTTGCGCTTAAGGCGATGGTCAGGGTAATGGAGGATGTACCGGGAATGGAGGATGAGGATAAGTTATTGATTACAAGGCAAACGGGAGTAGAAGTTAAAGTATTGGGTTTTGTACAGGGTTTGGACAAAGGGGATTTCTAGGTTGTTATGGACTGTGAAGTTTGAAACATAGAACGTTGAAGTATTGTAGTATATATCCAGCTCTTGTTCTTTAAAGATAATTTGGAGCGAGAATCTAGTAGTATATTTAGTAGTCTAAAACGTCTGTTTGTTTCCTGTCTTTTCTTTTGTATGTGTTGGCTCCAGGTAAGTCGTTTGTCAAGGGTAAGTCCTAGGTAGGTAACTTGGGTTCTTTCACAGATTTCACTCTGGTAAAGATTGATTGAAGGGCATTTGGATCTTCGAAGAGTGAATGTTATGTTGGAGGATTTTTCAGGATTTACTTTAATCCGCCATTTTGCATCAACTTAGTTTTTTGTTTTGTTTTTTTGTTCAAAATAGCTCAGGTTTGAAATGTAGGTAGGGAATATTTATTATTTTAGGTGGAAACCAAAAACTTCTTTTTTTACTCAAAAAGTTGCATTAAGAGATTTGTTAAGTAGGATAGCATTTAAATAAGTTAACATTGTGAATAAAAAGTAAAAATATAACAATTTTTCATGTCTCAGATTTTTTGAAATATTTGAAAAATATGGAGGTCGTACAGACGGACATGTTAAACTTAAACGACCTAAGCAGCTTCAAGAGATTTTGGATATAGCACGATATTTACTTACTGAAATAGAGCACAAAGCGGCCCCGGAACTAACGGAGAAACAAGCTAAACTTGAACAGCTGAAAAGTGTTTTAGAAATGTAAGTATGAAATTGATTAATGAAAATTGAAATTGCTGCTAATGAAAATCTATCGAAATTGTTTGTCTCGTTCTAAATAAGGAGTTATGTAAATTAATCTTATCTGATTTATTTCAGGTACGGACATTTTTCAGGAATTAATAGAAAAGTTCAAATGAAATACCAACCAAAGGGAAGACCCAAAAGTTCTAGTAGTGATGACGGTGAGTTCGTAAGTAAGTCAACTTTTTTTTCTTTTTTTTTATCTCTAAATTTTATTATTATTCAAAAGTGACCCTATTTAATTCACTCAAAGGTTAAAAAATAAAACTTATAACTAACAAATACGATTTATTATTCCTCGAAGGACGAACGTTAAATTTTAACTGTGAGTTCCTAATGATATATTTGCTAGTAAAATACGTAGGGATTTTCCTTTCATTGAATTATTACAACTGTATGACCGATTTTTGACTTCTTTTTTTTTAAATAAAAAATCAAGAATTATTCACCATTTTCGAAAAAATTAATACTTCTTAAAAATCCTATTTACTTTACTAGATATAACCTTCTTCTTTCAAAATAATTTTAGTTTTGTGTAATAGATTAAAAATAGTCGTCTGCGATAGATTAGACTATTGCCCATGAAAAAAGAGGGTTTCCGTTCGTCAGACACATGTTTTTTTCACAAGCCATTTTTTTTTGAAGGATTAAAACTTATTTTTTTTTGGTTTCTTAAACATCCCATATAAAACTTATGACATAAAGAATTGAAAAATATTGACTTATTTCTTATCCATAAATTGGAGAAAATGACTTTGATTTTGACCTCTTAAGGCTAGTACACACTCAGTCTCAAAGTTGCGGGGCATTGTTGCAAGGCACTGGGAACTGTCCCGCAACAAAGTTGCGCGTCAGTTTCGGGGCTGCCCCGCAATAAAGAATCGCGTCCACACTAGATAGCTAGTTCTCTCGAACATTCCTCAGGAGCTCCACATATTGAAAGAAACTGAACTACAAGTTCGTGTGCTGAAACTGCTGGGGGCTGCTCCAGAACATGTCCATACTCATAATGTTGCGCATCAATATATCAGTGAGTCCCGAAACAGTGGGACTCAGATTCTTGTATCACGTAGACCCGCAATACACGCCTGATACATGGGGACATTTTGCGAGGCATAATCGCAACAATCCAGATTCAAACGAGATTCAGCTCTGCAACAATGTTGCGCAACATTGTCCCCCAGTGTGTACTATCCTTTAAGTTTATAGTAATATAGGAATTCTAATTGTAATATTTTTTTTTCCAGACGGTCCTCGAGAGCCAAGCCTCGTGTTGATAGTGAAGTGGGGCGGCGAATTGACGCCTGCTGGTAGAATCCAAGCAGAAGAACTTGGTCGAGTGTTTCGATGCATGTATCCGGGCGGTCAAGGTAGACACTACACTGGTCAGTCGGTACAATGTTATTTTTTTCAGCTGCTGCTTGCCAATTCTCCAGTTCGCTCTATCTTTCCAGAGATCTGCTTACACAATACTTAAGCTTCTTTTTTTCTCTATAATATACTTCAATAAACCGTCATTAAAATCCCTTCTAATGCTTGTTATTAACTATGGCATAGCATCAGTAATCTTAAAGAATTTCCATTAACATTATTTATATTGTATATAATTACATATTGAATTTAAAATATATCTTCTTTTTTTTTTAACAATAATTTCATCTATGAATTTTTTTGATTTTTGTTGTAGAGCAGAAATAACATACTAAGCACTCCCAAAAGCCTGGCTTTTTATTAGATTAAATCTGAATGGCTACGTAAAAATAGTATTTGTTTAAAATTTATGAGAATTTACTGTTTTATAGTTTGGTGTTCCGTTTCAAGGCGGAAGGCGGCTTAATACCTTACTGTAGACATTTACGTATAAAAGATAAATTTTTCTTCAAATTATATTCCGATAAATGGTAGGGGTTCTCAAAAGTATCCTTTCAGTTTCTTTTCCACTACTTTATTTTGAATTTTACATTTGACCTGTATGTTCTTTAGCCTGATTACCACCTTTCAGGGGCTGCTCTTTCAATAGTTCACTTAGTCCCCATACTTAATAATGCCTTCATTTATATATATAAAATGTAGTTTTATTAACCTCATGACCAAATATCGACAATCTTCATCTTGAAAATTGTATTATTTAGTAAATGATTCTGTTTGTTCTTTTTATTTAACAATTATCTGAAGTTTTGAACTATTGACGAAATGAACAATATGTTTATTTTTGTGTTAAAATCCATTTTAATTTTATTTCTGGTTCTTGGAACTCCCCGACGTCTAGTGGCTAATGCCTTAGATTCTCATGCGGGAGGAGACGGTGGTCCGAGTCACACCTGCAGCAGAGATTTTTCTCATTTCAGGGTTCGTTTATTTGCCGCTGCCCTCATTAATAAATAAAACTACCCCTCATAACTCCAAAACAGCAACTTATTCACAACCTACTAAAACACGACTAGCAGGAGTTGCTCCCCAAAATTGTTCAAAACATTTAGTTACAATTGTGATGTTTCGAACCTGTTTAGTTCAGTTTGAATTTTACTTGTCCACTCTACCAATTATGAGATTCTTACCCGGATTTAACGTTTTACTTTCATACATTAAAATTGTTGACTTCAACATAATATTATCAAAATTATAATTGACCTTAACATGAATTAGTTTAAGTTGCCTGAGGATGAACCTAAACAGGTTTCAAAACATCACAATTATAACTTAATGTTTTAAAAAATTTTGGGGAGCAACTCCTGCTAATTATTTCAAGAATACATTGATCCTTCCCCACCCTTACCTTCAACTTACACGTTTTTATGTTTCAAATTTTTAAAATTAGAAAAATTAAGACCACCAGGCCAAGATTTGAACCCAGTTCCTCTGCTCTTTGTGCACTCACGTTAACCAAAAAGGCTTTTGGGGTCACAGTAAGCTGTCATCTAATGGAGCCAACATAAGGAGACTACATGATGCTATATTTATCTGAAACCAGATATTATTTGTATTTTAAAGTTCTTTTATAGTCTGTGCAGTAAGAGGGAAAAGTTCAATTCCGCACACACAAAATTCTGTGGGAAATATTCCTGACGGTTCCGCCATTTCAAGAAACAACACAATACTTTAAACATTACAGAAACTAATTATGTCTTGTTTAAGACTAGAGATCAGGCAAGGGAGATAGTGTTGAATATTTTTCAATTCCTAGCTAAAGCTTAAAACATTTTAAACCTCTTAGTGACAAGGTTATAACAGAGGGAATTTTTTTTTTACAACACATTCCACTGCTGTGGGAATATAAGCCACGCCTTCTTCCCTTGACTACACCACCTATATGAACAGTCAACGTTATAGTTTAAATTGTTTCCAGCCTAGCTTTGGCTAAGTATTGATAAATATTAAACACTGTCTCCCTTGCTCGACATCTCAACGCTTCTTACTTTTTTATAGAGTTTCACTTAGTGTGTTGTTCATTTAAATAGGAATTTACAATATTACCTTAGAATTTTGCACATGGGGAAGTGAACTTTTCAACCTATCTGAATGGGCTTTAGTAAATACTTCTAGAATTAAATTTATTATACCAGCCAATTACAGGATAGAATATATGTCATATTCTTGAGTTGTGGTTTAGTGAATTCAGCAGGAGTTTGATATCTGAGCCAATGAATGAAACATGTTAGGCAAATGTAATATCAAAATCCCGCCATACAGGAGCTGTATAAATAAGCACTTTCCTCAGAATTTGGGTAGTGTCGACTGCATTACTGAATAATTTGCTTAAAATAGCCTATATAAACAAAATAAAAGTATGAATAGTTCTGCTCTTTTACATTTGTAATGAGCTACTGTTTCAATTATTATTTTTTTAATTAATTTCCTTCCAGAGTTTTGTATATTGTACACTACTTAATAAATACACAAAAACTTCACATTTTCGTCTATTGATCTTGATGAATAGTAAAAGGAACGGGATACAGTAACAACGCAGGGACATGACACAGCTCCCCTAGTGGTCGAAGACAGAACTCAACAAGCCATATAGTCATATCAAAACAGAGGCGCTCCTAGTGCGTGGTAGCTTTGCAAACCTATGTTTGACGGGTGAATTACTTCGGCTCTGGAGTAAACCCCTCCCCCTCCAGATGTACCAATTTTGCTGGCTAACAACTTGTTCAATCGTTTGCTAGTGCATGCCAAGTTTCGTGGCGAAAAGACAAAAACGCTGGTGTGTATCGTGGTATATATATATATATATATATATATATATATATATATATATATATATATATAATTGGGGTCATTTTTGGTGTCTACTAAATAGGATCCATAAATATTTGAAGAAATTTTTCAAAAATTCCGTCATGATTGCAACCTCAATAGCTACTTTCCTTCAGAGGAAAATGCTAAAAATGAAGCAATGAACAAGAAAATGAAAGACTACTTTCAATGACCTCAGCTATTTATCTCAAGTTAATTTTAAGACTTAAATCAAGTTAAAATTAATTATCAAACAATCATTTTTTTTTGTCTAAAAAATGTTGAATTTACTGAAACTTTAATACTATATTTAATTCCTTGAGGTGCTGGCTAAATCCTATATCATATTCTAATATATAGATTAATTAAATGATTTCTTATTTTTGATATTTTTTATGAGCTGTGTAGCATAGACCCTCCTCCTTAGCTTTGTCAAACTTTGCCGTGAACCAAGTCAAGTCTAGCCAGGTCTTGGCTTAGGGTAGATGTAGGTCGCTCTGCTGTAGTCTAGAGTGGACGTCTCGCACGACTGTGATGTTCACTTTGTTATTACTTTTATTTAATTTTAGGCGAGAGAATCTTTGCTGCCTGCTAGTTTTCTTACTTCCTCATTGCTGTGTTCTGAATAGTGTACATAGTTTTAAAATTAGAAAGGTACCAAGGTCACATATGTTTAAGTGTCTATTTGGTGCCTAATATTTAAAAATAAAAAAATAAAAAATAATGCATAAACCCCAATTAAATAATACCCAAGTGAATATTAGTTTAGTTTTATACAAGCTTTTGAGAATTATTCTCCTATTTAACCAAATACAGTGTAGTCTCACTTATACGAAACTCAGATATACAAAACATTCAGTTATACGAAGAATTTTTCATTCCCCAGCAAAACACCATTTAATATGCTGTGTAATGAATTATTCACTTGTGCTATATTCTGTTATACGTAATATCCACTTATACGTAAGCTAACTTGTTCCCCTGGTTTAAATACTATTCAGTTATAAGAAGAGACAACAGCTTTTGCACGAAACGTTTCCAGACTTACCCCCACCAGTCTCTCTCTCACTCGTCTCAGTTCTTCCTTGTGATTCTAGTAGTCCAGCCGTGTTCTACGCACTCTATCTTGTGTGATTTCCTTCCTTTCCGATCTAATTACACGACACGTGTCAGTGATTCATCCCTCCCCCACTCTCTCGTTTTTCAGTTCTCTATACAGTAGACGTTCTAGTAGCCATGTTCTGTTGTGCTTTCATTTTTTAAAATGAGTAAAAAGCAAGAACTTTCACTTGAAGACAAAATAAAAATCCTGTTAGAAGTTTATGACAACCCCAACGAAACAAAATAAGGGACAGCTAAACGGTTGACATTACCTTTGTCAACCCTTGCGACTATTATCGGTAAGAGGAAAGAAATTGAGGAGAATTTTGTAATATGAAAATTGAAAATATAATAATGTACAACGTTATCTAACAACAAAATATGTAAAAACAATAAAATGTTGACTTTTTTTTTTATGAAGAATTTATTTTATTTTAAAATAGCCACTAAACCTAATACTATTCTGTTATAAGAAGTATTCATATAGTATACATTTTCTGTTCCCCTCACATTTGTGTAAGTGAGACTCCACTGTATAAGCATGCTATTGTAATGTTATATGAAGCTCCATTTTGCATTCCTCTGTTATTAATCCCACTCCCTCCTAGCATGAATGTATAGATTATTATTTATATCTTAATCTAATTAATATAATATAGTTATTCACCCGAATACTAGAAAGCATTACTAACAAATTATTTCAAACAACCCAAAATCCTCCTAGCTTATTTGACTCAATTGGAAGATGAAATAAAAATAAACCTTCTTTAAGAATTTCATCGACAGATTTAACGTAATCTTTTCCTGCATAACTTAACACACTGATGTCTGACGCGTACTTTAAGGAAAAGTTGATATTGTCATAAAAAGAGGAATCACGGGACTCTCTTGAATATTCCTCTCATTCGACCATATAAACCATTTTGTACCTGTCCATTGATGCACACCGTCTTCGATATATCCCAACATTCTCCATCCCCAATGTGTTTTATCTTCAACCCTCTATCTTCGTCATTTTTTTCACTATTACTTAAATAGATATTGGAGTAACAGTTCTCTTTAAATGTTCTAAATTTTTCTCTTCAATTTCTTTGATACGAGTCGTCTTCACTCATTCCAGACTTGAAACAAGATTCACTGTATTGGATCTCAATTGATGCCTTACTTTATACTCAATTCAAAACCCTGGAGAGTAATACCCATAAGTTCTCTGGCTTAAGCCCTCCTAAGAATGACTTTTTTATTGTAGAAATGTTTAGATAGGACTATAGTCGCCCAACCGCGAAAGAAAGAACCAGAAGGGGCTCAGTCAGAGGGTGCTAGGCATTCCCCCACAGGGGCTGGAGGCAGCGCATGCGCATTACCTGGTTCTTAGATACTCCCTCTATCTCAATGTCTTCTATATCTGAGCAGCAAGAATCCTCCGACTCTCAGCTTCGAGATTCTGCAGAAGGCTGTTTATTTTTGTCTCAAGTTAGGGTGATGCTTTATTTTTCGCTCTACATGCTTCGCGTCTCTTGATGCCTTTTCAGGAGCAATTTAATTACATATACATAAATTTAGCCTTAGTTCATCCACAGGTAGGGCCACGTCCATACTCACAATGCCTTAATGACGTTAATATAAACATTAAACTCTTTTACCTAAATATTTGGTCCACTGTTTATTTTGCATAACACTTCGGAAGTTCTAATTCTACATCTAATTTATGAACTGATATATATCATTATTATCTGTCCATCTTGAATCAGTCATCTTAGGCAAGGTCACATTATAAATGAGAAAGCTGACTTTTTTTAATCAATAGTTTAACCTTACATAAGCTTTTACACTTTATTAACCCATTCGATGCGACGCCCGAGAATACTCGCTGGAGAAAGATGTTCTTCAGGGGCGACGCCCGAGTATTCTCGCGGGAGAAAGTAGTGCACCAGAGGCAATGCTTGAGTATTCTCGCCACAGCTGTATCTCTTGATTGCGAGACCTCTTCTCTCTTTAGCCTTGAGCGTGTACAGAGTGCTCTATCAGAAATGAGTGGTAATTTCTGGTTTAACCCTTAGCTGGTAACATATAAATTTTAAACGTTATAAGTAACATGCATCTTTGAGACATGTGCACGGTAAAAATGTTCTTAGGGGCATTTTTTTAGTGAAACTGTAAATAATAAAGGAGTAGCTTATTATAATAATTAAAAAAAAAATTGTTTCTACATTTAAAAATCAAATCTAAAAACAAGCAGTGTTTTCGGAATGAAATAGAAAGAGAAATGTAGAGAAGAAAAGTGAGTAAACTTTTTTTTAAATGGCTATTGTAGGTTTGCTGTACAAAATAAATCGTTTCAAGTAGTGCACGTCGTCGTTCAAGAAAGATAAACATGAAAATTAGTAACGAGTGCCTAAGTAACAAAAACAAAAAAAGAAATAAGGGTGCGTACAGCTGCCCTAGGAGAGGGAGTTTGGTCCACTTGTGGAGGGAATAGGCAGCGGGCGCTCTCCACCTTCAACGACATTACTCTTACTAGCCCACGTTGCATCGAAAAGGGTAAATAATAAACATGCATTTTTCTGAAAAGAAATTTAACCTATGTGAACTATCTACAGCAACACACAGGATGGCACTGGCATCTCAACTCTTCCATTTACAATATTACTAAGCATAGCATTCACTATGAAATGTTTTCCCTCGCCATTTCCAATCTACCACATTTGAAACATCATCAGTCTGCCTCTAATGATTTTTTTTTTTTTTTCTCTCCCTAATAATCTTTTTACTGTACTTTATTAAAATTTGTCAATGTATTATTTTCAGTTATGCTTTTATTTTTTTTAAACATTAAAATTGAGCTCTTTTGACCTGTGCAGGAGAATATGCTGGTACACAAGGGCTAGGCCTCCTTCGACTTCACTCGACTTACAGGCACGATCTGAAAATATATGCTTCTGACGAAGGAAGAGTCCAGATGACTGCAGCAGCTTTTGCTAAAGGCCTTCTCGCACTCGAAGGAGAGTTGACACCCATTCTAGTCCAAATGGTCAAATCTGCTAATACGAACGGCTTGCTTGACAATGACTCTGATGCTTCCAAGCACCAAGATGTGTAAGTAACATTTGCATCAATGTTTAATATTGATATTTTGGAGGAGTTTTATGAGAAAATCATATAAAAAAGGTGAAATATTGGAAAATTGAAGAAAATCAAAATAATCAATAATTTCTGTAATTACATTATTATGTAATGTTTTTTATTTCCTCAGTAGTTTTGCCCATGTCTGTGCAGCTTCTGATGTCATTAGAAGTGGTGTTATTTTGATTTTTTTCAATATCGCAATCGATTTCTCCTGTCTGTTTAGGACTTCTTCCTTCTCGCTGGATAACTGTAATGTCAGATGTCCACCATTGAAAGACACATTTACATCAGACATAAAATTACCAATATAAAGGACATTTGACATTATAAGTTAATAATTCCAAATATATATGAAGAGGATGCTGAGAGAAACAAGAGTCAAGCGGTAGTGAGGTTGAGACTAGGAGAGATTGGCGAGCGTACGGGAGAAGCTAAGCGGATATACATCGAGCGGACCGGGTGCTTTGTGTCCCTTCATTCGCCAGCAATGAAAGGGCTAAACAATTCATCTCGCTGAAGAACTGAGTTTTCTTCTGCTGATCCAAACAACTAGTTAGCTCCTATATAAGCAGTAATTTGAATGTGAGGTATACCTCTACTCTAAATCATGGTTATAGAAATTTTGGACTCTTTATATTACATCCTCTTTGTTGTATTAAAAATTGTTTATTCTTAGCTAATAGTAAGCCCTTAAAGTAAAATAAAAAAACCTCAACTAAGAATTTTTTCTTTTTAGTGCAAAAACTCGACTTCATGCCCTTATGCAACAGGACCATGATTTTACAAAAGAAGAAAGAGCTTTTATTAATCCCTGTAATGCTATTTCCATAAATTTAGCTTTAGACTTTGTGAAGAACCCTGTTAAGTGTTGTGAGCGAGTTCATTCTTTAATTCAAAAGCTAATGAATATAGTACGATTAAAGAAAGATGATCTAAAAACAAAAGGTAAGTTTGTCAAATTATGTTTGTCTTTCCTTTGTCTATATAGGTAGCTGTTTTGTTCCTTAGTCTAATGTACTGCCCAGTAGAAAAGTATGGACTTGAGAAAAAAAAATGTTATATCCTTCATTATTTCAAACATTTACCAAACATTATTATTATTTATTTATTTGTGAAATAACGTACATCATTTAATACTAAGCTATTCCAGATCACGAATTAAATAAATTATTTAAAAATGTGAACTCTAAATAATTTTTAACACTCAAGAGAGTGATCCTTTTAACACCCTGGCGGGGTCTCCCGTGGTCTAATGGCTAGCGCCTTGGATTCATAAGCGGGAGATGGTGGGTTCGATTCCCAACCTCCGGCAGGAATTTTATCATCCCACGGCTCGCTGGTGAAATTCCTCGCTACACCCTGGATGTCGGCGCTAATGACCTAGATGTATATGTGCCGTAAAAAAAAAAAAAAAAAAAAAAAAAAAAAAAAAAAAAAAAAAAAAAAAAACACCCTCGCTGCGGATGACGCCGCATGTGCGTCATCACAAACCCACTCGCAGTGGCAGCATGACACCGCATGTGCGTCATGGGTGCTACCTGGCAAGTTGGGAGAAAAAGTTAAAAAGTTTTGGGTATCGGCTACAAACCTCCAGGCTGGTTTATTTGTTCCTCCATCTCAAGGAGTGTTTCGAGTGCCTTTTTCTGGAATCGTTCCAGGCTTAGACCTTTCTGTGAATTTTTATCGGAGTTTCTTCACCACATGTGCGTCATGGTTCTGAAGGAAATTATCCAGAATTTCCAACGAGTAAGTTACTTTTTCACATTAACAAGACAAATGAAATCATAATATGAAAAAAAAAATACCATTTTTTGGATGGTTTGGAGTTTAGCACTCCCGCTGTCAAAGTGTTAATAGCGAAATCTTGCCAAGGCCACTTTGAATATATTAGTTCCCGTAGATCCCCAAAGTCAAGCCATTATTTGGTGATCGCCAGGAGAATATCACATAAAGGGTAGCAACCCAAACACAAATAGCCCAGAAGTTCATACACAGTAATAAAAAATGAGAACTTCTGCCTTGGCTTTTAATTATTTTTTATGATCTTCAATAATGTGCTGTGTGATTTGTTTTCATAGATGTGAAGATTTCTTTCAGTCCCTCTGTATTTTGTATCTCTTGCTGCCAAAGGTCATTGACAACCCAAAATTCCGAACACAAGTTCTATGGGTTATGGTCTTGACCAGGGATGCCCAATCCAAATCAGTTGGTGGGCCAAGTAAAAATTGACTTAAATGAGGTGAACTGCATATATCAAAATAAAAGAACAGATTATTCAAAATATTTAATTATTGTACATTCAAAATATGTTATTACTCTACAATTAATATGGTACTTATTTTTGTATTTTACTTGATATTTTTTTTAATATCAACGGATAATTTAGTTGATGGGCATTTTTGTTTCAACCGTCTATAGTCCAAATGTCTAAAATAATATAGACAGTTAGAAACTTAAATTTGACCGCAAAAAGACTTCAAATGGGCAGTGAGTTTCCAGGCATGCCTGGTCTAGATAAAGTGCAAAACAATTAGCTGGAACTTTATATGTATTGTGCGCATCATATTTAAGGAAAATTTGTTCTTCTTCCAATAATAGAATATATGGAAAGATAGATTCTTCTATTTTTTGGTACTTGGCAGCATTAATTGTGCCGAGAATGAACTTGCTTTGGACCAGTATAATTTGAAGTGTATAATGTAGAAATCTTTTTTTTTTCCAATGGATAAGTTAATGATTTATTTATTTCAGATGCCACATTATACCACGGAGAAACATGGGAGCTAATGGGTAGAAGATGGGGGAAAATAGAAAAAGATTTCTGTTTGAAAAACAGGACTTTCGATATATCGAAAATCCCTGACATTTACGACTGCATTAAATATGATCTTCAACATAATCAGCATTCATTGCAGTTTGATCAAGCTGAAGAGCTTTATATTCATGCAAAGTATCTTGCAGACATAGTTATTCCACAGGTAGGATATGAAAACATTTTTATTATTTTCCTGGGAGATATGTCCCTTAAGAATAATTTGGCTTCTAAGAAAATGTGCTAATCAGTTTCGAGTGACTATTATAACATTAATTTACATTTTAAAGTGTAGTTTTATTTCCATTATGACCAAACCCAACTATTTCCACACTGGCTTAAGAACTAATGTTCTTGTGCAAGATATTCTTCAAAAACATGGGTAGTTCTGAACATTGTGAGGATGGATTTGTAAACACAGTCCAACAGCTTTACAAAATAATTATTCTATTCTTTCTTTTTTTTAAGGAATATGGTATGACCCCTTCGGAGAAACTGACGATCAGCCAAGGGATTTGCACTCCTCTCCTTAAGAAGATCAGGGCTGACTTGCAGAGAAACATTGAAGAAAGTGAAGAAAATGTCAATAGACTAAATCCAAGGTAAAGAAAAAAGTAATGGAATATTAAATAATTATAATTATCTAATTTCAGAACTCTGATTATACATATACCATAGAAACAGAGCCCCGCCCCAAGTAAACGCAAAGCTCTAGACAAATTTTGGTCAGTTTTGGGATGATTGTATAAGAATCATCGAAGCAAAGCCGGCCCTATTAGATGTGGGACTAAAGAAATGTTTAAACATATATCATCAATTACTCTTCTGCTGACATATTTTCACCATATTGGGTTTTTTTGGTCTATGAAGATTTTGGACAGGTGAAAGGTTCTCCTCCTAAAGTTGGAGCTATACGCCTTTTTTTTATTTCTAAAATTTCACCTGAAGAAGCATCACAAGCGTGTGAAACATTTAGAGAGGAGGAGTGGAAATAAAAATAGTTGAATTGTGTAGTAATATAATAGTATGAAAATTTGTCCCCAAATTTCTAGTTCTTTTTCATTATATGTAAGTTGAAGGTGAGGATCAATAGATTCTTGAAGTAACTGGCAGGAGTTGCTCTCCAAAATTGTTTAAAACATTAACTTATATTAGCGACGTTTCAAACCTGTTCAGGTTCATCATCAGGCATCTTATAGTTAATTGTGTTTACGTCTATGCATTTTTTTTTTAAATTTTATTTTAAGGTTCATAAATATTGAAATTATGTGAATGAACGTCAAATCTTCATGATTTGTTGAGTGGACAAGTTACATTCACATTGTTCTTTTTCAGATTCGGTATATCGACATATATTATGTATTTATTTTATTTTTTTTTTTCAGGTATTCCCATGGCGTATCAAGTCCAGGGCGACATGTACGCACAAGACTGTATTTTACAAGTGAAAGTCATATCCATTCCTTACTGACTGTACTACGATTCGGGGGACTTATCTCAGTATGTATGTTTTACTTTATTTGGTGGTTAATGGCTTCTATTAACATTTCTTTGTCTGGTTCTAGGTTTATCATTGGGGTCTTTTAATATTTTTCTCTGCTTAATATTAAATTCAATTATTTATAAGCTAACTTTCATAAAAACCTGCTCTAATACACACCTGCTTACATGTATTAATGAGCATGCACAGAAGCTTGCATTTTCAACTTTATACATTCATTCTTCCAAATTGTAAACAGTGTCGGTTTCACTCGAGTAAATCTTTTAATTGATTTTACTCATGTTTGATTATTCGATCATAAAATCATGATCAGATGCCTTTAGTCATTAGTGCTTGTCACTTAAGCACTTGTACCTACGTGTTCTTTTTCAGTGGCCCGCAAGAATTAGTAAATCCCAGGTCATCCCATAAGTATTGTCGGTAGACTGGAGAATTTGTCAATCCAAATTTTTCTGCTAGCTCCTTGACTGTTATAAGAGGATTTTCTTCTACAGTAGCCTGCAGAAGTTTGTCGTCAAGCTCTGTTGATCGACCTGTACGAGGCTCGTCTTCAAGCTTGTAGCTTCCCGCTCGAAATCGTTCAAACCACTGCTGCACTTGTTGCTCAATAATGACATTTTTGCCATATATTTCTGCAAGTGTTCGATAAGTTGAAGCAGCATTTTCTCCTTTATCGAATTCCCAAACCAAAACATGGCGTAAGTGCTGTCTTGGGAGATCCATTCCAAATGAAATTTCAACACAGAATAGATAAGCTGCATCGACCAAAACATGATAAATAGAAGTGTATTTAATGCTATAAAAAACAACAACAAAAATGAAAAAGAGGGAACATAAACAGACAGAATATTAATAAAAACCGACATTACTTATTGTAGGATGACCTGATAGTTTGTATATAAGAAGAATTATGTTTTTTTTGTTTTTTTTTCTTTTACATTTTTGTGTGTTTTTGTGATTTATAATGATTTCTTAATCGTTGGTTCTTTATTTTACTTGAGAAGCCTAGCAAAAGCTCTGACCATCGTACTTGTTAATTCCTTTCATGAGAAGATTGATCATTGACACTGCTAACATTGTATCTTCATCCTTTCCTGCTTTCCTCCTGCCAATGTAATTCTCACGCATTAAATCTCTTTTGGAATCCTCATCTACATATAATCATTGTTGTTTTAATCTTTAATTTACGAACGTTTTAATTGCATGATCCAGAAATCCCTTTCCTTGACATTTAATTTCTGTTAGATCAATGCTGATAACCAAAGTAACCATTAACAATAACCTTTTTTTTAATTTAGTTATTATTTTCTATTACATCAGCACAAAAAGACAAAATTTATTTTTACAGATCAACAGGAGAAATCTTAGTGTTAACCAAAAGGGATTTGTGAGTAATCAAAAGGGTATTATAATTTATATTACAATACCCTAACTTTACTTCTTTAACTTTCCATTTCTATTTTCTTTTTTTCTTTTTTAAATAAATTATTTTTCTATGAAGAAAAACGTCCTGTAAGCTCACCTCCCCTTTTTTCAGGACCCAAAGGATGAACAGTGGAGACGAGCGATGGAGTATGTTAGTATGGTGTCAGAATTGAATTACATGTCACAAGTCGTAGTACTGCTTTATGAAGATCCGACTAAAGATCCCAACACTGAAGAAAGGTTTGTATAATTGGAAAACAATAATGAATTGAAAATTATTATGGTTATAATTAGAAATAGATCAACAAATCTGGAATCGCTTAGCTATTTACAGCAACTCTTTGGAAAGGAATTATAAATCCTTTATTTTTATTAAACCCCTCTACAATGCACTGAGGGTATACGGCATCAGAGACTTAATTTTCATAACTTTATTTTTTTAGAAAAATGAACTTGCCAGGCTGGGATTTAAAGTCAGATACTCCCATTTTACGTTCGGATATGTTGCCAACACTACCGGCATTCATATCACAGTATGACTACATTAACACGTTCGGGCCCGGCATTGTGGCATATGTGTCAGAGAGATGTGGTCTGCGGGCTGGCATCTTGGCATGTGCGTCAGTAGATAGCTTGGCTTTCTTTCTATCCCCACTACTCCGGGCCTTGTCCAATACCATTCATATTACGTTATTCCCGGTTAGGTTTGAGGGTCTGGTATCGTATGATACTAAATCTGCCAGAACAATTCCTTCAGCGGGCCCGCTGTCATAGCGTATTTTACGCTTAACTAAATTTAAATTAATCCTCTAAAAGTACATCATTTCAAAAGTTTCTTCACTTATTTTTTATTTTTGCCGAAATAACTATACAAAAGGAAGACTTGGGCCAATGTGAAATTGTTTTTGAAGCCATCGGTCCTGAAAGTGTTAACAATTCAGCTGTAGGAGCGAAAGATTCAGACAAACAGCTCATCACCTGACGCCAGGCAATGTTATTATCATACAATTGAGTATAAAACAGGATGTTCTGGGTTCAAAAGTGAATTTGGTTCCTAGTAGGAATACTTAGTCTGAACCTCCTTGCGTGACAATAAGTTGGCTATGGATAAATATGATACTGTGGGATTAGATGATTTAACTGATATGAATCCTGGTAATACATCTGAGCGAGAAACACAATATTCTGGGTTCAGATTCCAGCCTGGCAAGTTTATTTTTCTAATGAAAGATTCAAAAATTAAATCAGTTCTTTTTTAGAAATCCTTTATTAATTTTTAATACAGGGTGATTCTGGGGAAACTGACATTATTTAAGTACCTAATCAGTACTCAGTTAAAAATGGCCAGAAAAAAAATGTATTGTCATAAAATTGTACATGAGGGTTTGCAGTTTGATAGTTCATAACAATATTTTAAGTACCGAAAAGAATATCACGAAGGTGATGTCCCTCTTCCTGAATGCACATATCCAGGCTCTGTCAAAAGTTTCTCATAACATCGGTAAACATTTCTCTTGGTATGCTTTTGATTTCTCTCCAAATACACTCTTTCAAGTAAGGTAGTGTGCAGGTAACCTAGACTCTGGATTTAAAATACCCCCCCCCCCAAAAAAAATCTGCTGCTGAAAGATCTAGAGAGCATGCCGGCCAATGGATGTCACCGAAACGGGAGACTAACCAACCCAGAAACTTCTAATGGAGCACTTGCATTGAAATCCAGGCAGTATGGCTTGAAGCCCCATCTTGTTGGAACCAAATGTTTCTTACAGCAATGCGTTGTTGAATCATTTCTGGGAACAAGAAACTTTTGAACATTTCAACATAACGTTGTCCCGCATTCACTGTAATTGCAGTTCCTGCCTGATCTTCTAAATATATGGGCCAATAACCCCTCTTGCTCCAAGTGCACACCAGTAACGCATGGACTGTGTAGATGCCTTTGTGTTCTTACTTGTTGATTTTCTGGTCCCCAATACCGAAAATTTTGTTTCGAAGGTAGAATTTGTCAAGGTTCAGTCATGGAATCGTAATAAAACTACATTTTTTATAAGAAAATATATTTATCATGCTGACGTATATATCATTTTCTTAAAAAAAATGTAGGTTTATTAAGATCCCTCGACCGAACCCTGAGAAATTCTACCTTTGCATCACCAACAGTCAACAATCTCCTCTCAATGAAAATGTTGTTTGTTTGCCTGTCCTTCAAGATGAAAATGTGCTTCATCGTTTATGAAAAACAAATTGTTTTCATTCTCATCCAAGTTTTCAGCCATGACTCGTACAAAATCCAAGCTTTGTCGGAGATCACTGGGAAGCAACTCTTGACAAACAATAAGTATGGGTGGAACTTTAGGTCTTCGAACAAAATTTGCCGTATGCTCGATGCTGACAAGTGGAGAGCCGCGGCACATTTTCGAATGGATCGACTAGGGCTCTGCAAATCTTGATCTTGCATCTGATTAAGGTTTTCCTGGGTCCGGTTGTTTTTTTTTGTTTTTTTTCATTAGCGATCCTGTAGTGTTAACAGCTTTTAATCACCGTAAAATCGTGTTTTGACTTGGAATAGGCCCATGACTCAGAACATTGACATGAGCATGGAATTCTCTCTGGGTACAAATCACCAACTCGCCATTTGCATAATAACGACATGACGAACGTATGATGTTCCACTTTCCAAACCAGGGTGGTAACTGAAACTGCCAACCCTCCCCTACACAATGGAACCTTCCTCACTTCTCCCCACCAGCCCCCTCATAATACTACCCATCTTAAAAACATTTGTTTTCCAAGAATCACCCTGTATTATGCTAATTTGATATGAAGACCAAACACAAATATCTGTCTATGTATTCAGTTTTAATGAGATCTGTATGTATTATTTCTTTTAACAAATAAGTGCTATATATCGAGGAATGAATGTTTTTCAGGTTTCACGTAGAATTACACTTTAGCCCAGGAGTTAATTGTTGTGTCCAGAAAAATTTACCTCCAGGCCCAGGTTTTAGGCCACACTCACGAAATGACCGTCCAAATACTCGAACATCTTCATCTGATAATTCACCATCTGTAAATGCTTTTTCTTCCATGGAATTATGAATCATTGATTTTATTATATACTCTAATATGGATTATGAAATTTCTTCTTTTTTTTTTTTAATCAGGAATCTCCTGGCCCATCTTCACCAGTTGGCAGTCGGAAGTCTAGCCAATCTATTCAAATTTCTGAACCCATTCCAATAAGGTAAGCGATAAGCACCTTTTGTTCTACTGTAATAACAAAAAACGTCTAAGTGACTTTGAACTGATCATTGTTTAACTTGTGAAAGCTGTAAAGACACATTTAATTACTACAAATCAAATAATTTAGAGGCTTAGTGATTGGAGAAATGGGATCTGAGTCAAGATTCAAATCCTGTCTGGGATGGGTTGATCTCTTTCCTCAGTAGGCTTATGGTCCCTATTTCATGATGAATCTTTAAAAAGTGTGGTACAGCTGGTAGTCTGGTGCTAATGTCCTTGGCAGTTGATACTCTATAACAGGGGTCTCCAAACTTTCCAGCCTTAGGGCCATACTGATTACTCCAGTAGGTTCCGAGGGCCAAAACCATATTATCATTGTTGCCGGTGGTAAAAAGTGAAATAATCCACTGATGAAAAAAAAAGTCCGAAAAAGTAAGCAAAGTTTAAAAAAGGCTGCAAATCTGACTAAAGTCCGCAAAACGGCAACACTGCATATTATTAATTTTCCTGACATTATCTGTAATTTCTAGATGAGTCGTAGAGTACGAGCCATGAAGACCTTCTCCAAAATGAAGTACACAAAAAATGTTTACAGATCTAAATTAACAGATGAGCATCTTAAATCTCTTTTAATAATTGGTACAAGTAAAATTAGTCCACAACTACAAACTATTGTCAGTGGAAAATCTCAATTACATAAATCTCATTAGTATTTCATATGTAATTATGCTTGTTATAAGTTATGTTTTTATTTAAAATGTATAAAATGTTAGTTGGATTCATTTTAATAATTTGTTAGTTATTATATACTGAAGTTAAATTTTCTGCATATTATACATGTCTTTACTCATTACAATTCTGTGTTTCTTTATCCAACGTATCACAAAAACAATAACAATAAGCCTACAACAATGTTATGAGTAGTTAGCCCATGACCATATCAATGTAGAGGTCATATTAATAATTATTCAACATAAAATTAGAATACTTCAGTAAACTAAATTTAATTTGCTATAAAAAATATGTTCTCTAAAAGGAGTTTTCAAGTATGCTAGCTCTCCGCGGGCCGGACAAAATCTGTCTGCGGGCTGGATGTGGCCCTCGGGCCGTAGTTTGGAGACCCCTGCTCTATAATATAAAAATAATTAAATAAACTGATTATATATTTTTTTTAAAAAAATCAGTCTTGTCAAAGGAACTAAGGACCCAGAGGGGCGGATACTGTACAGGTTTCTGTTTTGTGACCATTGGACACACTAAGGAGACATGTTCAGTATTATAATCCCGCTGCCTGATTTCTCCTTAGCAGGTACCCATTAAAGGCTCGGGGGAGCTTAGGGACGGCTGGAAAAAATATTTATAAACAGAATTAAAAATTGTAGTTCCCTCTCAGGATATTTTAATTTAACAGTTTAGTTACTTCCACGGCAAAAACTTCAGAGCACTTCTAAGAAAGTAAATGTAAAGTCCAATAAACTTTTATTTTCTCAAAAGCTGGTATAAACAATACAAATTAAAGGTCGTTTTAATCGATTCTTTGTTAAGAAATAGTTCCCTAAAGGCTTTAAATCAACTGGCAAGAATTTACTGAAAAACTTTTGATTATGAACTCGATATTTTTGCAAACCATTGCTCTTTTGTTGATGTAAACTGAATGTCAGAGTGTGACCAGGAAAAATGCATTTATGAAATCTTCAAACATTCTGTTTTGACCTGCTCATTATATTGATTTAACATTTTCATTTCAAAAGCTCTCTTTGATTCATGAGATAGTATATATGTCTTAAGAACTGGGCAATAGTTCAGGAAATATCGACCATTTTATAAAAAAAAAAATTCTTTCAGATCACAAACGTCTGACGAATGGGAGGAGAGTGTTAGATCGTTGAAATCGCGAGGAAGCCCAGCTGCAACGCAAGAACAAAGGTCTAGATCGTATGATCATTGGTCAAGAGCAACTCAACCTCCAGTACGATTGAGTGAGTCCAATTCCATAGATTTCTTTTTCATCAGCTCTTTTAGATAGTTGAATTAATCACTTTAAATTAACATTACATTATAAACTGCTCACATGTATTAAAGGGGTCAATACATTACATCATTACTTTAGTTGCCAAAAAGCACCAACTACTAAAATAATTGCATGTATAACCATTATTGTATCTCCGCTTTCCTTACTACTTCATATGCGGCTGACTGTTCTACCACATTTTTAAAAGTCTTAAACTAATACTATAGCCCGTTCAGTTAGATGGAATAGTTCAAATCATGCATGCGCGAAATTCTGCGGAAATTACTCCCGATGGGTCCGCCATTTACATTACTATTTCAATGAAGAACACGCTACGTGAAACTCAATAAAAACTGATTATGTCTCGTTTAGGATTAGGGAAGGCTCTGAGAGGTCAGGCAAGGGAGATACTGTTTAATATTTATCAATACTTAGCCAAAGCTCAGGCTAAAAACAATTTAGACTATAACATTGCCTGTTCAAATGGATGGTTAGAAGGAGGGAAAAGGGCGTGGCCTATATTCCCAGTAGAAAATTGGCGGTAAAAATTCTCTCAGTCATAACTTTATCACTATGAAATTTAAAATGTTTTCAGCCTTAGCTTTGGCAAAGTATTGATAAATATTAAACAGTATCTCCCTTGCCTGACCTCTCAAAGCCTTTCCTAGTCGTAAACAAGACATAATCAGTTTTTATTGAGTTTCAAATAGTGTGTTCTTCATTGAAATAGTAATGCAAATAGGGGACCCAAGGGGAGAAATTCACACCGACACTCACGCATGCAAAATTGAGCTTCTGGGTTTATCTGCACAGGCTATAATTTCCACATGGAAGAAGGTTCAAACATATTTAACCCCTTCACATACAATGACATCCGTGTATTCTTCTCACATTTTATTTGTATGACAAGGGGTTAAATATCCTACTCCTGAGTAGTCATTTATTCTGTTTGCTCTACATGTTTCACGTTCCAATGATGCGTCTTCATGAACATTACAACCAGGAATTTATAGCCTTACCCTACAAGTACTTTCTGCAGACTGATAAGATTAATCGTGCCTTCTACAGATAAGCTATTTGTATTCTTTAAAAAAGGGCTGTTTAAATATTGATTTCCAAAAGAATTATTTTGTAATTTTGTTAAATAAGTACTATGTCAATTTTTTGTTTGTTCAATTAAACAATTTTTTGCCCAGATGTTTAGTTTCCGTTTTTTTTTTTTATTATTTGCATTTATTTCCTTTTTTCTTGTTTTTAATTATATTTAGATTACTCTCTTCTTACCTTTACACATAAAAAGTTGACTGCATAAATAAATGGGCTGATCTGCAGCAGCCATGATTATTAGCCTTAACATTCTAAATACGGTTCTGCCTGGAGAAGATACGCTTAAGTTAAAGCAGTCATTTACTAGCTGTTATTCCCCGGTCCTTGGGATGTCATAGTAGAGTTTACTGAAGAAATGATTTATGAGGAATAGTGTGTTTATATATGTTTTGACATTCTGCCACAAGTGAAAAATAGGGTCACAATCTTATAATAACTTGTATTAGGTTCTTTCTAATTATGGTAAGCAAACCTTCATTGCTTTAAAGAGATATCGTGCGTCATAGGTTGATCAAAAATTAATACTAGGAATGGTATCTAGGTTTTGTCTTCAATTTTCTTTGCAACGTTTAATCTTTAAATACTATCCAGGATTTTCTAATCCAGGATTATCAGTATTCCTCCATCCTTTCTAAAAATATTGATTTACACACAACTCTACTTGTCACCTTAATTTTTTCTCAAGTCATACTCTAGGCTAAAAATTAGATTGCTCTAGGGAAAATATTAGTATTTGTTGGTCATTCTTAATCTTATTTATCTAAGGACATCAATAATTTTGGAAACAAACACAGATATTGTGGTGTTTTGGTGGGGGAAGAAAAAGAAAATTAATTATATTTAAGAGTTGTTATAGAAAAAGTTGACTTGAAATGTTTATATTATATCTCAGGGCTCATTTAAAGTTACCAAACTCACCACATACGGATTTATGAATAAAACTATTTGAATAATTAAATTAATTTAATAAATTTCCTGAAAGAAAAGCATGAGAAATATCAAATTAGAACCACTTCTTACCATCTGTCCTTTTATGTGTTGAGACCATATTAAATACCAGGAGAAAGGTTCATAGTAAATAAAATAGAGTTGGAAACAAATGAATTATATTGAAATAAAAAATATATTTTATGATTTGGCATGGCTGTGATATAAAATAATATATAAAAAAGAAAAGTTGCTTGACTCACATAATTGTATCAATGTTGGGTTGTTAAAGAAAAGTTAGAACATAATTAAAATATGAAACTTATATATTAAAATATAAATATAGGCCATTATGAAATTTTAGCTAGCTTTTGAATTTAATTGAAGATTGGCAGTTATTGAGTTATACTCAGCTTATGATACGAATGATGTTCTGGAAGTGAAGAGGCAGACTGGTTGTAGTTATGCCGGCATGTTGAGGAGAATGATGGTCAGCTGCTAGATCATGGAGTGGTGTCTGGCCATCATGTGAAGATGAAGTGAGAGCTTGGTGTCGGCTGACCAGCTGGTTGTGCAGGGAGATCGTGTGCCCTTCGTCTCTGGTGCTCGAGTGAGAGCGAGTTGAGGTGTTACTCCCATAATTATAGAGGTGTTACTCCCACCATACCAAGGGTGTTTGTCTACAGCGATTGCCACCTGGATGTTCACAGGTCATCTTTGGAAGCACCTCTATTCTTATCTTCCTGGGAAACTTGTATCTCTCGATGCCTTATCGCTCCTAGCCGAGACTTTGGAATCTTCTTTTATTTCACACTGCCTTTAAAAATAAATAAATACTGCCAAGCTAAGCACTGCCAATTCCTATCCCTTTTATTACTCTTTTATTTATTTAATTGGTTGACAAAAGATAATATTTGTGATGGACTTATGGAATATAACTTAGCCTTTATTTTGAATAGGAATGCTACTCTTTGCTATGCCAGAAACTGACTCTTTCTAGAGCACCCCCTTTTAGATCATTACAATATATATATATATATATATATATATATATATATATATATATATATATATATATATATATATAGGTTACTTAGAAGATATATGTAGAAGAAACAGAAAAGCACCATGCTCTCTGTATAGGTGCAATTCTCAGTGCTCTACCCATTGAAGGCAAGTGCCGGAACTTGTCTATCTACCCAGTAAGTCTGTAAATTTTCTATTTCTTTACCATCTCTCTTCTAAATAACCTATTTAGTGCTCACTGCCTAGTATTTTCAATTTAATATATATATATATATATATATATATATATATATATATATATATATATATATGTGTGTGTGTGTGTGTAATATTTTATCAGGCAATAAATTATAAACATAAAAACAATTCTATGATGAGATGTCATTAGTTTGGGAGCTAGTAATTAAATTCTGCAAAAATCATGAACATACGTGCGCAATGCTTTTGACACTATAGTTTGAGAGATATAACTCTTGGCTGTGGACGGAGGTGGAGGCACTTCTAGCCAATGACTGCCTTGCAGAGTTACCACTCCTCCCTCTCATAGTCCCACGTCTAGGCAGAGCGGGAGCTGGGAGGGTTGTAGAATTGGCAACGTCGAACCCCCTCTATGCTTTCCCCAAGTGTCAAGTTATATCTCTCACAGTATAGGTCCAATTTTTCTGAGCTTGTTTCTAAAACAACTTTGATTTTTCCATAATAGTCTTGATGTCAAAGTTGCCTCTTTCTCAGGAATATATTTAAGAATGATGATACTTCATACTGCTATTTCCAATGTTCTAGGGTGGGGCAATCCCTTGGAGGGGTTTTATTTATTATAGGTTTATTGGTTTATATAATTGGTAATATAAATGATAATTCCTCGACACTTGCTTAGGTAAACACTGCATCATGAGCTCACCTCTATTATGATTGAACCTACGGGAGCAAATCTTTACCAGGAGAGCCAAAGCCAAACTTAATATGCAAATTATTTTATTTAATTTCACGGGAAGGAAATAGAAAGGCCAATCCTCACTGGTAGTAATTTTATTTAGGACTAGCTGTTACCCAGCTACAACTACATTCTGCATCTAGAATAGGAAAAATAAATTAGACATCAAATAAGTCATATTAAAATCTTATAACGCAAATCTAACTGTTCGGGTTCACAGTTTCGAATCCATGACCTCCACACTGTGAGTCCTAGACAATTTCGACCTATCCTATGAAACTCCCCGGATCAAGACCTACCTGTGTACCAAGTTTAGCCAAAATCGGCCAAACGGTGTGGATTTATAAAAGAAACAAAAAGACAGACAAACAGCTTCCTTGGTCATTCCCTCAGTGGTTGCCGAGGGAATGACCAAGGAAGAAACATCAATGACCTGGCTGACAAAGATGGAAATGAATTCATCGAAATATTCCAGGGAGAAGTGAGAAGGAGTACCACTGCTGGAGAAAAATGCCTTTCCATCCAAAAAAATATGACCCCAGCCGTGAAAAATTGACCTCAAACATTTAAATCCTTATGTCGAGGAACATAGAGACCCGAGACGACCAGCGCTTCTAACAGACATCTCCCACTAACACCAGGGGCTTCAACACCATTGGTCCGACGATTCTGGGGCTAGCGAGTAAATAGGGAGCCCAGGTCGCGAACAATTTCATTCCCTCGGCAACTACCGAGGAAGAAACAACAAGTACCTGGCTGAAGAATATGGAGATGAATCCATCGAAATATTCCAGGAAGAATTGAGGAGGAGTACCAGTGCTGTAGAAAAATGCCGTTCCATCCAAAAAATATTAAATATAAATAAGATAAATGAACAACCAGTGTTTCAGGTAAAAATAATACCACTTAAAATGGTAAAATGCATAAATCATCACGGTAAACAAGTGAAAAGTCCGACTCGCAGGACATGTGTCATCTTAGCCAGGTTCCATTCATATCCCTAGAGCTATTAAAGGAATAGAAGCTTTTATTAGTAGGGTTTAATTTTTTGTTTAAAATATCAAATAAAATCTCAGAGAAAAGGAAGCTTAAGGCGTCAAAACAGGGAACTAACGGTATCCTAAGCGGAAATGACTCCTCCGCCTTCTCACTCTAGGAAAACACTATTAACAATTAGTTTCTCATTTTCTTGCCTTCTTTTACTGCAATTTAAAACAAAAAAAAAAGCAATCTATTAAAAAGTGAGTTAACAAAGACAAAAACCCAACCCGTTCAAAAGAACAAAACTAACACTTTCAAACTTTTAGGCACTTATTTCTCCAATAGACATCGTCCCATCTAAAATTGCTTTAGAACATTTTTTCTGGAGAATTTAGCAAGCTTCTGAATTGTCACCTGCCACTTACCATGATTTTCTAACTGTTATCGAGATATTTTAGAAAATATAACTTGATCCTAAAACTCTTCAAGTCTGTTAATATGATTTTAGAGAAAACTGAAGATAACAGGCCCAATATAATGATAAATAAATAAAAGTAATAAAATTATTAATAGATTACAGACAATGAAGTTAAATTGAAATAAAAAATAATAAAAGCAAGGTAGCCAAGACGTTTGACTCTGTTGTCTTCAGTTCTTTCAATTGTTTCATTTTCTTCATTTATTAAATGTTTTCGCATCCTCTCTTTTTTGTGTTTCTTAAGAGTGTTGTATTCATTTTTAATTAAATCTTGAGGATTTAAACAAACTTCCAATGATCAGTCTAATCTTTCTTCTTTCATTTTTGGAAATATCCAAGTATTTAACTTGTAATTTATGAAATGATTAGTTAATATTCGAGTAATCCTTACTCATATGAAAAGAACTCATTGCTGTAGAAATGAATATCTTTTTTTTCCTAATTCCTTGCTAGGCTTGTCCAAAGTCCCATGTTAGTTCGACCTCTGTTCTCAGCATTGGTATAGTCTTATTACAATAACTTTTCTTTTGTATTCCTAACAGATGTTATAGAATTGCTAAGCTCTTCTTCCTTCTTGCGGGATATCTGTTATGTCTAAATTTGCATGAGTGTCTCTGGTTTTGAGTTTTTCTGTTCGGTGGTGGGGATATCCCTACTCCTTATGGCTGTAGTTTATCATGGTTCATATTGTTTGGTCTTTTTGTAATTTTAATGGCTTCCCGAACTTGTTTTCTGTCGAGAGCGTTCTTCTTTGTCAGCCCCTTTGAAGTTTTCACTCTCTCGTATTTGCAGCTCAGCCATGAGCTATTTGCCACATGAGCAATGTAACTACCAAATGATATTCGTTTAGGCAAAGACCATCAAAAAGGAAGAAAAGCTGAGGGATCTGATGAACTCTATTAGAAAAAAAGTGACAATTTTTTTTAATAACACTACCACCCCTGGGAAAATTGAAGAAAAACAACATGGATATGGATGCCATTTCGATATCTATTGATAATCTATGCATCATTAACATTTTAAAAGGATATCAAGTTTTGATTTGAATTTCGCTGCATCATCTGTCGGCTAATCCTAAGAAATTACGTCTTTAAACATGTAAAATTGATTATTATATGACTTGACAATATTTAGACTGGAATGTGATTCAGTTAATTCATATTTAAATTCTGTAATTTAGTCGTGTTAATTTATGAGTATGATAATCAAAGACAGTGTTCTCCCATCGATACGTCAATATTAACAAAGAGCTCGCTGAATGATTGCTGGGCTTAATTATATCTATAAAAGAAAGTTAATAAATTGCTCAATTGAGCATTCCCCATGAAAAGAAATTTTAAAAGTTTTAACAATAATTTAATTCTAATAACTGAAAAGAGACAGTCGATCGTTGAGATTAACCTTATAACCATTAACTGTCGTGCGGGAAGAGCATGTCCACGGATATGAAGGGCAGGCTCGATCTATGTGCACCGTAGCTGTGAGATAAGATGCAGCGCTCCTGGTCTCAGTGGCCTCATCTCTCTTTGTATGCCCCTTTGATGATTTACTATTTTAAGAGGGAGGGAATAAGAAAAACTTTGAGTCAAGTTGATCATGGCGAGTGCAGAACCTAGAGCGCAGTGTCTAGAGCATGGGGGGCAGTGCTTTTTACACCTACATATATGCGTCTATAGCGCTGGGGGCACTACTTTTTATGCCCGCATACATGCATCTAGAGCGCTGGGGGCACTACTTTTTACGCCCGCATATATGGGTCTATAGCACTGGGGGCACTACTTTTTATGCCGGCATACATGCATCTAGAGCGCTGGGGGCACTACTTTTTACGCCCGCATATATGCGTCAATAGAGCTGGGGGCTCTACTTTTTACGCCCACTCAGAGTGTTTGAAGGGCTAAAGAGGCGTGGATCCTTGGGTTTCGGTCATGTGTTAAATAAAACTAAATTTTATAACTAAAATTACTAATACTTATGCCAAATAAATAAAGCTAATTTTAGTTATAACATGTAGTTTTATTCAACGCATTCTTAATTCTAATATCTGTTTGCAAATTCCCCTGTATGTATTATAATCTTTTTTTGCACACGTGTTTCTGTAATATTGTAATATTTCTGACTTTAGATCATTCAATTTTGTTTTGTAATTGTCATGTTTTCTTCCCGTAACCTTCGTATTGGATGGATGTACGTAGATGTTCTTTTGAGAAACATTGCCCTCTTAGGTAGAAGGACTTTCATGCAGTTTTCTACAATTTAACACTAACTCTCCTTTCAATTTGTGTTTTTATTATTAACAATTCAGTGAAGCTCATTTTTAACATTTTTTTTATAATTTAAAAATAATAATTTAAGATACATGTGGGCAGTGAATTTTTCAAAAGTTGTTTTACTTTGTTCTCATAGAGAAAAGACTATTGTTCGTGTTATTTCTATGTACAGCGTCATTACATTCTTTTATTAGTATTACATCTTGGTACTTTTTTTTTTATTTGTTGTTTTTCATTTTAGTTTATTCTTTTCTCTGTGAATTTTCTAGTCCTTTCGCCTGCTCACCCCGCCTCCCATCCTGTGTTTTCTGACTGACGTTTTATGTAGTGATTCCAGTACTACTAAATACTATAAAAGAACAGTGACAAGTTTGACTTAGTACTTAGTTGAGCTGTTTTTTTGTTTGACCTTTTATTTAATTTTATATTTTTAGAATAATATGCCTTTTCCCTTGAGAAACATATTGATTTTGCTAGACTCGAACTATATTAGCACTGATTGTTTTAAGAAGTTTGTTTCAGCTATGGTAATTACTGATAAAGAATATAATTACCAAAGAAATACTAAATAGAAAGTGTAAATTCATATGCCGTATTATTACTGTAATTTATTTGCAAATAATTTTTAATAGATTTATTTTTCAATGGCTAAGTAGGATTTGAAGGATATTATCTTTGCTAGATATATTATAAATAATAGGTCTTCACGATCAGCCTTATTTTAAAATACAATTTGTTTCTCTTCAATTGATAGAGACATGTGTAAGTACTACAGGTATACCTCCCCTTATGTAAGTAATTTGGACTTTTTGCTAGTTTGAAACATATATAAACAATTCCAGTTTTGTGTTTTTTTACGCTTCTATAGTAATACTAGCCGTTACCTGGCGTGCCATGCTACACCTACTTTCTGCATCTAGAAAAACCGAAAAAAATTAGAAACCAAATAAGTAATATTAAAATATAATAACACAAATGTGTAACTTTTCGGGTTCACAGTTTCGAACCCGTGACCTCCAAACTGTGAGTCCTAGCCTATGACACTCCCTGGACCTACATGTGTGCCAACTTTGATCAAAATCGGTCGCACGCTGTGGAATTGTATAAGGAACAAACAGACAGACAAACAGCTAATAGACGTTTTTGAGTTAGCCTAAGGCACTAAAGACCTACCTGTGTGTCAAGTTTGATGAAAATCGGTCAAACAGTGTGAATTTATATAAGGAACAAACATACTGTCAGACAGCTTGTAGACGTTTTTGAGTTAGCCTACGACACTCCCAGTATCAAGATCTACCTGTGTGCCAAGTTTGGTCAAAATCGGTCAAACGGTCTGGATTTGTATAAGGAACAAACCCACAAACAGACAGACACGTGATTTTTATATATATAGATTAGAAGTAATATGAGGTCGTTGCATATCTTTTGAAAATCATTGGCCATTTGAGATAGTATCCTTGAATATTTGAATTCCTTTTTCAATAAAAGCAAACACTTTTATTTAGAGAAAAGTGACGTGAATCAGGTGCCACTTCAATTTAATTTTTTCTTGCTTGTTGGGTTTTATAAAAAAAAAATATAGTAATAATAAAAATTAAAAAAAAAATCGTCAGGCTAACAGGCTGCTTGTATTTTTTAAAGAAAATAGGCACTGATAATGGTACTAAATGTAGATAGAGGAACTACTGTAAAATCTGACAATATTGAGCTCTTAGAGACCACTAAAGAAGCTTAAATA
The DNA here is from genome assembly GCA_946811695.1 of Gonocerus acuteangulatus. NCBI lineage: Eukaryota > Metazoa > Arthropoda > Insecta > Hemiptera > Coreidae > Gonocerus > Gonocerus acuteangulatus. The sequence goes on from OX328125.1 coordinate 11,333,243, forward strand.
TGAATATAAACAACCGCAATAACTAATAAACTAACCGCAAGATATTATACAATCCAAGTAAAAAACACATAACCTGAGGTATACCTGTAAACTCTTTCCCTGTTTTAAGAAACTTGTTATTTATCTACATATTTACCCATCAAAAATGTGCAATCGAAAGACTGTCTTTTTGCTCAAAAGAGTACAGGAATTTTGAAATTATATTTTTATGACCAGTTACAATCCTCTTAGCAGCCTTCTTTGACTAACTACTAGCTAAGGAACACTATAAGCCGGCTCTATATGGAAAGTTTTGAATTGATTTACCCTTCTTAATTCTTTTGTTCTTATATTCTTAATCAGATATTCTGAAAAAATTATGAATAGCTTTTTAGTTAAATCGACTGTATAGTTCTTGTCGAGTATGAGTAAACGATTCCCTTGCATGATATTTTCTAATGATTTTTTAGTCTTGATAAACTAAGTCCTACTGGAGTATATTGTTCAACTTACAGCATTGCATTACATGTTAAGTTTAATTTTGTAACTAGTCAATTTTTTTATCAGCGAATTTTCTTTATGAAAGGTTCTAAATTTGTCATTAGTTGAATTTTATTTTATTTATGACTATATTTTAGATTTTTTTTTTTCAGGAAAACGATTGTCGCAAATAAATAATTAATAAAATTCAGCCCATTATAAAATCGAATGATTAGAAAAACTCATAAAAAAGCAATTTAATTTATAAATCATAATGTTAAATTTGATTGCAATAATTGAGCATTGATAATGTTGTTTTTGAAATAAGGAAGAATATATATACATGACCACTTCAGGTTGTGATTGTGTTAGCAGTTGAGTATTCCGTTGTGAAACTGGATTTCCTAAAATCTCTGGTAAACCTTTTTTCATCTGACCCTCTCATTAGATTTGGATATTCTTTAGGGATGTTGTTATACCAACAAATTCATTTTGTTTAGTTAATAGATTCTGTGACGCAATATTTACTGAAGAGTGATTTCGACAAATTTTAAAATATCAGGTCATCCCATGAGTAATGTCGATTGAGTGTAAAATGTGTCGATCCAAGTTTTTCTGCTAGCTCTTCGGCTGTTACAACAGGATTTTCTTCTACAGTCGTCTGCAGGAGTTCATTGTCAGGCTTTGTTGGTTGACCTGTATGATGCTTGTGGTTTCCCGCTCGAAATCGTTCTAACCACCGCTGCACTTGTCGCTCACTAATGACATTTTCACCATATATTTCTACAAGTTTTCGATACTTTGAAGCAGCATTTTCTCCTTTATTGAATTCCCAAAGCATAACATGGCGTAAGTGGTGTCTTGGGAGATCCATTTCAAATGAAATTTCAGCCGAAAATAAATAAGTTTCATCAACCAAAACAAGATAAATATAAGTGTATTTAATGCTATGATAAACAGAAATTGTAAACAAAAATAAATTGATAATGAGAGAACATAAACAGAAAGAATATTAAAAACCGACATTACTTATGGGATGACCTGATAGAATGGCTTTAATAAAACTTGACGTGACATCTCCTCACAGCATTTAGCTTTCCACAGTGTGTTTCTCCTGTAGTACCGTTTTATTTGTCTAGTTTATTCTAGAAAAATTAATAAATGTTTGAAATTTGCTGTGTTTTCTTAGATATTTGAGCTTCTTGCCCTTGAGAAATACTCACTAAGTTCTAGAGTTTTATGCTTAACTTAATCTTAAGTTTTAATTTTAACACCTAGTTTAAAAGTAACATTTACTTTCATAGTCTTCTCTGAACACATTTATATTCAGTATATATTCAAACTTTTTTATTGGTGGTTTCGTCTATAAGAATTTCTTCAATATTTCTTACTGCTTTTGAGAAACATACACTTTGTATTATTTTACTATGTTTTTTATTGAGGAGGAGAAAGCTGAATTGCAATGTTAGGTGTATTATAGTATTAAATCATTGTTATCAAGTTTTGGAATAATGAAATGCAAGAAGAAAATCCTACTCTTAGATAACACAGGTCAGCATAAAAAAAAAAACAGGAGGGGTATGGTCCTTATGGGGTTTTGAGGGTCGCTAATTACAGTGAGCGATAACCGTCATCACATCAGATTCAAGGTCATTTGAAGGTCAAATAGAGAAAAAAGCATAGGGATAGGCCATATCGAAGACATATCCATTTAAAAAATCTGAAACATTTCATGCGTATGTTTTTGAGCCCAAATCCTTAGTCAGTTTGACCTGTACGCCTTTTCTTAGAGGTCATTTGAAGTTCAAGTAGAGAAAAAAACTGTAGGAAAAATCTGAAAAAAAAAAAAAAAAAAAAAAATCCTGCATATCGTCACTCAAATTTCACAACCACGTAAGTCAATTTTCCTAACTTTTCAGTAGAGCAATAAAACTGTAATGATCTGTAACTTGGAAAAATGCAATTCACCGAAGATGCGATGCGTAAAACCAATAATAATAATAACTTGCCGGCGCTAATGGCCAAGTTGTAGATGCGCCGTTAAAAAAAAAAAAAAAAAAAAAAAAAAAAAAAAAAAAAAAAAAAAAAAACTTGCAACCTATGAGGATTTCTGACTTAAGACATATTTTCGCTAATATTTAAACGAAAAAACTTGTCTGAATGGCCTAAAATAGATGAGAGAGATACGCGGTTACGCAGAATTAATAGTCAATTTTAGCGTGTTCTATTTAAAAAAAAAAAAAAAAAAAAAAAAAAAAAATCCATTACTATCATGTCCGGGAGATTCTAAAGATACCAATAACTCAATTTCGCTAAAAATCGACTTACACGGTTGTGAGTTTGTCTACAGTTTTTTGGAGGCCCCATTTCCAGTTTGACCAAACAAATTATCTATCTTAATTTATATTTTTATTTTTGTCGACTTCATTCCTTGTTTTTACTGGTTATGCTGGATAATTGAAATAAAACTTATTGTAATTATGAATATTTATTGTATCACGAGAGTCACGATAACATCTACCTCTACTAAGTGCTGAAGAAAAGCTTTTTGTTGTAATAAAAACTTAACGTTTTGGAGTTATGAGGCTTGCTAATTACAAAATATATTGAATTTAGATGGATTTAACTCATATGAGACGGCAACCCTCAAGACCTTTTATGTCCCAGGAGCGGAGCGCCTTTCACCGACGGCGGCTCTACAGGACGGCATTAAAATAGCTGAGCCTCCACCGCTCGTCTCTTCTCATTTCTCCTAATACGTTTTTGTTATTGCTTTGTTTATAAAGTCGCCCATTTCCATTTTCTCTTTCTGGGCTAAGGGCCAGACTATGGTAGGCTTAAAGACATTTTTTTTATTTTGAAATATTGTTTTTGCTTTTTTGTAAAATTGTTGAAATTATTTTTTCTAAAAATAATGTCAGATATTTTGGCAATGGTATAATATCAACGGAACATGATCTCAATGTACATATCAACTAGTAAAACACAAATAAGGCCCTTCAGAGGGATCAGAACTCAGAGTTGGGCATTATTCAATAATTTTTTTATTCAATGATCATTCAAATAAATTTTTATTGAATAATAATTTATTCATTCATTACGTTATTCATACACTGAATAATTTTTTATTCTATGAATAACAGGGTTGGATCATTATTCAATAAATTTTTATTGAATAAGAATTCATTCATTTATTCAGTGATTCATTGACTGATTTTTTTTTTTATGTGTGTATATATATATATATATATATAAATCACGCGTCTGTTTGTTCTTTATACAAAACCAGACCGTTTGACCGATTTTGGCCAAACTCGGCACACTGGTAGGTCTTGATCCACGAATTGTCGTGGGCTATTTCAAAAATGTCTACCAGCTGTCTGTCTGTATGTTTGCTCCTTACAAAAATCCACACCCTTCGTCCGATTTTGACCAAACTCGGTACACAGGTATTTCTTGATAGGGGAATTGTCATAGGCTAAGTCAAAAACGTCTGCCAGCTGCCTGTCTGTATGTTTGTTACTTAAACAAATCCACACCTTTTGACCGATTTTGACCAAACTCGGCACACAGATAGATCATGATGTGGGTAGTGTCGTAGGCTATTTATGAAACGTCTACCAGCTGTCTGTCTGTGTGTTTATCTCTTGTACAATTCCACATCCTTTGACCGTTTTTGACTAAACTAAGGACACAGGTAGGTATTGATCGGGGGAATGTCTTAGGCTACGTCAAAATGGTGTACGTAAAACGAAAGTGTAAGTATGTGTGTAGTACTGGAGACATCTGGTCTGCAAAGCGCAGACGTTTTTTTTCTTGGCGTGACTGCTCGCTGGATAGACAACAATTTTTAAAGGCAGTCAGCATCCCTGGCTTGCCGCTTATTTCGAAATTCCCATTCATTTGATAGAATATCATTTATGTTGAGTGATATCCACGCGGAATTGAAACATGACGAAATTTTTGGATTTTTTAAATAAAAAGTTTTAGAAGAGGTAAATACACTAATTGAGGTGACACCTACAGCTCGCCTATCTAAAGTTAATGATTTTTTTTTATTTTGGAAATGTCGATACCGTAACAAGCGACGATTCTCTTACGAAAGCAGAAGTCCAAGTTTGCAATTTTTTGAAAATCAGGAAGAAGAGTATGTTAAATAATTTTAAATATCTGCGCCAGTTGAAAGACTGTTTTCATTCGCAAGCAAGACAAATACTCCCAAAGCACATGAGCTCAGTGATGAACATTTTGAAAAGTAAGCAACCTTGAAAGCTTATTTGAATAATTAGTTCTCGTGTGATAGTAAAACATAATCAGGCATTATAATTTTTTTTAAATAATGGCTATTATAAGCCTATCATTAAAATTTAATTTTCATGGCAGCAACGTTACAAATCAAGTAAGTAATATTAAAATCTAATCACAAAAATCTGTAACTGTTCGGGTTTACAGTTGCGAACCTGTGACCTCCGAACTGTGAGTCCTAGACAAGTTTTACGTTGCCTGTAACACCCCCGGATCACGACCTACATGTGCGCCAAGTTTGGTCAAGATCGGTCAAACGGTGTGGATATGAATAAGGAACAACCAGGCAGACAAACAGATGGTACACTTTTTTGACCTAGCCTATGACACTCCCCGTATCAAAACCTACCTATGTGTCAAGCTTGATCGAAATCGGTCAAACGGTGTGGATTTATATAAGGAGCAAACATTCAGACAGACAGCTGATAGACGTTTTTGACCTAACCTATGCACAATCCCCCTATCAAGACCTACCTATGTTCCGAGTTTGGTCAAAATCGGTCAAAAGGTGTGAATTTGTATAAGGAACAATCATACAGACATACAACTGGTAGAGGTTTTTGACCGAGCCTATGACAATCCCCCTATCAAGAAATACCTGTGTTCCAAGTTTGATCAAAATCGGTCAAACGGTGTGGATTTGTATAAATAACAAACGTTCATACAGACAGCTGGTAGATTTTGTTGACTTAGCCTATGATACTCCCCGTATCGAGACCTGCCAGTGTGCCAAAATTGGTCAAAATCGGTCAAACGGTGTAGATTTTTATACGGAACAAACATACAGATAAACAGCTGATGGACGTTTTTAGATTAGCCTACGACACTCCCTGGATAAGACCTACCTTTGTTCCAAGTTTGGTCAAAATCAGTCAAACGGTGTGGATTTGTAGAAGGAATAAACATACAGACAGACAGCTGGTAGACGATTTTGATTTAGCCTACGAGACTTCCCGTATGAAGACCTACCCCCCTTATTCCAAGTTTGGTAAAAATCGGTCAAACGGTGTGGATTTGTACAAGGAACAAACCGACAGACGCGTGATTTATATATATATATATATATATATATATATATATATATATATATATATGTATATATATATATATATATATATATATATATATATATATATATATATATATAAACAATGTCACTCTTATATATAGTTTTCATTAAAAGAAAGAAAAAATTTGATGTACTTAACGAAAAATTTCAATCAAATAAATCATTTTTATTCAATAAAAATTTTCATTCAAATAAATCATTTTTATTCAATAAAAATTTTCATTCAATAAATTATTTTTATTCAATAAAAATTTTCATTCAATAAATCATTTTTATTCAATAAAATCATTTTCAATCAATAAAAATTTTCATTCAATAAATCATTGTTATTCAATAATGAATAAAAATAAAAATTTACGTTATTCATTGATTCACTGAATAATGAATGAAAAATTATTCATTATTCAGAATGAAATATCAAATTTATTCATTATTCATTATTCATTATTCTGAATGATTTTTGCCCAACACTGTCAGAACTACACAAAATGACTGGGTAGCAGAGAGAAACCTCTATTTAACAGGCTCAAATTGGATTTTTATGAACTATAGCAGATACTAAAGTGACTACAGCTTAAAAAACTAACCGCTAGGTATCGCAAAAATCTGTCACAGCCGTGGCTTTCAGTCTCGAAGCGAATAAATTGGCCTTATCACAAAAGTGGCTATGCGTCTCGAATGGGTTAAACCCAGACATGCAAGAAGATCATTGGTGTACGGGAAGAAACCAAAGTCGATCTAATAGTTAGACACTCTGGGTATGTCTTGGTGTCTGAGTGATGCAAGATGCTCTAAGGTTTTTGTTGTACTTGTCAGTATAAGATTCTCTTCTTGTGGCTATTCTATTGATAAGAACGGATAGTTTTATTCAATGCTTATCTCCAACTTTCACAGTCTTCTTCGCTCATTCTTTCTTTCCACATTTGGTGCTCAACTCATGTAATGGAGGTTCAGAGATATTACACTTATATTATTGTATCCTCTTGCGTCATTGATTAGGGATAGATATGAAGGATGGGTTGAGCCTTTGGTGGGTACCGGTAAAAGAAAAAAAATCCAGGAAACAGAATTGTTTAGTATTAACCATACTTTACCATTAGCTCGCTCTTTGTTAACACTTCACATGAGGGTCTCTCCAACAAGTTTCTGGGTCATTGTCTTAAGATTTGGGCTGGAGAGAGGGGATAGGTGATGCTGGATGGGGGAGAATACAATAATATTCTAATAATTTATAATTGTTTGGAGGTAATTTTTATTTTTAACCTCTGGTGTGTATAAAGTGTCTGGCAGACACGAGGGAAATCTGTGAAGTATGTTGGCAGCAGTGAACATATAGAATCTATGGCCTGTTTAATTAGATGAAGTATTTGGAGAGAGAAATGGGGGGAATGAACATGGCATATATTCCGGACAGGCAGTAAAAATAACAGGAAGAGCTCCCTGTTATAACCTATACCCATTCGCCTTGCTTGAGAAATCAGCAACATTATGGTTTAATATGTTTTCACCCTTAGCTTTGGCTAAGTACACACAAAGCCTGCTCCAAAACGAGACATCATCAGTATTTATAGTGATTCACGTTTAGTGTTTGATCATCAAAAGGCTTTACAGTACAGTAGGGACAGTGCAGGAAAAAATTCTCGTCCAAAACTCCTGAGTTTATCTGAACAGGCTATAGATGTTCACTGCTGCCAACCATATTTCAATTAAATTTCCCTCGTCTCTGTCTTTATACACACCAGGGATTAAATTTAATATTGCTCCTACGAAAAACCTCTACTTTTCAGCAAGACTATACAAAAAACCCATTATCCATGCATTAAATGATCTGTTATTTTTCATCTGTCTTACAATTTTTTAGTCAGTATGTGATTAAAAATAAGACCAAATGAAAAACCTTTTGTAAAGGAAGTTCGCTCTTTGACATTTTTGTAGTGAAATAATTTTTCTTTTCTTTTTTCTATGCTGTAAACAAAATATTATTTGCTCTTGCAAATTTTGTCAGTCATGTAGGCTAGTAGAGGTACTATAGTGACTTCTTTATGCTGTATTTAGGCGCAATGTATTCCTTTTTAATTTGTTTATTTTTTCTCTGTATTAATATTCACTGTTTGAGTTTTGTATTTTCATTTTTCTTTTCTGGACTCTTTTCTTTTACGACTGTAACACGACAGACTCTGATCGGGTTGGATATTTGTCTGCCTCATTGCCAACGAGTGGCAAAGAAGGGACTCTGCCGACAACGGCAAAGTGTTTGGAAGGACCGCTGGGAGCCCTAGACTTGGCACATGTGACCGTGCAGAGTAGGCGGATGGTGACAGGGAGTGAAGGAGGTGGGGGTGGAGGAGGCAGGCTTTCTTTACCCACTTGGGGCCATCGTATGAATGACTCTCAATTCTCAGGCGCCAGGAGATCCCGAACGACAGTCACTACCGGATTACAGTTTCCTTTAGGGAGAAATGCTTCAGGATCTAGCGTTTTCTCTACAGCTGTTATATCTGGAGCAGCAAGTGCGCCAAACCTGACTGACATTATACCCAACACTGCATCTTTATCAGGTATACTATTAATCATTTAATTCAAAGGATTTTTGACCTCTTTTGGGTTTTGAATTTTATAGTGCCATACATAAATGGTTACTCAAGTTATTATTATTTTTTATTCAATATTTGATCTATTATACACGATATACATGAGTTGAGTTTATATTTTTATTGTTCATAGGTGCTTCAATTTGACTTACATTTGTTCCCATAAAATATATACATCTATTTTGGGCTTCAGATTTCTTTTATTCATAATTTTATCAATTATTCAGGATTTAACTTTAAGTTTAATTCAAAATTTAACTATTTTTAAAAATGTCTATTGTAGCAATCTACATTGCTTTATATTTTGTAGTGTTTTTTCATAATACCTCATCCGCCTACACATCCATTCATCAAGATTTGATTAGTCTCTTCATGAATGTTGTCATGAATCAGCCAATTGTCTCAAATTATTCTTAGACACATTTTTACAGAAGTAGGAGAAAGAAAGCGGGGTAGAGGTAATAATAGCAGAATATTTTAAAAGTATGACAAATTCACTATCTCTGACAATGGGTGGAGTGAATAAAAGCTAGCAATTGCTAGAACTAAGTATTTTCCTAGCAATTGCTAAGGGCCGAGTGAATAAAAAGGTTAGCTGCAGCTAGGGCTAGCACTTGCTTAGTTTATCACGGTTCCTAGCTGCAGCTAGGTAGAAGGTGTGAATAAAGAGCTGTGACTAGGTTCTAAGGGTAGCAATTGCTAAGGAAAAAGCTAGTCTGGTCTGGCTCATGCTAGCTTTTTAGTTAGTCGTTTCTTTCCGCTCAATCATGGCGGCGTTTACGCATGTTCGTAAGGAAAAGGAGTATTATATGCGACAGGACGTCTTCACGTTTTATTTTCATCTTCTTTAGCTACATTTCCTGCAGTAAAACGATTCTTTGAAGTTCTGGAGTTGACAGATGTTTTTTTTCTTCCATACCGTAAACCTCAACCATTTTCGCATTTTTTCAATTTTTTATTTGCAATTTGTTGTGAAGCAGTGCTGGGTTTCTACTTCCTTGTTAGATGTTTGTCGGTGAATCCATTTGAATTCTTTCTGGGATTTTTACCCTTGATCAATAATTTGTAAAAATCTTTTCCCTACTGCATTAATTTTATAGGCTTATAGCCGGTGGCTTTTTGGCCGGTTTTCTTCTTTATGCTTGATTTCATGTTACTCAGCAACTTATTTAACTGTGCTACAGTGACCTTTCGCCCTATGGAAAATTCATTACTAATGCTGTCCCAAGCAGGTTTTCTTTCTTTAATAGCAGCTAGTAATTTCGATTTTTCCATTGCCACAGGATCATTGACTAATACTGTTATAAAAAATGACTGATCCAGGTCGGCATGGGCGTATATAGAAAATAATTTCGGGAGAGGCTTGGAGTATTTGGGGGGAGGGCTGAGAGCATTTGAGGTGTATGGAATATTATCAATCTAGATCTTGGAATAGTTACCAAATTAAAATGATATTGCACCAAAAAGAAATTATTTTTTCTGACCAAAGTTGTCTTATTTAATTTATTTTTATGGTTTTTTTTTGACAAATCTTTACCGATTCCGGAGGGGACTCCAGTCTCCCCCTCCCCTAATAGGGCCCATGCGTGTCGACATTTGCACAAGACACATGGGGAGAGAGAGAGAGACAAGCAACAAACCCTGGCAGGAAGGAAGAGGGATGAGACAGGGGAGGTAGGAATCCTAGCTGCAGCTAGGGGTTCCTTAGTTTATCGGGAGATGAGACTAACTTACTTAGATCTTGCTACCTAGAAATAGCTCTTGTTTATTCACTCCGTATTGAGGAAGAGCTACGTCTAAGGGCTAGATTCTAGCTTTTATTCACTCCACCCAATATTAGAGTTGTATAACTTTTAGAATGGGTAGGGGTGAGCATATGTTCCCGAGAAAACATGTTTCAACCCACTAAAGATTTTATTTTTCAATGATGTCATTCAGGTGTTGGTATTACAATGGTAGACTGTTCTTAGAATTTAATGGGCTCCTGAAGATATGAAAAAGCAGGCGGCCACAGCTTCGTATCCACCACACTATACTCCTACAGATTTTCAGTGTCTTAACTGTCCTTTAGGACCTGCCAGAGGACTGATTTTTTTCTCACATAATGGGGTGTTTGTACTTATGCCCTTCTTTCATTTTCTGGAGATATATTTCTTTGACTTCCACTTTTTTCTTCCAAATGGTATTTACAGCGTGGCGTCTCTTAGAAGACATATATTATTACATTAATGTTTCTAAGTTGGAACAAGATTATAGTCAGTATTCTCCACTCCTTTGTCATTATTATTCAAATCGGTTCCTGTAAATTTTTCTCCAATTTAAAAAAGTAGTTAAATTAAAGTTACTTTTAAAATTCATGCTTAGTCTGGAAGAAATTAATTAACAAACTTTAATTTTATTTATTTATTATCAGAATTCTGAAATATAATATGATAAGATATTATTTTTCTCTTGTACGCTCTCTTCTTTCTTAATAATTATTTCTATTTTATGAAAAAGTATTTTTCCCTCCTCTCCTTGATACTCAATTTCAGCTAAAAAGCTCTACCACACTACTCAAATTAGCAAATCTTAAGCCTCCACTTTTAGCACAGTTCCTCCCTCCCCCATAGGGAGGAAACTTGCTTATGAGGTTGACCTCCTGACACAATCCGGAAGTGCGGAATAGAAAATTTCATGTTTCAGAACCCATAGACTGCCTTTTAAGGCACATCAACCACTAGGGTCTGCCATATATATATATATATATATATATATATATATATATATATATATATATATATATATATATTATTGATTTTGATTTAATTTGGTACAAAAATCTAATCTGAAAGCTCAAGTTCGTTAAACAGCAGAATCCGTCCACCTGAAAATGGTTTTTGTAGCTAAATTCGTGCGGAAAAAAAAATCGGAAAGCTTTCGTTTTCAAGTTCATATGCTTGCATGTACTCGTTTTATAGGTTCCTTAACATAGGAAAATGAATGACACCATTTTTAGAGAAATATCTGTAACCGTTTACTAGAAAAAGTGATACAAATCATTTTCCAAACTTATTTTCAGTTTGGGTATCCGGAAACGATTGATTCAGTTGAAACTTGTTCCAGACGTTCAACATCCATCTAATCTAAGATAATTGAATTTTGGTTCCGTTTGGAGTTAAGGAAGTAATAGAAATGAAATATTTCATTAACAGGCTTAAAAAGTTTTGGGATTTTCATATATGGGTCATTCCATGTCAAGTGATCCAAAATAAAGGAAACAATTTCCCTCACATTTTTTTTTATATTTTTTAAATTTGGCTCATCAATAGTACCCCGACGACAATTAAAAATCCAAATTTTTAGAAATTTATCTTTATTAGTTTTTGAGTTATGAAAGTATAAGTTTTTTAAAAAAGCACATTTTTGGACAGACACTTGATCATAAAATGTAAAATGTATTAGTTTTTCTCGGAAAGGAAGCAAAAACGAGATGTATGCCAAAGGACTTTTTTTCTTTCTCTTTTCATCCTGCATCGATTCCCGAAGTTAGGCCATTTTTGGGGGGAGCAGACCCTGTATGTATTAGATGGATTCCATTTAATTTTCTGAAAATTTCTATTTTTTAAAGTACCAACATAGAGTTAATAATTAAAATAAATATGATCCCATTGAGATCCCAGCGTGAAATTTATGCAAAACTGAGATAAAATATCAAAGAAAAATTACAAACTTTTTGAAACATACGTTTTACGAGAAATTTAAATTTTAAAGTTTCAAAAATTACCTTAAAATTTCAATTTTCATAAATAAGTTATAATATATATAATTTTAATCAGAATTTAATACACTAACAAATGCTTTTTACCTCACCTCTCTAGCTCATTTCACGGAGCTACGGTACATTTTATGAAGTGTCCGTCCTAAAATGTGCTTTTTTAAAAAACTTAAACTTTCATAACTCGAAAACTAATAAAGATAAATTTCTAAAAGTTTGGATTTTTAATTGTCGTAAGGGGTACTATTGATGAGCCAAATTTAAAAAAAATCAAAAAATGTGAGGGAAAAAACTGTGGATCACTTGATATGGAATGACCCATATTTTCTAAAATATCTCAAAAATGGTTGAAAAATTGTGGTGAGTGGAAGGTAACCATTTGAAAGCTTACTAAATTCTCTACAAAAAAGGTTCTGATGTAACCTCCACTTCATTTGCATAGATTTAATGCTTACTAAATGTAGAAGTTTTCGTGTAAGTATTGTAGTCCATTAGTGGGCTTAGGAAAAAATTCCCAAGAAACCTCTGATTCTTTAACAACGACAACAACAAAAGTGTGTTATTGGATGTCCAAAAAGTATCTTCTGTCAATCGATCTAGTGAATTAAATCACTGTTTTTTAATAGAAAATATATTTTATGATGGCACAATTATAATTTAATTATCTTGAACCGTTTTTGAGCAATCCTTTCTTATTCAATAAGAAACATGACTAGGTTAAAAAAAAAATAAATAAATAAATAAATTGGAGTTAACTGCTTTTACCTTCGGAATCAAGCCATACTTCAAATGAAGTTTTTTGTTGGAAGTGATGTGCCAGAATCATCTCCTAGAGTTTGGCTACTCAGACCTGTATGACCCTGTGTCTAAATATATATATATATATATATATATATATATATATATATATATATATATATATATATATATATATAGATAGATAGATAGATAGATAGATAGATAGATATACATACACACACACACACACACACACACACACACACACACACACACACACACACACACACACACACACACGCATGCACTTTTTTTGATCTTTGGGTTCTGAAACATGAAATTTTTTAATCAGCACTTCCGGATTGTGTCATGAGTGCGTTTTTTCCTTATGGAAGGTGGGGCGAATCGTGCTAAAAATGCTATGGTCCACTGTATTATACCCTGATTAAGGATTGAAATTTAGGCCACTACTTTGGTTCTTCACATTTATTTCTCGTTTTCATTAAATTGAAGACCTGTTTGTTGTTTGTTTGGAGTATTTTTGGCGATTTTTTTTTTTTTTTTTTTTTGTACTAATTATCTTTAGTATTATTACTTTTTACTTTGCTTTCCTTTTTTCCTTCATTCCTTTTTTTATTCTCTGAAGAACTCAATCATCTAAATCCATCCCATTTTCTTTTACTTTTCTTCTTCATTTTCTTCCCTTTCTATTTCATTTACGTAAAACCTTTAGTAAATTTTAAATTGTTGTATCCCATCGAATCCCTTCTCGATCAATACTTGTAGTAGTACACCCACGAATCTACATTGCTTCTCTTTATCACAGCATTCATATTTCCTCTGCACCAGCCCACTCTAGTTGTTAGGGATGAGTCACTATAATTCTCAAAAACAGTTTAAGTGAATGATTTTCAAATTGCATGAATAAAATTGTTGAACCTCTTTAATTATATTTGTAAACATTTTTATGTTTTTATCTTTGATTATTTTAATAATTAAATGTTTTCTTCGTCTTTAAAACATTGCGTTATTTTGTGTGGGTCTATTTAACAGCCACATTGGCTGGAATTGAGCCCATGGTAGTCTAATTTTTTTTTTTTTTTTTTTTTTTTTTTTTTTTTTTTTTTTTTTTTTTTTTTTTTTTTTTTTTTTTTTGCTCTTGAACATGATTCTGCCATAAAAAATGGATATTTTTCTGCTTATTACTGGTACATTTTTTTTTTTTTTTTAAACTGTTTAAAATATCGTTTATTGAGAAGAAAACTTTACACAAAAAAATATTTCTTGAAATTGACAGGATATTTTTTTTTGTAATCAGCTGATTATAAATCTGCAATAATAAAAACAAGAATTGTTCATTTTTCAACCAGAAAAACTGAAAACGCCCCAAAAATCCTTTTAAATTCTGATTTTTCAGGATTTCTTGGCTAAACAACTTGATCAAGGCAAAACAATTGTCAAATTCTAAATATTTTTGATTTCATTGGTTTTCATTGATATTAAGCCTGTTAAACAAAATCATGCCCTAATTTGAGTAGTATGGAAAGAGTTTTAACGTTACAACATGTAGTGCGGGCTGGCCGACCCTGCAATACGGTGATGTCTCTACCTGGCTGGGCCCTAGTTACGAAGATATTCTCCCCCTCCTTTCTACGAGTATGAACACTTTCATATAATTTCCTCCATTCAAATTTCATATTGTTGGCAAACTTAATTTTATTATTTATTTACTTTTTCTTTTAGCTCTAAATATTTAGGTTGAATTATGTAATTATATGTTCCAATAAATGTTTTTATAGACTTTATTTTTCAATAGGAATAATAACATTTTTTTTTTTTTTTTTTTTTTTGTTTAACAGGCTTAATATCGATGAAAACCAATGAATTCATAAATATTTAAAATTTGACTTGCCAACAGCCATAGCCATAGACACGTTGCATGCACCGGTTCCCATAGATCTCCGAAGTTATGCAACGGGCGAGGCCAGTACCTGAATGGGTGACCGACCACATGGTGTTGGCATTATAGAAAAGGGTGGCAACCTGTAGACAGCCCGTCGTTAATAGCCCTAATGTTGATAGGACGTTAAACACAAAAAAAAAACACATTTTTTTGTATAAAGGTACTCATTAATGAAGCTAAATAAATAAATAACCTAATAATAATGTAAAAAAATAAATAAAACAAAAAAAGTTTTTCTCCTATTAGGGACATTAATAGGTATATTTGTCAAAGCTGTAGGGACACCCAGCGAGCCCGACTCAGGTATCCCTAATCTCTAGCTCTCTCGTCACAAAGACTTAATTCTCCCCACAACTAGTGGTGAAAGAAATAGCTTAAGCTTCTTTCAGTCCTAGGTTAATAGCCCCAAGATCTGACTCTTGGAAAAGTCAGCCTTAGGGAGCGGTTAAACGAGAGATGAGGGACCTACTCCTGTACAAGTCCATTGTTCCAGGATCACGGTGTGCCTCAATTTCTACAGTAAGGAAAGGGTCAAAAATCGACATAATCTTCATCTCATCTTGAATCCTCATTAGGAGTTTTTTATTTTTTACTCGTAAATTCTGGTAAGGCTCAGTCCCCTTCCCCCCTTTATCTACCAGAGACAATTTTACCCTCATATCCCTATATTTTGAACGAGACCAATTGCCAGGCATAATCAGACTAATAAACATGCTTGTATCAGCATAGAGTGAAGTATTCTATCTTTCCTTCTTTGACTTTCCTAAATTTCTGTTTAACAGTTCCATATTTTGTGACCATTTTCAATTTTAATTTAAATAGATATAAAAATATACGTTTAAAATCAAAGATATGCGATTAGACAAGCTCTTATATAAAAATCATTCCTTACGAGACACCATAAGCTGTTATGATGTGTGTATTGTATCTATCTATTTCTCATAGTTTATTGCATTCTTCCTTGCATTTATATTCATGATAATCATTGGTTAATGACCTTAAAAATCACAAGTAAATGCTAATGTAATTTATAGTGTTATACTTATAGATAATATATTGTTGTTTGTTTTTAATACAGAGGGTTGTGGTGGTGTTCCTCCGATACGGCCATTGGAGACACTTCACAATGCTCTATCTCTCCGACAGCTAGACGTCTTCCTCGATAAAATGACTAGAGCGCTCAAGACTCCTGCCTCATCTCCTCCGAAGTGCCCTTCGACACCACAGACTTGTTCGCCCAACAGTAAGTCCATGGCTCAATTTGACATTTATAGTTTATATTTAACTCTAAGGTCCAAACAAATGGAGCACATGCTAATTTTCTTATTAACTTGGAGTCCCAAAGACTGTGAAACTTTAGTAGCTCTTGCCCAAGGTTGCTTTTCTTTTGAATAAAGGACAGGCTTAACCCTTTAAAACCTGGTTAGAAAATGGTAATAACTTTTAGATATCTCTTGCAGAAAACATTATAGTCCCCAGTACAGTTTATTTGAAAAGTGGTAAAAATGGTCTTATGGACTTCATTTCGAGTCTACCATTCTGTAAAATTTTCCAAGTATTCGGTGGGCATTTTGCTACACACATAGTATATAGTACCTAACCCCCTAACCCTGTAGTTCTAAAACGGTTACCGTTTTTAATCGCAAAACATAACCTGCCATAATAGACATATTCAGGTTGTAGGGCTGAAAAAAACAAGACCAAAAATTTGTCGGACAATTTATGGACGATCATTTTTAGGCAATTTTGTGTAAATGCAATTAAAAATTAGATGTTTTGTAGTCAAAAAACCATACTGGGCTAGAGAGACATTTTGAGGGCATCCGACTTGATAATTGCGCTCTCTTTTCTTTTAATTAAAATTTAAAAAAATTATACCTATAATAAAAACAGTAATTGTGTTGGAACTACAGGGTTAGATACTGTGCGTGTAGCAAAGTGCCCAACGCACACTCGGAAAATTTGACAGTGTGGTAGACTCGTCAAAATGAAGTTGCTAGCACCATTTTTGCCACTTTTGAAATAAATATATAAATGTAAGTATTTTTTTAAAATTATTTACTTGATTTTACGGGACATTTACTGGTATTAGCATTAGTGCTGGGCTGTCCACAGGTTGACGCCCCTTCTATATGCCCATGCTGGAGCAGGGAATGTTTTCAACAAGCCTGTCATTGGATAAACTCGACATGCTACAAATGGTATCTCCTGTGTGGGAATATGGGGTGCTAGATCTTATTTATTATTATTTTATTTTTTTATGGTGCATCAACATCTCGGCCGTTAGCGTTAGTGCCAACATCCTGGTGCAGCGAGGAATTTTCTCAACGAGCCGTGAGATGAGAAAATTCCTGCTGCCGCACAGTGGGACGAAACGCCCAAAACCCGCGACATTGGCCAAATTTGAAACTTGTTTTTTTTTTTTTTTTTTTCGACAACTACAAGGACTTGTTCCACAAGGTCCAGGGTATCTGAAAAAACAGCAGACAGCGCAAAAATACTCGTAATACCCTATAATTTTAACTTTTCCCCGCGAATTTCTTAAGATATGCCGTATTTCTGTGTTCAACTCATTATTGATGTGGCACAGAAGCATACTTTTTTTTCACCTGCAAATATTTTTGAGCTTGTTTTGGTCATTGTATACCACAGACGCTTCTGAAAAAAATAAACTAGATTTTTTAACAACACTTTTTTGTTGTTTTGTGGCGAGTTGTCGGGGATCTGATAAGAGATATAGTAAGATATACGCCTAAGTAAGATATATACGTCAACATTTTATCCGCCCATATAAGAAATACTTATCCGCCCCTTTGATGATACTTGTAAGAAATGGCTCTCAATATAAACATAACATTATAACTTTCTTGCATATAATGTCAAGCCCAGTACACGTTCAAAAACCTCGATTGAAAGCAAATGTGTAATTTTGGAGCCTTTATCGACCGTCCAAATTTGGTTTGATTTGGCTCTACATGCCAGCCACTGTTCATAAAGTTTTAATCCACGGAGAAAAAATCATAAAGCGTTGTAATGCCTAAATAGTCCCTATCTAGAGACATTTTCAGAAGAATCGCAAGAAGCCTTGAATAAAGTATTCAGGGACTCCCAGAAGTTAGTTCAGAGGACATGCTCATGGAAGTAGAGTAAAAATGAGGTATGATTCAATGACTCAAACGATGCTGTTTTTGCAAAAACGTTTCCCATCATATAGTTTTATTATTAGATTGAGAGAAAAAATTGCTTTTACTTTCGTTCAGAAATGTTTTGCTTCCCTGACCTTTTTTTTCTATTTTGATTTAATGTCAAACAAAAAAAATTGAAACAATTGTCACTCAAAAGGCTCATTATCAACCAGAGTGACGTGGGATTTCCTGGGTTTCAGTGCAAGAAAAACAAAAGGAAATTATACCTCCGCTCCGGCAAAATATAAAACCTGACATTTTAGGCTTTTAGCTCATTTACCAAAAATCCCGACAAAATAACAATAAAATCACTTCAGATTTAAGATCTACACCCTCAAAAACATTTGGTTTTCAGTTTTCAGGCCGAAACGAGGATGTTAAAAGGTATACCATTGAATGTCTGCGGTTTTAATCGTTTCGTCCCACTGTGCGCCGGGGGGACTCGAACCCACCATCTCCCACTTGAGAATCTAAGGCTGTAGCCACTAGACCACAGGGAGACCCTTTATTTATTATTATTTTTAGTTTTTTGCATTAATGATTTCATTTTGAAATAAAATATTTTTCAATTGTTTTGGTATAAATTCTGGAAAATATCCAAGATCTCGGAGGGAATTATAGCACAAAGAAAATTAGAAGTACGCTACGAGAAAGAAGAAAGATGAGTGGGCAATGTCGAAATGGCAAGGAATCTACCAAGTGAAATTTCAACTTGAATTTGAGAAGAAGTATACTGTAAAAGGACCGTGGTTCGGATCAAGAGACACCATTCTGAAGAGCTCAGCCATCTTCCGTTAAGGGCTCGGAGTTTCAACAGAACACCTGTCAGCAATAGCGGAGTCGATATAAGTGGACACACTAGGCATTATAGCCAATCACTTGCTTATCATCCATTCACACTGTTTCCTTATATATAGCATTTCCAAGTCTATTTGAACCTTTTCCAAGTCAACTGTAACCTTTTACAAATCAAATGCCACCCTTTCCAAGTCATCAGCAACTCTTTCCAATTCAAATGTAACCCTTTCCAAATCAGTTGAAACCCTTTTCAAAACAAATGTAACGCTTTACAACTCAATTGTCACCCTTTTTAGCGCGGTTCCTCCCTCCCCAATAGGGAGGAACCCCGCATATAAGTTTGATACAATGAAACAATCCGGAAGTGCCGACTAGAAAATTTCGCGTTTCAGAACCCCTAGAGCCGAAAATAACGGTGGTTAAAATTTGTGTGTATATATATATATATATATATATATATATATATATATATATATATATATATATATATATGTATATATATATATATATATATATATATATATATATGTATATATTTATTTATATATATATATATATATATATATATATATATATATATATATATATATATATATATATTTGTCTGTTCGCGGATTTCTGGCCTCCCTAATGATCCGATTTTGATGAAATTTGGTACAAAAATCTGTCGCCCGATTTGAAAGGTCAAGTTCGTTAACCAGCAAAATCCGCCCACTGGAAGATGGCGTTTGGGACGAAATTCGCGCAAAAAAATCGTAACGCTTACGTTTTTGAGTTCATAAGCTTGTACTCGTTTTATAGGCTTCTTTGGCTAGGAAAACAAATGAAACCATTTTCAAGGCGATAGCTTTAACCGTTTTTGAGAAAATTGGAAAAATAGTTTTTGAATACCGTTTTTGGTTTGGGTACTTAGAATCATGGGATTCAGTTGAAACATTTTTTGCATGTTTTACTATCATTAAAACTAATATGTTGAAATTTTGGTTACGTTTGGAGTTAAGGAAGGGTTAGAATAAAATATTTTATTAACAGACATAAAAAGTTCATTCATTGAAACGTATGAAATGAAGTATCGGTAGAAGAGGATTCTAGGGTCTAGCGGACCTGACCCCAGGTATAGCCATAAAACCCTTTGAACAAAGGCCGAGGAAAATATTATCTGTTTCTATTCTATGCTTTTCAAATGAGAATAGGGATATGAACAGGAACCGGGGTCTCCCGTGGTCTAATGGCTAGCGCCTTGGATTCATAAGCGGGAGATGGTGGGTTCGATTCCCAACCTCCGGCAGGAATTTTATCATCCCACGGCTCGCTGGTGAAATTCCTCGCTACACCCTGGATGTCGGCGCTAATGACCTAGATGTAGATGCGCCGTAAAAAAAAAAAAAAAAAAAAAAAAAAAAAAAAAAAAAAAAAAAAAAAAAAAAATGAACTGGAACCGCGCTAAGATGACGCAGTTCCTGCGAGTCGGACTTTTTATTGCAATTGTAATCGTTTCCATTTCAATTGTCACCCTTGAATTTTTTTGCAAATTTACCGTAATGGAGAATGGGCGAATTGAGGGCCTCAAAACTCAACGGGATAAATCATGAAAATATTTTTATTTTTTTAATTTTCAAAACTATTATTGGGACAAAACAGTAAACGAATGAAATGAACAATTTTCGAAAATCAATGATTTTTCAGTCATAATAAAGAATGTTGAAAAAAAAAATCTGTGCGTCGATAAAAAAAAAAAAAAAAAAAAAAAAAAAAAAAATATATATATATATATATATATATATATATATATATATTCAATTTTTTTAAAATCAATACTCGTACTTTATTCATGTAAGTAAGAATTTATAGGTCAAAATTTTAATTACCAAAACTTTTAATTAAAAATGTCAAGAGAATTTTTATAAAAAAATTCTAGCCTATAGAAATTCAAATAAAATTTTTAAATAACTATTTGAAAACAATTTTATTGATAGAATTCTGATTTAACTGTTAAAAAAGATTTTTTTTTGCAAAATTGTGATAACACTTTCAGTCCCTAAAATTTTCAAGGGTGACAATTGAAATGGAAACGGTTACAATTGAAATAAAAAGGGTGACAATTGAGTTGTAAAGCGTTACATTTGTTTTGGAAAGGGTTTCAACTGATTTGGAAAGGGTTGCTGATGACTTGGAAAAGGTTCATATAGACTTGGAAATGCTATGCTTTAGAGGCTATATTTTCAATTCTATCAGTTCCTTTTCTTCCATCTCTAAAGCCTTCTTTCATCTTCAGCCTGTAAATTAATCCTATTTCCGAATGGGTGATAAGCATGCTGTGTACCTAGCAACCCAATGAAATTAGGCAGCCCATTTTCTTTCCTTTTAAATAATGTTTTCCTCCAGCCTGAGTAATGATAGAAAAACAACTTATTTTCTATCAATAACAAGGTACATATGATGGATTTTTTGCTCTAAAACCACTTTTAACACTTTGTAAACTGGGCCTTTTTTTCATAGACTGAAACCTAAGAATATTTTTTTATATAAGATCCTTAATGTGCAGTCATTTTCAATTAAATTATTTGTATGTATTAGTCCCTGAATTATCTTTAATTCTTGCCTTTTTTCTTCTAGGCATGGGATGGTCCGATCCTCCCAGCTTTGTATCTAGCAGTGGAGCTTCCTCTCCAACGCCACTTCCTGATTTCTTCCTAGCACAAAGGTTTTATATATTTTTTTTATTTCTCTTAACATAAATAAAATTTGAGCAAATTTTTATTCGACTTAAAAAGACAACCGATTTTTAGAACGCAGAGTAACAATGGTGCAAGCTATCTTGAACATCAAGACAGTATAGAGGTTGCCGAGCTGTATTCTCGAGCTTTGGACAATATGCACTTTGCACCAATCCCAGGTAACTTCCCTTCTTTCAGAAATTTGCATTTTGTTTGATAAAATTATTAGAACTCGTTTATAAATTCTCTGTCCTAAGATGATTTGAGATCTACTTACCTTCCTATAAAATATTGGTTTGTTACAGATCACACCTGAAATTCCAATAGTTATTAGATTTTCTTCCCGGCAGAATTATTTGCAAAAACGTTCAGTTAGAAAAATATTACTTTATAAAAAAACAAAATGAAGGAGTCCAAATATTTCTTTAAAAATTACGTGCAGAATATAATTTCCTTACATGTAATAAACCAAGGTTTTCTATTTTGTAAATATTATTTGCAAAAACGTTTAGTTAGAAAAATATTACTTTATAAAAAAGCAAAATGAAGGAGTCCAAATATTTCTTTAAAAATTAAGTGCAGAATTTAATTTACTTACATGTAATAAACCAACGTTTTCTATTTTATAAATATTAATTTTTAAATGTGTTCTCATGGAGAAATTATGTCATTTTTTTTATGCGAACATTAATGATTGTTTTGTTCTGTAATTTCAAATAAAGCAAAACAATCTAGAATTTGGCTTCAAAGAATATTTTATCAACAGACATGGGTATTTTTGGGCTATAACCACCCAACTGTTGATGAAGATCTCTACTGTTATACTTGAAACATTTTGTAATTCTTTATTTTCCATCGAAAGGCTGGTGGCCATGAGAGTTAAGGCTTGAGCACTCCATACCTAAGGTTATGGGTTCGATTCCCACCAGGGGTGATAGCTTTTCTTTCAAAAATGAAAATGCATCAGCCCCTTCAAAAATGATGGTAGCCTGTAGACCCAGCCCAAAAATTTATGCTATCTATAAGGTAATTTTAATCTTCTTTTTTTTTTTTAGTTTTAATTGTAATTAGCTTTTGTGATATTTCAGATGAAGGCATGGGAGGTGAAAGTGGAGAGACAACTCCAGTTTCAGTTGCAAGTGAAGAGGATTTTTGTTCTGAAACTCTGCTCCAAGAGGCCGACACTACAGTTGTTCCTACTGACACAGTCAGAGCAAAACTTTCAGACATTTGCTGGGGTAATATTCTGTTTCTTATATTAGTTATAAAAGGACAAATAATTTTAACGGCATTAGTATTGATTGTATTGAAAAAAAAAAATATCCTTACACGATTACTATCTAAGTAAAGTGTACCTTAACCTGAGGGCATGTAATGGGTATTTGTGTGACAAGCTTACTTGGTAGGGCGCTGACGACCGCAAGGTTTTTCGCCCCAAATATTCTAAACAAACAGTATTGATGGCTCACTGGCAAGAGAATAGATTCTGACCGAAGTTTAAGTATATACGCATAGGAAGAGAATAGAGTCCTACCTGAGTCAAGGTGTGCATGTTTTGCAAAATTATAAAATTCTATGAGAGAACATGTAGTGCAGGGGATAAGCGACCTGTTGTTAACCCTTTCTCTAATCTTGACTGCTCCAGCAGTCGAGAGCAGCTGGGACCTGTGTACCATTGACTTGTCCAGCAGTCGAGAGCTCCCCATATCTCTCACATGCTTTCTCGACTTTAGAGCTATCTAGCGTTACCATAGCTTACTTCTATTATTCCAGCCTAAAACTACAGGATGTTTGTATGAGGTTTTTGGCAGTTTTGAGCTATTCAGGCGAATTACAATGTGTTGCCCTCTGAAGGAAGAAGTTTGTAACTTTGCCGGTGTTGTATTTAAAATCACCGATGAAAAAGGAGGATTGGAAACTTATTGGACGTAGTTATTGAGTATATATTTCGCTTGTTTATGATACAAAACATATGCGACAAATGGTAAACAGAAAACATTTTCATTTCTTTTTTTTTTTTACATGCATACAATATAACTTTCTTTTAAACAAAGTTATTCAATTAAAAAATGATTCCAAACTCAAAATTAATTCAAGATAAATAAGAATTAATAATGATTGTAAACAAAACAAAAATATGAGTTTTAATTCGGCGAGGAAATCGCTGAAAAGCCTTTTATCGACAGTGTGAGGCAGCTCGCTTCAAATACTCGGGGCATCGATACCGGGGTAGCTCAAATATGAGCTGCTCACATCACACTGTGTGACCCGAGCCATGCGCTTGTCAATAAAACGGTTGTGCTTAAAACTTCCTCACTCCGAGCTGTTTGTTAAGTGGAGATAGGTTTTTGTTACCTCATATTGTACAGCCACAAGTTTTCCCCTTCAACTTCACCTTTCTTGCTACGGAAAAAGTTAAACACATACATTTTGACTCTGATCGGATTCCATGTCTCATACTACATATTTACTTAGCTCTTGACACCCAAGCATTAGTGTCATTGGATCCCTTCTGCTGAACATCCACACCCTCTTCTTGGCTAGACCCAATCTTCCTAATAATAATGCTTTGGACTCTACCCTCTTGCAACGCCTCGTCAAGCTAGGAACATAAATACCATGCAGGAATGAAGAAAAACTACTCCCTCCATTTGTAGAAGTCGAAATAACTAATGCAAATTGTTCAGATTCCATTTTCCCTGAATCCATTTTCAGATGACGCATAATCCTACTAAAGGGTTATAGAGTTCTAGTTTGAGAGAAAAGCCTTAACTTTAATAAAAATATATAATTTTTTATTGTGATATTTACAAATTATATTGAACTTGTTTTCAGAATTAGAGAAAACAGAGGAAAGGAAAGCTGGCCGCTTTGTCTGCACAAGTGTTTCAGAGCCGACTGCTGCTTGGACGAGAATGGAAGAAAGTCCAGGTTCCTTCAAGTCCTGGCGAGAGATGGATACTAGATTTGAGAATGAGGATCCTGTTGAGCCTAGTGGAAGCACAACTCCACCTACCGTAACAGTAGCAAGTGATGATAAACAGCCATCCATCGGATTCCACATAGATGACAAACAACCATAATTAAAGAATTTATTAGTCTGCCTAAAAAAAGTAAATACGTGCTTTTTGTGATATATTATTTTTTTTTAATTTTGTTTTTACTCGTATTTTAATAGAATATTCCAGGAAAATAAAACAGTTGTCCTTCCATTATCACGGTTTTACTTTACTGTACATGTTGCTTCGTTTGTAAATATGTATTACTTCTCAAATGTAATATATTTTTATAATAGTTTATTTAAATGATAAATGTTTTATATTTTAATAGACAAAAGAAAACGTTGAATATTTTTTTGACTTATAAATTGTTGCTTAATTTTATATACCTAGATGTTGATATTATTAGTAGCTAAGTGTCATAAAAGTATTCGCTGTTCAAAGTATTAAATCAATTGTTAGCTAAGTAAAATGTTTGAATAATTAGTTGTTTGTTAATTTATTTTTTAGTTGTTTTAGGATATTTTTTAGTTGTTTTAGGATATTTTTTCTCATTGTTCAGCATTATTTGTTTTCAATGTTAAAGTAATTTTTATGATGAAGTGTTTCATTTTATTTGTGTCTCATTTAGTTTTAAATGTAATTAACCTATAGAGCTAATAGATATTTCATTTACTCGCTTCAGCCTGCCACAACGAATTGGTTAAGTATAGCAAACAGAAATCCTGAACAGGAATAGACCAATGCTGTTTTGAGGATTATGAATACTCTGAAAACCATTATCCATAAAAACTCTTTCCTAAGCACAACCTAAATCTACACATTCCAACCAGAAACACCCACTCTGGGGGGTTATGCTTAAACCCTTTCCAAACTGGACTACATTTGGACTTGTCACTCACTCAGATGGCCTTGCCTGAATGCTCTTCAATAACACTTCCTGGGGCTGAGGAAGGACCAGGCTGCGATATATCTTTTTCCAAAAAGTCTAACCTACGTCATTCTAATATGCTGAGCTTGAAATGCTACTGCAATATATACGTAAAGTAGATTCTTCCCAATCCGGCGTTGTCAGGAGTGGGATACAGTCGGAGTAGAGAAAATGCTGCATTAGAGAATTCAGTTAGAAGTAGTCACTTATGTATTTGAAAAACCTTATTATTTGAGGATATATTAATTTGTACCATTTCTAATACTGCATATTTACGAAAAATTTAGGTAGCGAATTATAAAATAAATTCAAAATATATAAAACCTTGATGGTGTATTATTTACAAGTGCATATACATGTAAAAGTTTCAAGGAATAAAAATATGTAGACAGTTAATCTAAATTTAAAAAAATTAATTTCTAACTAAATCACATATGTATGCATATATTATTACAATATCAAAAAGTTGTTACATGGAAAATCAGGCGTTCCAGCCGCAGGAGACTTAGTAGAAGCATTTATCTTCTTAGTAGAAACACAAGTTCCTGCCTCTAAAACAAAAAAAGTTTGGCTAGCAAGGAAGTGAAGGTTTTCTAGGAACCCTTCAGCAGGTCTAGCTCCGGCTAGTTCCGAGATCTGTCACTCATTCCTCTCGGAAACCGCTGGATTAGAGAGCACAATGGATTAGACAATGCTGGATAAGGGAGAGTCTACTGTACTTTGTTGTCTGGGCGAAAGACATGTTCTGCAGATGTCATTTTAGTGTTTGTTAGAGCATATATTTGTTCGCCACATGAAAAATGTCTGTCCAGGGGTGTAGAAAGGGTAGGAACGGATAATAATTTCATGTTATAATTGATATTTTCAGGTAACTATCAGGTTTTGAGCTATTGCTAAAGTATTAAGCAAGTTTTTTCACATATTTGTTTAGGATCAGTAACAATTGAGTCTTGTTCAGGTGTTTATGTGCTTTATTTTTTGTGCAAGATGCTTCTCATTCTGTCCTATATTACTTTTGGAGGAGTGTTTCTGTTGATAGAGGATACAAATTCAATCCAGCTTTGTGGTTTACTCTCCATTGTTACATATCTGGCAACTGCTTTGGGGTTTTGTTTTTTTTTTTTTTTTTTGTTCTTTTTTATCGTTTTGAAGGGTGTATTCAACCGCAGGAGGTCATGGGCACCCAAAGATGCTTTGGGTTTGTTTTACTTTATTAAATGGTCGCTCGTAGGACCCTGTTTTGACCCCTCAACAGGCCATTGTTCCCATTTGTGAAAGTTAAAAAAAAAACACATAATTAAGCTTTTCTTTTTGGTCATGAAATGTTATAATACAAAAATAATAAAGCAAATAATATGAAGATAACCTTAGAATTTCTATTTGGACTGTAAACGGTTAAGTGGGATTAGATTATTACTATCTAGTACTTGTTAAATTACTCGGCCTCTAGTATAAGTTTTTGTTGAGTTCCAGAGAGTGATGTCTATAGAAAAATGATATATATTCTATATTTGACTTAGGTTTTTTTTTTTTAATTCTGCAAAAACTCCACAAGTCCAGTACATTTTCCTTCTCTGTAGAAAGATATATTTGGTTATCTGTAAATTAGTACAGATAAATATCCTGATGCTCACAGCATTTATTTTAAAAAATATCAAAATTTTACTCCCTTATGGGTTGGGAGGTATAAGTGCAGAACACTGCTAGGTCATCACCGCCCTAAGACTATAGTGAAATCGTGTATAGTGTAATGTTAGGATGAACAGGGTTTACAATTTGTGTTTAAGACAGTGTTTTGTTTCTAATATAACATTTAAGACAATATTAGATATCCCTTATGGGATGAAGATAAACATGTTTCTTAATATACCAAAAAAACTGTTTTCTTTACTAGTAATTAAAAAAAACTGTTTTTTTTACCACTTATTACAAGAGTTTTTAACTTCACATTCCATACTGCATGAGTGCAAAAATTTCTGGTCTCCACCACATTAATTTTGTGACTTTGTGAGAAGTAAATAAAATTATTGCAGATAAGACCACATGTTTTGTACCTGTAACAAGTTTTCAATTTTTATTTTAACATATAACTGCAACCTCTTGAGTGTTCTCCTCTTAACTATGTGAGAGCTTCTATTCAAAAAATGTTCAAGTAGGAACTTTATTTCTGAAATTTTTTAATTCAGTTTGAAGCGAGAAGCTATATGATCAGTTTTTTTTCTTTTATAAAAGATCTCAATGAAACTTTTATGTTCAAACATCAACAATAAACGTTCTAGTGAAATAGTGTAACTGGAACTTTCATAAAACGTTCTCTAACTTCTGATCAGGATGAACAAATATACATTTTGGAAATCAGTTTTTATTGGCTTCTATAACAGGCTCTATCACACAAGAACGGAGTGTAAACTTATCTCCATAAATTTAATTATCAAACCATCAATGCCTTTCAAGAAATTATAAAGTCCTCCAGCCATAATAAAAACTTCCTTAAAATTTTGTCAAATGTTACAAAACTTTATTAATAAAATATTTAATAGTTTCTATTCTTCGCAATAAACAACTCATCAATGAACTTCCAAAGCACTCACAATCTTATAATAAATTCCACTACTTGAATGTTAAGTAAATTTAAATGTAAATCATCGAATTTTAATGTAATTCTTCTTTATTTATCACAAACAAAATTAGAAGACAATTTTCCATCTGGAAGATTCAAAACATTTCTTTGAGTCGGGACAAAATACGTTGAATGTTGAGTTAGAATTAAAGCCCATAATTTCTCTCTCTTCTTGAATTCGAAAGGTGAAGGTTGACTCGTGAGTGCCAATGAAGTACCTAGAATAATAACACTACAATAGTCATAATAGACAAAATACTATTAAATATATAGAATATGTAATTTCCTTTCAACCTACCGTGAATAAGAACAAATGATTTGATCAACTATGGCAACACCTCCATCTTTTATTTTAAGTCTCGTTCTGTAATCAGGTTTATACTGAACCAATTTTGAAGGTTTTAAATTACTCTCAAGAATTTTCACTTCTAAAAATAAATTTATATAAATTATTCCAGATATTTTAACCGTAAAAAAATCTTTCTAAAACCAAAATGTTATCAGTAAATATGTTTTTTTGTTAATTCCTTTATGTTTATTTGTATAACAGTTCAAATAGCTCTTTAATCATGTTTGGTTTAATCACTTGTGGTTGACAACACAAATAAAAATCAATCTTTTTTTCGCTTCCACCTCTTGAGGGGCTTGTGTAACTTGTGTAACTGTGCTGCCATTTAAGTGAGACATTCTTTAACAGAAGCATGATGCTGTGTTTGAAGCCTAGAGTAAATCCACAAGATAGGCCCCTGAAGATGTGCCAGTGCACATACAAAACATTTCAGGTGAATAAAGGAGATTTCCGGCGAAAATGAGAGCATTTATTTCACCTCTTGCCAATACAGAGTCCAAATGAAATTCAGATATAGGAAGACATACAGAAACACTACAAATTGAGTCGCCTTAAGATTGTGGTGAGGGGGAAGAAGAGATTAAGACTTCATGACACTAGGGCATGCCGTTCTTACCAATGTTATACAATATGTATTAATTTATTTTTAACCCTCTACCTGGTGCAGAGCGGCACTTAGACCACTAAGTACACATTTCCATTCCTTAATTGAAATGAAGAGCAAACAGACCTCTTCGGTATTCACCATAGGACATTTTCCTTCCCACCCTCATGCCCTGTATTTTATATACAATTATAATGGAATATATTGGTAAATTTTTTTAAAATTTTTAATGTACCTTCAGGGGTAGAATCTGTAGCAATAAAAACTGTTTCAAGTTTCAGAATATTAAGCACATTCTTAATTTGTTCAGCAGCATATTGTAATGTTGGGAGTTGGTTTCCACGTCCATAGAGAAAGTCAGCTCGTCTCAGATGTGCACAAACGTAAGGACCACCAATGGCTTTTCTCTCCATCTGAATCAACAAAATTATTGTTTATCATTGCTTTATTTTTTTTTATTATTTTTGTTTTCATAAATTGTTTGTATATACCTGCAGTTTTGCTTTTATAAATAATGCATAGACATACAATTTAATGCAGTTATTATTTTATTTTATTTATTTATTTATTTTTTTACGGCGCATCAACAATTAGGCCATTATAACCGACATCCAGGGTGCAGCGAGGAATTTTCCCAACCACGGGAGACCCCAACTCTTATTATTATTTTTAAATATTTTGTTCAACAAAATATAGTCCTAAAAGGCTTGGAAATTAATATATATATATATATATATATATATATATATATATATATATATATATATATATATATATAAATCACGACTCTGTTAGTTTTGTTTGTTCCTTATACAAATCCACATCGTTAGACCGATTTTCACCAAACTTGGAATACCGGAAGGTCTTGATTCGGGAAGACTCGTAGGCTAGGTCAAAAACGTCTACCAGCTGTCTGTGTGTGTTTGTTTCTTATACAAATCCACACCGTTCATCCGATTTTGACCAAACGTGGCACACAGGTAGGTCTTGACACGATGAGTGTCATAGACTAGGTCAAAATCGTCTACCAGCTGTCTGTCTGTATGTTTGTTCCTTCTTATACAAATCCACACCGTTTGACCGATTTTGACCAAACTTGGCATACATGTAGGTCTTGATACGGGGAGTGTCATAGGCAGGTTAAAATCGTCTAGGACTTAGAGTTACTTTTAGATTTAATATTAAAGTTTCTAAATCTTTAATTTTTATTTATTTAAATTTAAACATCCACTAGTACATAGCACGGATTACTGGGGAAGGTTTCCACTCTTCTCTAGCCAGAATAGGGCTGATGCCTTTTCTTTTGAGACCACTAGTGGGAATTGAACCCACAACCCTAGGAGAACAAATGCTAAAAAAAGAATAACGCTTATTTATTTTATTTTGATTGTAGAATAATAAATAAAGACTGGTAATAACTTAAACCATCTTTTTCATATTTAGCATGCTGCCCATATTTTCAAATTCAGTTTTCTGTTTGGCATTAAATTTTAAGCAATTTTTTTTAATTAAAATTAAAATTATGGCAATATCTTATACCTTTTCATTTTCCCATTTTTTCGGGCGTGTACTAGCATCAGCAGTATCATTGGAGCCAAGAAGCAAGCGGAAATTGTAAGCTTCTTCAACGAGAGGTTTGGCAAATCTCATACTCCTCCTACACTTCCAGTATAGAGCGTCGCCAAATGATTCATGAACCACAACTTCAGCATGATCTACCATCACAAAACTGAAATAAAAATTGATACTATAGCAAAAATCAGTTGAAGAGCAAAATCCTGCACCCTTTCCTCCTGTAAGTAGATTAGGGATGGGCTTTTGGGAAGGGGGGATTTTTAGGAGTTACTGTTTCAACTTGGAGCTATTGGATTAGTGAATTATTACTATCTTCTTATTTACCATCTATTATAGATTACATTTTATTAATACAAATAATCGATAAAACAAGAGGATTATTTTAAGGTATTCTGTATTTATAGTACAGTAAAACCTCGCTAACCCTGACTAGTTATGGAAACGAAATTATGTTGTTCAGCGGTTTAAATGTGAAATGTTTTACAGACCCTGTAAAACATTTCACATTAGGTAAATTACGCTAGTTTTCCTAGTGTCACGGTTGAGGTACAGTATTGTTTTGCTGTTTTCTTTGCTTATTCGCGATTTAGACGATTCGTAAAAACATTGTTGTGACTATGGAAAAAAGGATGGAAGCAAGAATTGAAAAGGGAGAATCATTAAAGAACATTGCTGCTGAGTTTGGGGAACATCGACCATATCTGATTGGGAAAAGAACAGAAAACACATTGAAGGCTTTTATTTCAAGATGATTTCTAAGGACAGTTTGGTGGTTATGACCCACGCAGAAGCAGTAGCAAACATTGAGAAATTGATGGTATATTTCGAGAGTCACGCCGAAACATTGCCAATTGAACTTCTAATGTTAAAGTGGATGCATATCGCGCTGCATATCGTAAGAGGTACACTAAACTGAGACAGGAGAAGCTCACTGCCATTTTTACTACAGACTAGTTTGTAGCTATATTGAATACAGTGCAAATACATAGGCTATTACAGTACAAACAGTGTATTTGTTTTTAGGAGAAAGTATGCAGGGTGTCTACTACTTTTGTAAAAGCCAATTTCATGACTTTTTTATTTTATTTTATTTTCGTGACATTTTTATGATTTGAAATGCAAATTTCATAACTATTAAAAAGAAAATAATTTCACTTAATAAGAAGAAACCTTAACTTATTGCTTAAAATTATTTGTAACCCTTCACGGATTACCGGATTGCCATTATATCTATAAACTTGCAAATTAATACACATTTAAAAAAATGAATAAAACTATATAAAATGTAAATCATATATTAAAGAAGATAGTTTACATTAACTTTAAAAGTTAAGAAATGATGGTACTAAAAATGTTTACAATTTCTATGGAATTAGCAGCTTAATAAACATTATCATTGAACTATGGTAGCAGAATTCAAAATTTTTAAAAATATTACAAACTAAATATTTATTATCAATGTACATAATTTAGTAAATTAAAGTATACCTAATCTCAATATTAAAGTCTGCATAAAAAACTCTGAATACGAATGAAAACAAATAAAAATATATGTTAATAATGTTTAATTGCTGTGTAAATACTACAAGGAAGGAATCTAACAGAGTAAGGAGGTGGGGTAGGCAGATAGACTTCCATCCCTGTATGAAAACAGTGACAATTACGAATGCTCAGAATTCTCGGTATAAAGTTAGACTCCGGTAAAACTGAAATTTCGTGACATGGCTTCAAAATTCATGACTGTTTTGTGCCCTATTTTCAATTTCGTGACATTTTCATGATTTTCGTGCAGTAGACACCCTGGTAGGTAGATAATAATTTCTAAACTCCATTAAAAATATTTTGGTGATATGTTTTTCCATCATTCTCTGGATAACCCGGATTTTCTTCAACTCGGATCGGCCCTGGCCCCAGTTGATCCGGATAAATTAAGGTTTTACTGTACATTTATCTTAAGAATAATTAAGGTTTTGAATGATTAAATCATATTATTTAATAAAATAACAAGAGGTCCTAAACTTTTGAGTGGCATTATGTATACAAATTTGAACCACTGGTACCAATGATGTATGAAACTTGGATATTCCTTTTAGTGCTTTGGATTGAATCATTGGGTCGACATTAGTAGGTTTTCTCCATATTGAATGAGGGAAGAAACTCCTTGAAATGTAATTAAATCAAAATAACTTACTGCAAAGTTGGATTGGTATTGAGCACATCTTCTAATAAAGACGAAGAGCCTTGGAAGGAAACGCATTGCAGAGAACGGCTAGTGATGTTCTTGTAGCCCCAGAACCATCCTCTATATTCACCATCTTCCAAACTGGACAAAAACAATTTATTTTAAATAGAAAAAATATTCAAATAAAGAAAATAGGTTCTAATTTTTTAATTGCCCAAAGAATAATTAAAGCCTGTTTGTTTTTTTTTTTACTTTTTAATGACTAAAAGTTTAACCAAAAATAACTGTGCTTTCTAGATCTTTCTCTTTCCTTAAGGATTAGATATTTATTTAAATTCACTATTACTATTATTATAATTGTAACCTCCACTTGTCCGAAACGCAGATCTTAGAGACGTGTTTTTCACAGGTTACCACCCTTTTTCAGCCAGGATAAGGCTGATACCGATTCTTTCAAAATTCACTTCACAAAAGGTCTAAGCAATATTTCTAAAATTGTCAATTAATTCATGAAATGTATTTACATTTACATCATTATTGTAAAACAAAATTTCTGACTATTTTTCCAACTGACAGTCCTAACAAAATTTAGGTCTGAACCTTTAATTCCAAATCTTTATTATGCTTTGGAATGTCACCTTCCACTTGTCCTTTCTCAATAGTTTTCAGGATATTTGACAAAATTGCAATCAAGTATATTAATATAATATTTTTTTTGTTTTTTTAATATTTCAACTTTTCTAAGCATAACCAAAATTCATGTACAAAGACAAGGTATAGTTGGGATTCGGCTAGGAGAAAAACGTCAGACTTTCAGGAAGAAATCTGTATTTGGACGTTTACACAATAACCCGTACGATATAAAAAATTCTTTCGATCTTATTTCAAAATTATCAAATTTCACCGTACCC
Organism: Gonocerus acuteangulatus; assembly: GCA_946811695.1. Lineage (NCBI taxonomy): Eukaryota > Metazoa > Arthropoda > Insecta > Hemiptera > Coreidae > Gonocerus > Gonocerus acuteangulatus. The sequence continues at coordinate 11,366,996 of OX328125.1, forward strand.
CCCGGACAAATTCTTATCTCATTTGATGCCACCTCCCTTTTTACCAACGTCCCTCTAACTAAAACGTTAGAAATAATCCAAAATAATTGGTCCTCTATAGAACCGCACAGCCCCCTATCGTTTCAATATTTTGTTGTTAGCCTCAAATTATGCGTCAACAGTGGTTTTTTCAAATACAACGGACAATTTTACCAACAAATTGAAGGGTTAGCTATGGGAAATTGCCTTGCTCCCGACTTATCCTCGATCTTTCTTACCGACTTACTTAACACTTTCGTCCCACTGTTCCCCCAGGAAATATTTTTCATTTCAAATATGTAGATGACCTCCTGTTAATTATAAACCCCGATAGACTAACAGACATAATAGACTGCTTCAACTCTTATCATCCCAGACTACAATTTACGGTAGAGACAGAACAGGACCAACAACTCCCCTACTTGGACGTTCTACTAATCAGGTAGACCGACGGCACTATCATCACAAACTGGTATACAAAACCTACTATTCTGGACGTTTACTCAACTTCCACTCTTCCCATCCTTACCACATGAAAATCAATGTAGCTCGAAACCTTCTTCGCCGCGCCCTTTCTTTATCCCATGAGTCCTTCCACAATGAAAACTTGAAAAGAGCTACCGAAATATTAACACTAAACCAATCCCCCCCCAACCTCATAAACCGGCTTATAAAGCAAATAAAATCCCAATCCTTCAATGCCACCTCCCCTAATACCTCCCTTGACTCCTCCCCCCAGATATTTCGTTCCCTGACATACACACCAGGACTGACTGAAAAACTCACAAAGACTTTAAAAAAAGCCTTCCCGTCACTAAACTTTGGGTTAAAAACCACTAACAAACTTACTACATTGTACACCAAACTCAAACATTCCATTCCCTATGACTGCACCACCAACTGTGTTTACCAAATACTCTGCCAAACCCCCTCCTGTAATGCAGTATACATAGGTGAAACCAAAAATTATATTCACTCCCGCATAACACAACACAAACGGACAATAAAAAACAAAGAAATCCACAAATCCGCCCTCGCAAAACACGCCATAACAAAAAAACACACTTTCAACTTTGACGACACTAAAATACTTTCCACAGAACGAAACACCAAAAAACGACAGATTTCCGAATGCGTCCACATTAACTTAAACCCCAATAACATTAATTATAAAACCGACAAACAAAACATCTCCCCTGCTTACTCCGCCGTCTTCCATAAATTGTCCTGACCTCTTTTTTTTTCTTTGTTCCCAGGCTCCAGACAATTTTTCTGTTTGTGTGTCCCAAAACTCTTAACACCTTTTACAACCCGCTTTTACAACCTAGCAATTGCACTTCTTTCATCTTCACCGTCTTACCGCTTCCTCCCCCCACCCCCAGTCATAACTATAAAATAACCCTGTGTAGTTGCTGTGTAGTCATAACTATAAAATAACCCTGTGTAGTTGTTGTGTAGTCTTAACCCTGTGTAGTTGTTGTGTAGTCTTAACCCAGTGTAGTTGCTGTCCCTCATACATTCAACCATGGTTACCTAAGTTGTCCTCGAGGTCTTCCTCCCTCCCCCCTAGGCATTCTCTAGAGGTACGTATCTATATATTTATTATTATAAATTGTATTCACTTATAGAATAGATTGCTTTTTCTCACTATATGAAAAATGTTCGTTTTTTTTGTACTGATTAGTTTTTTGTACTGTTTACTTACTACTTTCTACAACCTGTTTACTTTCCAACTACCGTATTTTCATTGTTTAAAAATAAGATTGGTTAAAATTTATTGTCTTGATATATATATTACGCTCATTTCTGCCTGTTTTTTACTTACAAGTTGTATATTTATTTTTTTACTTATAAGTTGTATATAGTTTTTAGCTGAAGAAGGCTGCCAATGTGCAGCCGAAACGTCCAAATACAGATTTCTTCCTGAAAGTCTGACGTTTTTCTCCTAGCCGAATCCCAACTATACCTTGTCTTCGTATCTCTGCAACAGCTATCTCCATCTTCAAAATTTTAGTAACTCAGTTAGCATAAATGTACAAAAATTTCCATATTGGAAAATCGCCTTGTGAGTGATTTCATTTTATTTTATCTATAAGTCTAAATATGTATATTTATTATTTTATTTAAATTTTAACGTCCATTATAATTAACTAAGAATTTTAGGAAGAGTTATATATAGGTCACCACTCTTTTCTAGCCAGGATAGAGCTGATGCCTTTTCTTTTTTACAAAGAAAAGCCAACACCCCTAGTAGGAATTGGACTCACGACCTTAGGCACGGAGTGTTAAGTGCTCACGCCTAAGCACTCATGCCCACCGGGCCTCTAAATATCTATAAAAACTGAACCTGGAAACATAGTAACAGAAAACTACCTAAACATTTATTCATAAGATAACATGCCCCATATTTTGCAGAGTAATATATTTATTAGTTTTTTAGCACATTTCCTCCCTCCATAGGAAGGAAACTCTATTATGACTTTGAGCAGCCTCAAAAATGGTTTGAATTTGCTGAAATTTGGGTAAAAAAAAAAATGGTCAAGTTGGTTAACTAGTAGAATTTCTATGTATTTATAGGCTTTTAGGTACACTTCACATAGGTAATTTGGCGTGGAGAATTATACATATATAGGGTGTTTCAGGGTTAGCTGCCCAAACTGAAAAAATGAACTAACGACCTCAAAACAAAATAAAAATGTCTCCTGAAGATATGTTTGCAAACGCTTTGTTCACACCTAATGATTTTTATTGTTATGAATTATTTACATTATATAAAATAAATAAAATCTATTTATTTGTTCTAACAGTTTTAATAACCCTTAATTACTGGTGTGCTTTTTCTTCCATAACTAATGGTGTCGGGTCCCCGGTGACACAAACTTTAAATTGATTTTTTTGGGGGTAAAGTAATTTAAATAAATAATAATAAACAATAATATTTATTGAAATACAAAGATTTGAAGGGCAAAGGTCGAATAAACAAATACATTCGGGTCAATATGACCCGAGCCAGTAATTAAGGGTTAATTGAATGTAAACATTAAGGCTCATTTTGAATGTTTTTCAAAACAAAAGTATGCCCGCTAAAATAAACTATTGGCAACATAAGATTTAATACTATTTGGAATTACCATTAGGAACTGTCAATAACATTTGCCAATTTGTAAGGCTTTTGCAGAGTACTCATCATTAAGCCTTCAATTTATACTAATGTTGAATACGGTGTTTGTGTATGGTTTTTGCAATGGCAAAGCTAATGCTGCTCGTCGTGAATATGCCAGGCGATTTCCAAATAGTCAAATACCAAACAAATCTATCTTTAAAATATTTTAATTGGTCCGAATTTCTTGCCACCTCGACTCAATATGGGCACATTTCTGCAATTTCTTAGTAATGGTTACTATCATTTAGTTGAACATATGCCACTACAACTGAGAAGGGACATGTGGCTTCAATTAGATTGTTGTCCTGCACATTACGGAAGAGGTCCACGACAATGCCTAAATGTTAATTATCCCAATCAATGGATTGGCCATGCAGGACCAGTGCCTTGGCCTGTACGATCTCCAGACCAGGCTATTTTTGTTTGGGGTGACATTAAACCTTTCCGTACCATGGACGGCTCCAGCAGTCGAGAGCGGTCGGAACCTGTGTACCGTGGACTTGTGTAGAAGTCGAAGGAAGACGGGACCCACGTACCGTGGACTTGTACAGCAGTCGAGAGGCTCGGCGTATCTCTCACATTCTTTATCTTCTCATTTCTCGACTATAGAGCTATCTAGCGTTACCGTATTGTACTTCTAGTATTCCTGCCTATTATTAGATGGCATTTGAAGTTTTTGGTCATTTTTAGTCTAATTAGAACTCGTTGCCTTCTCCTCCCAGTTACCTGATCAACCCATGTTAATTTACCGTTTGTTTTTATACTTCTGTACATTCCTAAAAGCATTTATTTGCAAAATCAGTTAACTTTTAGTACCGAAGTTAAGATCTTATATTCGTGTTTTGTTAAATTTAGAAAATCTGTTTTTTTTTTATTGCGTGTCCTCCATTTTTAAAAAAATATTTAATATTTAATTGAAATGTTTAATATATTACATATTTAATTAAATAATTCATTAAATTGACTGTAAATATTAATAATTATGCTTTTGTTTTTGTAACTAAATTTTATACATAAAAAAAAAATTTAACTCCGCCGGTGTACAAAGTCACGGATCAAAAATGAAGATGGAAAATTTATTTGCCGTAGTTATTGAGTATTTAATTCCCTTGCTTATTGTTCATAAAAGAAAGGGAAAATGGTAACTGAAAAGAAAAACCTTTTTTTTATTTTACTTGTATATAATATAGCTTTTTTATTACTTATTTTTAAAGAAAGTTATTCAACTTAAAATAATTATTTAAATGCCAAACTAATTCAGCATAAATAAAAATTAATAATCATTGTAAGCAAAATAAAAATAAAAATTATAAAAGACGAGTTTAAGTACGGCGAGGAGACCGATGAAAGTCAAGGCGCTGTGACCGAGAGTGGGAAAAGTATCCCGTACAGGGGGCCCGAAGCCGGGTGCGAGTATCCCGTACAGGAGAACACACTCCTTGCGGCTCTTTGCGTACGGAAAGGGTTAAACAAAAAGTCTATGTAAGGCCAATCAATGAGGTTAATTCCTAACGAATAAGGATAATTGAATCTTCTGAAACACATATTGAGTGCCATTCTGCCAGTGCTGCTGTTGAAGACAGATGCCGAGCCTGTCTTAATGCTCAAGGAAATCACTTTGAACAATATTTAATAAGAGTTTAATGTTTATGTTTAATTAATAAAGTAGTTGTCCTTCAGAGAAATAGTTTCCTTGTTTTGAGGTCCTTACTTCATATTTTAGTTTGGTCACTTAACCCTGAAACACCTTTTGTTCCCTGAAAATCCTTGGTCACCAAAATGTTATCGTGGGCTTCCTCCATTCCCTAGGCATTTATTGCTGAAGAAGGCTTCCAAAGAGCATTCCGAAACGTTTGAAATATTGATTTTACTGAAAATCTGATATTTTCTCTTAGCCGACTCCGAACCATTCCTTTACTTCTTATCACTTCAATGGCTTATTACCTGCATCTCGTAATGAATTTTTATATTTAAAAAAAAAACATACATATAGCTAGAGCCTGTACATGTCTTCCCTGTGCATAGAACATCGTTGTCGCATTCTCTAAAAGACCATCTATCACTCCAATCCCAGTTGGGTTGCGAAAATGCTTCTTTAAAATGATGAAGGGAGTATATGTTTTCAATTTGAATTTTCTTGACTTCTAAAAAATAAAATGTCAAACAATTATTTAAATAAATGGAGAGACGCTCTCTGACATGAAGATTAAAAATAATAGTAAAACCACAACTGACATAATGTACCATGCAAGATCTCATGAAATTCTATTACTGGGGCAAATCTCTTCAAACTTTCCACGTCAAAGAACATGCTCCAAGGAATAAAATTCTGATCACCAATGGTGGTAGATTTCCAATGATAAAGCCGATGCCAAGGGGGTAATACCTGGAGGATAATAAAAAAAAAAAAAAAAAATCAAGAAAATTAGCTGTTTAAAATGGCTCAATTTTTATTTTATTTTAATTAAACTAAAAATCTTATCAATACAAATTATAAGAAAATTATGGTGTTACTTGTTGCACCAAATAACACCATGGTCGTACTGTACACCAGGGTGGCATCCTTTAACGATGGCTAGGTTTACCTCTTCTTGCACCAAGTAACACCATGGTTGTACTGCACACCAGGGTAGCATCTTTTATCTAGGGCTAGACTTGCTTCCTTAGGGGGACGAGGTTAGCTCAGTGGACTAATAAGTTGGAGGTCCTGAGTTCAAATCCCGAGCAAGCACTAAAGATTTTTTCTTCTCGTGTCTTCGCTCAAGGGTTGAATTCGGCCACCCTGACCGTCCCTAGGCCAACCCAGCCTTTAATTAATTTAATAATGGGTACCTTGGGTGCTAATGATTCTAGCAGTCGAAGCAGCCAAGGGGAAAATAAGGCGGCCGGAGCACAGTACTGACCACACTATCTCCCTAGTGTGCCGTATGGTCATGAATCAGATACCTCTATAGTATCTGCCCCTCAGGGCCCTCGTGGCCTGTTACGGGACTGATTTTTTTTAATTTTTTCAGACTTGCCTCCTGTTGCACCAAGTAACACCTTGGTCGTACTGTTCACCAGGGTAATCTTTTATCTAGGGCTAGACTTGGCTCCTGTTGCACCAAGTAACACCATGGTCGTACTGTACACCAGGGTGGCATCCTTTATCTATGGCTAGATTTGCCTCTTGTTGCACCAAGTAACACCATGGTCGTACTGAACACCAGGGTAGCATCCTTTATCTATGGCTAGACTTGCCTCTTGTTGCACCAAGTAACACCATAGTCGTACTGTACACCATGGTGGCATCCTTTATCTATTGCTAGGTTTGCCCCTTGTTGCACCAAGTAACACCATAGTCGCACTGTACACCAGGGTGGCTTCCTTTATCTATTGCTAGGTTTGCAACAAGTAACACCATGGTCGCACTGTATACCAGCTTGGCTTCCTTTATCTATGGCTATGTTAGGAGGACATCTTCTTGTTCTTAGTACAGAAATATTGTAATTGTAGTCTTGGTATAAATTCCTTTTAGGGAGGTTGATGTTCTCCTTTTCTTCCAAAAGTAAAATTCCTATTCTTTATACTGTTTTATGGATATTAGCTTGTATTTAACAAACAAAATATATAAATGTGATCAGTTATAGCAATCTAATATGCAGTCAAGTCAATTTTGAATGAATGTGGTTATGAACCATATTGGTTCACGATCATAAAAGATATGAAACATCCCACAACGGCTATTGGAATTTAATAAAGAAATAAAATGGAGAAAGTTTTAAAAATTAAATTCTATATAAATAATTCAATGAAGAAACAAATTTCACTATTTAATCTTTTTTTTTTTTTAATTATATAATAGACTTACAAGATGCCAATCCAATCCTTTCTTCTGAAGAGAGTGCATAAATATAGCTAACCTCATATAAACATCTCTCCTGAGATTAAATCCTTCAGGAAAATTAACATCATAAAACAGGTACCTTAAAAAGTATTTGTAATAATTATAGAAAGATAAAATACAAAAAATAGGCACTTCATAATCAATGAGAGTGCAAAGAAAATGTTATACCATCAAATTATTAATTACAATTTCCAAACTTACCTTGGTTTTAAGGAGGTTCCCACTGAAGAACATTGAGCATCTTTGGTACAAAATTGCTCCTGTTCAGAGAAGCCGCCAAGAGTGTTCATTAATATCACCAAAGTTATAGATTTTACACTCAATTCCATGCTCAAACCTGAACGTTTAATCAATTCTTGCAAATTAAAGACAAATATATTATTCTATAAACCATACTGAATTAATGTATTCTCAAAGTGGAATTACTGTCTTCATAAAAAAATCATAGTTAAAAATCTTTCTGATAAAGCCGCCAATAGATAAGCCTTTAGTCTTTCTCGTTTGCCTAGAGGTACAAACCAACGAAACAAAATAAAAGTCCTATTAGTAAGTAACCAAATTTAAGTTTTTCATTTATGTTAAATGGATGAAAATTCATTAAGCCTCGATTATTCTGATAACTTTAGCAGAATTTAATCAATTAAGAATTTAATTGTTAATGTATCCTATATCATACCTCTAAGGGTACGTTGCCTATTTCCATTTTGGCACTACAAATCATTTGTAGACAGGCTTTTCGCCCTTGAAGCAGATGTCTTTCTTCTTCTTTAATTTTTGGACGATACGGCCAATAAGATTCTCCGTCTTCTGTATTCAGCCAAGGTCATGAGGATTTTCAAAATCCAGATATCAAAATCTCCCAGTCAAATTAAAAACAGACTTTCTGCCTCTAGGATATATTATCTTAAACTTTCACAAATCAGAACCAACACTGAGGGTGTATTGTCGGGTATTGTTTTGAATGAGCAAGAGATAATATAGCGATAATTTCGTAAAATTCGTAGACAAGCAAATGAAACAAGTATAGCAACATACCATCTCAGGAATGAGAAAACTTGGGTTGGTTAGTAATGGTAAATGGTTTACAGAAGATTCAATAATAGACATTTCCATCAAATCAAAAGACAGTTCTAGGAAATGATGTCACCGAAAAGCTTGCATAAGCTCTTCCTATTAAAAAAACGTCACTTTAAATTTTCTAAGTCAAATTATTTACTGCGAACAACTTGGGACTGTCCGTTATAATTTCTATTCTTCTCTCTGTTAGAAAAACTTATTTCGTCTGTTACCATTGATATCAATAATTCACTTCCTCAGTTGTTGTTTTCATTTTTAACATAAATAGCCAGTAATCTCAATGACGTAAATAACACGTTTTTCCTTGCTCCAAAGAGGTAGTTCATACTTAGTGAAAGAACGTAGCTTTTAATTGCGCATGCGTCTGTCGGTAAATTTTGAAGTGTAGATGTTTGTTTGGTAAGGTTACGGTATCTTATAATTGTTTGTCAGGACTTCTTTAGATTATAGTGGACAAAATGAGTGGCGGTGGTATGTTATATGGTGGAGATGAAATCGGAGCTTTAGTTTTTGACGTTGGACATCATTCGTTTCGTGTTGGTTATGCACAAGAGGACACGCCAAAAGCTGAAATTCCTTCTATTGTCGGCGTGTGTGAAGATGTTAATGGAGGAGTTAACGTTAAAACAGAAAGTTTGGACGTTGACAAGAAGCCGGATCCTAGTAATATATCATCGACTGCAGGACCAAAATATTATATTGATACAAACTTGATAAATGTTGCAAGAAAAGGAATGGAAGTCTCTAATTTTATGAAAGAGGGAATGATAGATGACTGGGATTTGTTTGAAAAAGTTTTAGACTACACTTATTCTAAAGTTATTCAATCTGAATCAGAATACCACCCAGTATTAATGTCTGAAGCCCCATGGAATATTAGAAATAAGAGGGAAAAGTTAACAGAACTTATGTTTGAAAAGTACAATGTACCAGCCTTTTTTCTTGTGAAAAATGCAGTTTTAGCTGCTTTTGCTAATGGAAGGGCCACTGGTCTTGTTGTTGACAGTGGAGCAACTCACACTTCTGCAGTTCCAGTGCAGGACGGTTTTGTTCTGAGTCAAGCAATTGTTAAATCTCCTTTAGGTGGTGATTATATTTCTATGCAGTGCAAACAATACCTGCAGGTAATCATTTAGCTTATTATTTATTCATATTCACACCCGTACTTCTCACCTTGATTTTCTAATGTATGTAATCCTAAACATACTTAAAATCGCACATTTAATATTCTCCCTTGAATACCAGAACTATTATATAAGAAAAAAATTGTTTGTTAAAGGACAACATAAGTAAATCCATCACCTTTATTTTCTCCTGGGCTTGATTGTAATCGGAAGTTTGCTGCTTCCTATTTGAAGTAGTTCTTCAATTTCATCATAATGCTGAGTGTGAGCAGACACTCAAACAACCAATTTTTTAATTTAAATTACCATTTTCAACTCAAAAGCCCATATCATTGTTCAATATTTGACGATAAATAAAATCCCTTTCCTTTTAGGATTATTTATTAACTTAGTGTTCAGTCCATGTGTTTTATTGCTGCTCTGTAGTTTTAGGTTTATGCTTATAAATGACATAATTCCAATAATGTTTTAATGTTTTCGCTTTCCAGGAGAACGAAATAGATATTGTGCCCACATATCTGATAGGTTCAAAAGAACCAGTTAAAGAACGGGAAAAAGCGAAGTGGACCAGAAAACGAACTGTTCCTGAAGTTACGACTAGTTGGCACAATTATATGGTGAAACGTGTTATTCAGGATTTTCAAAATAGTATTCTCCAAGTTTCTGAATCTCCCTATGACGAAAAGACAGTTTCATCGATACCATCAGTTCACTATGAATTTCCCAACGGATATCACCAGGTACTTTAATATTCTTATCTTCCATCAGTGTTGCATATTCCATGTGGCATTGAAGAATACTTATGCAAACATTGAAGAATACACAAATCTAAAATATGCTGTCAGTTTTCATATTGAATAAAATTACTATTACAATTTTACTCTATTTTTCTTTTTACAACTTTAATAAATTACTTTCTATAAGTATAAGTATTTGCGGAGTTTTTTGTTCTTCAGCTCCTCTTCTCAAGATTTCTTCGATTATATCCTTAAATTGTTTTAGACATTATTTCGAGACTATGATAAAATCCATTTGAGGAAAGTGGGCCACCCTATCATGGTAGTTAATAAAGAAATAATTTCTGTTCTCCTCTTTCCGAGAAAAATTCCTCCTTCCTGTTCCAATGAAAATGAAAAGTCTTAGTGTGAAAGCTAATATTAACAACTCAGTTCTTTTATTTTGTTTGGTTGAATTCCTTCATACTTATTAACTAGTTTCTACAGAGTATTAATGTGATGAATTTCAGGATTTCAAGATAGTAATTACCTTTAAAATATTAAATATACATATATATTTATGTTTTTAGGATTTTGGTAGTGAAAGGTTTCGTATTCCTGAGGCATTATTTGATCCTTCACAAATGAGAGGTGGTATGGTTGGCAATACAATGCTCGGTGTTGGTCACATTGTAACAACAAGCGTGGGAATGTGCGATGTCGATGTTAGACCTGCTTTATATGGAAGTGTTGTTATAACAGGAGGAAATTCTTTTATACAGGTATAAATTTATATTAATATAGTACATAACAATGTTTTAAACACTTCCATTTAAAGAGTATAGGATATACTCTTTATAGGTTTATGTCATCTTCCTCTTCAAGGGATTTACCTAACTCAGGACAGATGTTTTGATGAATCATATGTTTTATTAATTCCAACAATTGCTAGGTACAATAAAGGCTCGGACACATAGGATCTCTCACTTGAAATGTTCATAAACCATTTATTCAAGAATATTGTAAATTTTAAGGGCATCCCCCGTTGTCACCTGTCGCTTATGGGCAGACATGCCATGCGTTTCCGCTCGCTACGCTCGCTCAAGAAGATATCAAAACCCTAGTTAATCCAACTCGCTAAAACTAATAGAATTCTATTAATTTTAGTGAGTTGGATAAAAGTCGTCCTAGACATTCTTATCCTCCTAGACATCCTTCTTAGCTTTCTTCTTCTTCAGATGCGATGTTCGGTGGATATAAATCCCCAATCGCACCGAAAAATGCCTTTAAGCGCTCTTCATATTTATGAGCACGTTTAAAGACAAATTTGAGTAATTCTTCTCTATTGTGGACGAGAATAATAAATTCGTGCAACTTCATTGCTAGTTTTTTATAAAATAAAAGTATGTTGACAATCAAAGTTCAGCAGGCGCGAATTAGAACAAACTAATAATTATAAAGGCATTAGCTAATTATTAAGGGATTCCTGTTATATAATACTTTTCATGAACGACACAAAAAATGTGAAGAATGTTTCATTATTTAAAAAAATGGTTGTGAATAAATAACAGCTGGTGAATTTAAATAATTGATGGTAAATTTCAATTAGACTTCTTTATTGCGGACTCTTCCATACCTCCGCATGCGCATGTTGACAAATTTAGTTGTTTACATTAGCTCTCATAACCCGCATAACAGTAAACTTTAGTGCTTAATAACTTCTTTCCTAGTTGAAAGCGAACTTTTTTTTTTTAACGGATTCGTGTTTAGTGCATCTAAATACGTTATTGTACAAAATTTGAAAGAAATCAGTTTTGAGGGTGCGAAACTTCAGTTCTACCCTTGTAAAATATTACAGATTTGTCTCGTGATCAGTTTGATTATATGAGTGAAGAAACTGAATTATTCATTGAAAATCATATGTTTTAAGGTTATGATGTTTTATTAAAAAAATACATGAATTGAAGGGGCCGGGGCAAAATAGTGCCAAGCAACATTTTCAACAAAACGTAACTGTAGATGCTATATATTGGATATTATGTGGGACTATCAGTTGAAATGGTTAGGGGAAACAAGATTAAGTAGCATACAGAGCTAGTACTCATATTTTAATAGCATTTGCATCGTAGACTGATAGTCCCGTATAATATCCAACATATAGCAGCTACAGTTATGGTTTATTAAAAATGTTGCTTGGCACTGTTTTGCCCCGACCTCTTCAATTCTATCTTGCTAGTTGAATGTATATTTTTTTTAAAAAAAATTAAGAACTGTATTGCTCAAACACAAAGATATTGCGTCCCATGCGATGTCCCCTTATCGCAGACCACCCCAACAGATCGCTTCCTATGTGCCCGAGCTTTAAAACTGCTTTTCACAAATTAGCTCAATCAATAGTTTATGGGCCCAGATTTTTTGCGAACTGTGAATTCATAATTGTGTTGAAGTACCTAAATTGTGTCATCGGGTTGCAGTTCCTACTGTGCTACAAGTTTCAACCTTTTTTTTTTTTGAGAATGAGTTCATCAGGATCGTTTGATTTCAAGGCTTCTGTAGACGGACTGGTGGATCAAAGTAACTGATCATGTAGCAAGAGACAAATAACTCGTGTGTTGAAGCATCATAAAGTATCTGATGTTGTCCGTGGTGAAACAAAGTTGTTGCAAGACGGTTCCGATATGGATGAGTTTGAAACTAAGGACTCACTTGCTCAGCTGATATTGGTGAACACCCTCAAACCTACCAACGAGGAACTCACCTCATCTTGCAAGACTAGAAAGGAGGTTTGGAACACAATAACATCTGTGTATAAATTGAGTTCTTGCAGGAGAGTTGACTAACTGTTGGAATCATTCTTTTCATATAGTATCATGAGTACTGAAGAATGGGTTGTAAACCATACAGCATGACTTCAGTGTGATTTAAATGTGCTCAATATGGAATTGAAAAGGTTTTTCAAGGCTGAGCTTCCTAGTATAATATTGATGGGATGAGTCATGTGCCCACATTATTTAACACACTCCCCTTTCATTATTTAAATGTGTATGGGAGAGTGTACCCATTGCAGAAAGAACCCTTTGCAGTCTGACTGAACAATAGGATATACAGTATTTTGGTTTTGCCATCTCACTTCTGGTTTGATCGTCCTATATGGATGAATTTTGTCATTATATACCTTCAAATTCTGAGCAGGATTGGCTCATTGGTCGAGCACTCGATTCATCTTAAGAAGGACTTGAGTTCGAAACTCCGATTCATGCTGAAAGATTTTATCTTCTTGTTTCATTATTTAAGGGCCAAAGTTGGGGTTCCAGATTATCCCTATAGTGTATAGAGGGGGCTCGACATTGCGAGTTCTACAACCCTCCCAGCACCCGCTCTGCCTAGGCACGGGACTAGGAGAGGGAGGAATGGCAACCCAGGAAGGTCGCCATTGGCTAGAGGCGCCTCCACCATCCCCTACCCGTCCACAGCCGAGTGACAGGTTATATCTCTCATCCTAGACCGCCCTAGCCTATAACAGGTACCTACAAAGGGAAAAACCAGGCGGCCAGGTGCATTATACTGTCCACATTATCTCCCAAGAATGCTGTATGGTCAGAAAGTAGATACCTCTACAGTATCTGCACCTCTGAGCCCACATGGCCAGTTATCGGATCCACATGGATTCTTATCGGATGAGTAAAGCACCTTCAAATTTGTGGTTTACTCATCCCATATATTTTTATTTTGTACCTTCATGTATTTGTGATTTGTACGTATAGTACAGATTCATACTTTTAGTTTATGTTTTTATATACATAGGTTATTCATCCTGTATGGTCAATTCATAGTTTACTAGTCCTTTATGATTGTATATAGTTACTAGATGAATACCCGTGCTTCGTCACGGCAGATAAGTAGTTATTTTATTGCGTTAAATAATGTTTCATTAAAATTACGTTACTATACAATTTTGTGCAGTTTATTATAGCACGGTTCCCGTCATACTATATGTTATTCAATGGGCGTTAAAATTTAAAAGTTTATGTTTCCAAGAAGTCATATGGTAACACCCAATATATTCACTAGTATTACCAAGGTTATAGGCGAGGAGGCTGTGCAAGGGTTCCGGATATTATTACCTCGCCTGGAAAACCTAAGGATATGCCATACATCACGATTTGACCGGGACTGTCCCGGTATTTTGTAATTGTTTCGGTGTCCCGCCCGGTTTTATCAATGTCCCGGAAAAGGCTGTAAGATGTAAAAAGTAATGAATTCATGTTTATAAGAATCTTTTATAAATCGGTTACTTTTCTACAATCAACATTTTTACTACTGCTCACAGTGTCAAAGATATGAGAAGTAATCTAACTGTAAAACGCTGGAACTACCTGCACAGCGCTGCCAGCTGCCAGACACTACTATTTGGCTGAGATTTTTTTCAGAAAATCAAGTAGCAAAAAAAGTTCCGTTCTTATTTTTAAGGTTTGGGTAGACTAACAGTTCAGGATCCCCCCTTCCCGTTACTTGCTAGGCTTAAAACTCACCATTTTGCTTATAATTTGTACTGTTTTTATTCCCAACCCCCCCTGGTATGCCCATCCCATATTAATGTGTCCCGGTTTAACTCTCCAAAAATATGGCAAGCCTATCTGACGGGGACAGGCAGAAAAGAAACGCAATTAAAATTCTATGAGGGACAGTTTATTTCTAGTAATTCAAGGACTGCCATCATAGTGGAAATTAACCTCAATTAAAAATAATACTATGAAATAGATACAGTACGGTAACAGCTGTTCTGTTATCGTCCTAGCAACGCTTGCTGCCTAGGCTTGCATGCTCTAACCAACTCAAACTTTAAACCCCTCTAAAAATACTTAAAAATTCGAATATCAAAAAATCCTTTCTTTGTGAGCGCCTACATTATATAGGGAGTGTCCATGCAAAATTTCAAAATTTTCTGTCGAAGGGGCTTGGGCTGGGCGATGATAGATGAGTGAGTGAGTGAGTGGTATTTGACAAATATATAGTAGATGTATTCAACTCATGGATAATTATTCTTATTTTACATTAACATCAATTAGTTAATCTTTAGGGGGCGAGGTTAGCTCAGTGGTAGAGCACTGGACTAATAAGTTGGAGGACCTGAGTTCAAATCTCGAGCAAGTACTAAAGATTTTTTCTTCTAGTGTCTTTGTTCATGGGTTGGATTCAGCCTCCCTGGCCAGACCGAGGCCAACCCAGCCTTTAATTAATTTAATAATGGGTATCTTGATGCTAATGACTTTAGTAGTCGAAGCAGCCAAGGGGAAAATCAGGCGGCCAGAGCATAGTACTGACCACACTATCTCCCTAGTGTGTCATATGTTCATGAATCAGATACCTCTAGAGTATGTGTCCCTTAGGGCCCTCGTGGCCTGTTACGGGACTGATTTTTTTTTTTAGGTGATCTTTAGAAGTGATTATGAATTTGTGGAAAACCCTGGTAGATATCACTCTGTTTTCCTTGTACAACATTTTTATTTTGTTATCTAATATAATATATCATTTTTGACAACTTTAATTGAAAATGTTGAATATTTATTGTTTCATTTTTTCAATTCCTAATGAACTTTTAAATTTTGATTTGCATTATTCTCAATTTTTTTTTTTTTTTTTTTTTTTTTGAGACAATATAAATGTTGTCTAAATAATTATTATATTTTTCAGGGATTTCCTGAGCGGCTGAATCGAGATCTATCAGTGCGAATTCCATCTAGCATGAGGTTAAAATTAATTTCTGCTAACGGGTGTTCGGAACGAAGGTTCGGTGCTTGGATTGGCGGATCTATCCTTGCGTCAATAGGAACATTCCAGCAGATGTGGATTTCTTCTCAAGAATACGAAGAATCAGGAAAAACTCAAATAGACAGGAAATGTCCTTAGTAGAGTTTCCTGTGGAGAAAATGTGTAATTGCTGGCAACTCGAATCTACTGGCAGATATTACTGAACTCTTTAGAGCAATGCCAACTCTACGTTATAACAATGTAAAAAGTAACGACTTCATTTTAGTGCAAGAACTTATTAATTTAATTATGACAAAGTTCTATTGTGTGGTATGGACATTAGTTCTTTATTAGAATTTGCTGCAATGCTCTTAAAAGTTACCCAAATATACTGGGTACAAATGTACAATACTTATAACTAAAAAAAATTGTAAGTCATTTTTTTTATTATTGTAAATAAAATTATTTTATAGATAAGAGAATAGAACTAGTGAATAAAATAAAATTTCAATTGATTACATTACTTTATTTTAGTATTCATAAATTTTATTGAAATAAATCTAACATAAAATATTCTTTACCATTCAACATTGGGCCATTCCATGCCAAATCACCCGGAAGTGGATACCCAAGGTTCTCAGATTTTGATGAAACTTGGTGAGTATGTTCTAGTTATGGACATGAGTACAAGTATCAAAGTTAATATTGTTATGCTCATTAGGTTCTGAAATGCAGCACTTTAAAAATTCTTAAAAATGTGCAAAATATCATCAATTGTAAATCTGGCAACAATCTACACTTTTACAACTTTTGCTATAACACTGTTATTTATAATGATAGGGAGTTATTTACTTTTTTTAATTTGTTCAAAGTTGCCCCAAAAATGGTTTTATTCGTTTTCCTACGTTAAGAACCTATAAAACAAGTACCTGCAAGCATATGAGCTCAAAAACGTAAGCTTTACGACTTTTTTCACGTGAATATCGCTCCAAACACCATCTTCTAGTGGACGGATTCTGGTGGTTAACAAACTTGACCTTTCAAATCAGAAGAAAGATTTTTGTTCCAAATTTCATCAAAATCGGACCATTTTTGACCCACCTAGAGAGCGAACAGACAAACATATATAAATATACAAATTTGAACCACCTATATTTTCCTGATGTATGTGATCTGAAACGAGAAATTTTCTACTCGGCACTTCCAGATTGCGTCGTAAGGGCAACCTCCCTGGAGGGAGGGAGGAACCACGCTAAAACTAAATTAAAAATCAAATAAATTGGTGTCATAAAATTAGTGGGCTTTTTGGAATTATAATACACTACATATTACCAGAACATATGAAACGTAAGCAAAATATAAATATATAAAATAGAAAAAAATACAAAATATAAGATGTATGGATAACCAGAAGATACTAAGGCATAGAGCCCACCAAAACATGGCTGCCAACTGTGCTCCGAAAATTATAAATATTATGCACCTCTGAGGTGAGGTGCACTACTGGAAGGTTAATGACTTCTTGATAACAACAGGTCAAAATGAATTAGCATATAAGGACAATCCTATGTAATGTACTCTATAACATACAGTCTTATTTTTCGTACATGGCCACTGCGCGTATGCCAGCAGACACTTTTTTGTTAAACCTTATTGGAACGCCTAGGTCCACCCGATAAACCTATGTAACGTACTCTATAACATACAGTCATCTTTTTGTACATGGCCACTGCGCTTGTGCGAACTCCAGTGGACAGTTTTTTGTAGCATTTTTTTCCAGTTTAGTCACAGCTATAGCATATTTATGCTAAAAAAAATACGGCCCTTTGGTCTATTACCCCTAACCTCCTGGTAGGCTTCCTGCATCTGGCGGATCTAGCCAGTATTTTGTTCTCAGTGAATCCGGTTTGGCGCCTACACATGGCATCACATGCAATCACCTTAGAAAGCAAATTAGTTAGTGTTCTAATTAGAGTTATTGTGTTCAATCAGAGCTCTATTAACCTACTATATATTTGTCAAATACCACTCACTCACTGACCTATCATCCCCCAGCCCAAACCGCTCGACAGAAAATTTTGAAATTTTGCATGGACACTCCCTATATAACGTAGGCACTCACTAAGAAAGGATTTTTTGATATTCAAATTTTTAAGTATTTTTAGAGGGGTTTAAAGTTTTAGTTGGTTAGAGCAGCCAAGCCTAGGTAGCATGCGTTGCTAGGACGATAACAGAACAGCTGTTACCGTACATTATCTATTTCATAGTATTATTTTTAATTGAGGTTAATTTCCTCTATGATGGCAGTCCTTGAATTACTAGAAATAAACTGTCCCTCATAGAGTTTACGGTATGATATAAAAACGGTTATTTGCTTAAATTAGAAGCAAAATGGTGAGTTTTAAGCCTAGCAAGTAACGGGAATGGGGAATCATAAATTTTTAGTCTACCCACAACTTAAAAATAAAAAAGGAAACTGTTTTGCGACTTAATTTTCTTTTAAAAGAAATCGCTCAGCCTAATACTGGCCGCTGGCAGCGCTGTGGCTGAGCAAAATACCGGGACGTATGGCAAGCCTCCTACCCTTAGAGTTTTCCTGGTGATGGTCCTCCCCAGGCAATAATATCCCGAACCCTTGCACAGCCTCCCCACCCATCAACATCCCCAGTCACAACACTTCTTCATAATGCTCGCGAATACAATGGATGTTTCCAAATGACATCTTGGAAACATAAACTTTTAAATTTTAACGTACATTTATTATTGACAACAATTTTTAACCTGTAGTGGTTTAACTTCTGTTACTGGTAACCTATAGATAACGGGTTATCTGTTTGTTGAAACTGATCCGGTGCGCCCCAGTGTCTAGAAACATTATACTTCGATTACTTATCAATTGATGAATAACATATTGTATGACGGGAGTCATGCTATAATAAACTGCACAAAATGATGTAGTACCTAGCGTTATTTTTTATGGTACATTATTAAACGCAATAAAATAACTATTTATCTGCCATGACGAAGCACGGGTAGTCAGCTAGTTAGTACATATGAGGCATTGATTTTCAAAAGAGGATATGTCCAAATCGTAAAACTATTAAAGGGACACAAAAAACTACTAAGCTAGTATAGCTCCTTTAGGAAATTAATATTTACGAGGTCACACTTACATTCATTTCCTTATTTTTGATGAGATTTAATGAATTTTTAAAAAAAATAGTTTTTGCTGTGAGGAAAGAAAAAAATGTTTTTAGAAGAAAAATTAATTTGATAACAAAATGGACTTGTCCCATTTTGAAATTCGCCTCATATACAAGTTAGTGTATCACTGTAAATACCTGTGTTTCTCCTTTAGTTTTTAATTTGTATTTGCCTTTGTTCACAGAATAATTTACTTTATTTCATTATTTTCTCTCAAAAAAGATGTTTTACTTTTGTTTGTAAATGAAACATATTTATAAAATATCTCAATCCTATCCAGTCACTCCAGTCATCGCATTTAGCAAACAAAAAGTTTAAACATACTGAACCAAGTGTAAATTTTACAAGTGATAATTAAAAAGTTTTATGAAAGCTTAGGCCGGCCATATACGTTCCTGTATACCTGTACAGGTGACCTGCGCAGGTAAACCGGATCGTGTGTGCCAGCCGCTTCCGGTATACCTGTGCAAGCGTCGCGACCCGTCAGGTGACCAGAGAAGAATTGAAGGGTCTTTTTGAGAAGACCACATCCAGTTACTTTTGAAGTAGCAGTAGTGATTGTATCAGAGATTCAGCGCATGCGCATAACTCCTTTGCCTTCCTATTGGAGGATTCCGATGACTAATTGTATTGGTTCTTGCTGGGAGTAAAGTAACCTTCAACAGTGAATTAGATTATATTTATGAAAAAGCTCTGCTTATGTTAGTGAGAAGAAATGGGTCTTTTACAATTAGTTCGCGATGTTCCTAACAAAGAAAAAGCGATTGGTTTCTTGCTCGGAAAAATTAATAGAATTCTATTAATTTTAGCGAGTTGGATTGACTAGAGTTTTGATATCTTCTTGAGCGAGCGGAAATGCATAGCAAGTATGCCCATAATGCTAAATAAATGTAAAATATCCAAAAAGAGAGAGAGAAAAGGAATAAAATATTTGTGTTTACAAATATCATTGTTTATGTTATCCTTCATAACCTGCAAAACAGTTAACTTTAATGCTTAATAACTTTTTTTCGTAGTTGAGAGAATTGATTTTGATCATATTAACCTTTTTATTAATAAATATTGCATCTTCTAATATGAATTATAACTGTTATGAATCATTACTGCTACTTCAAAAGTAACTGGGTGTGGTCTTCGCAAAAAGACCCGAATTGAAATTCAATCTAGGCGCACGGTAGTGCACCAGGCCAAGTTCCGGCCTAAGCATACTGTGTGTATATCACAGGAGGTCTTAGAGCCGATTTTTACCCTCTCATAACATTCAACCAGGTAAAGATAAAGTTATGAAATTTTACAGAGGTGTTATACTACTAGACGTGAGTAAAACTGGAAATTTTCATAATTCTAAATCGAATAGTTTCTGAGATATAAGCGATCGAAAATCGGGGTTTATAGGACTCACTGACTCATCAAAATTATTAGGCACTTCCCATGGTGCTAGAGACTTGAAATTTTGCAGGATGATAGATATGAGGGTTTTAATAAAGGAAAAAATCGAAAAGTCCTGAAAAGTTGTGTTTGACGCCGCTTCCGGGGCGGGGGCGTGCCAGTTTTGTACTTCCTTCGAAAATCCATCATTCCGTCTGAAACCCATGATGTGGGGTATCAAATGAATCGTCTCGGTATGAAGAACTTATATTTGATGTTTTAAGAAACATTTAGGTGCATGTAAGCTCGCTCAAAATCTTATACCAGCTGTCTGACTGTATGTTCGTTATACAAATCCACACCGTTTGACCGATTTTGACCAAACTTGGCACACAGGTAGGTCTTGGTCCGGGGAATGCACTAGGATAGATAAAAAAGGTCTATCAGCTGTCTGTCTGCATGTTTGTTCCTTACACAAGTTCACACCGTTTGGCCTATTTTGACCAAACTTGTCACGCAGGTAGGTCTTGATACGGGAGTGTCATATTACCTATGAAGTGTTGTACTTTTTGTTCCATCGGAAAGCCATCGTTCCTTCTGAAACCCATCATGTGGGGTATCAAATGAATCGTCATGGTAAGGAGAACCTATATTTGATGTTTTAAGAAACATTTCGATGCATCTTAACAACAACACGTGTGTCTTCTTTCTTAAATATTGGAAATAAAGTCGTAAGGGTTAACTGCATAATATACTTGAAAGCAGATAATAAGTTTTTTAAAGCCATCTAAATTACAAAGTTTAGGGTCACAAACCCAAAATGTATCGTCTTTGTTTTTTTCTTTTTCTTGAAGGGCTTCTACACTTTCCTTATGGTGATCTTTATCCTCGGGATGACGTTCCTGTTTTTTTACAGTGTAATAGTTTAGTTAAGAGAGCAATCAATTTGACCTCTAGAGTACTGTCATCTGGAATAGCTTCTAACTTTTCTAGTCTATTGATTAGTGGTATCAAATATCAAGCAGTAAGGAGAACTTTATGCAGAATCCAAAGACCCTGGTTTTATATGAAGTACAAAAGCCAGTAGGTATCCGGCAACTAAATTTTAATTAATACTTAGAAAAAAGTAATGAGATCCCCAAAAAAAAAACATAAATGTGAAATAGAGGCCAAGTTCCTCCACCCACAAAGAAACACTCCCTTCCCCAAAAAGCGAGAAATATCTCCTCCTAAAACCCCCAAAAAACGCCTTACCATCCTACACTCCAAAAAAAGTAGTATGAGTTGGTGTATTAAGTGTAGCATATTTTCAACCAAAAATATTTGCCAATACAAGACATGATAGAAAAAAGAAATGTCCAAGTTCATTAGTTTGAAGACCTCATAGTTACTTACTAAGAACTGTAAAGACACTTCAACTGACCTTTAAAAACAACAATAAAAATACTTAAAGCCAGTTACTAAAATATCACTTTCCTCAACCAGGTATATTCTTAAACTTGGCAATGTTTAGTTTTCTCTCTAAAAATAATTTCGGCACAAATAAAACATTGCCAAGTTTAAGAATATACCTGGTTGAGGAAAGTGATATTTTAGTAACTGGATATAAGTATTTTTATTGTTGTATTTAAAGGTCAGTTGAAGTGTCTTTACTGTTCTTAGTAAGTAACTATGAGGTCTTCAAAGTAATGAACTTGGACATTTCTTTCTTGTATCATCTCTTGTATTGGCAAATATTTTTGGTTGAAAATATGCTACACTTAATACACCAACTTATACTACTTTTTTTGGAGTGTAGTAAGGTAAGGCGTTTTTTGGGGGTTTTAGGAGGAGATATTTCTCGCTTTTTGGGGAAGGGAGTGTTTCTTTGTGGGGGAAGGAACTTGGCCTCTATTTCACATTTATGTTTTTTGGGGGGATTATTTTTAATTGCGCAGGCCAGTAGACTGGAGCGTGTATGCGAGTCATCCAGTAAATCTGCACGGGTCTGAGGTTATTTTTGGCGAATACTACTAGTTAGTTTTACCGACTAGAGAGCTTCCTGTTGAGCTTACTTTCTGCACTCGCCTGCCATAGGTCTTTTAGCCAGTTCTATATTGTTTAGCAGCGTTAAGGGGTAACACTACCCTGTTTGATCAAAATCAAAGTAATTTTCTAAAATTTATGAATTGCGAATAAATCAATATTTTTCAATTCTTTAAGTCATTGTTCTTTTTATGGGATGTTTTAAGTCTTGAAAATTGAGCATTAAGGCGTGAGCACTTAATGCTCCGTGCTGGGCGTAGGGAGGTGGCGGTCCCATCGCCCGGTCTTTTGACCGCAGTCAGCCACTGGCCCTCCAGGTTGGGGGAACATAAACACTGACACACACACAGTACACTAAATACAGCACACTACACACACCCCACACCAAAAACTAAGGACATCTACAGTACACAACCTAGGATCACCTTCCCTAGGCGAATGACATAGATGGTCATAAAATATCCCCCAATCCAAGGTGGAACAGCATGGGCCGTTGGACGAATGGCTGAGGGGAACTCAGTCCTACCATGCGGACTCTGGATACCGGGCGACCTCCAGTTTCAAGAACTGCCTTACTGCAGTATGCGGGGCTCTGCTGCAGGTGACCTTTAGATCCCTTGCTTCTCGTGGGAACAATTGAGGAGTTAAACAATGAATCTTTGTCTTCGGACATAACAACAACGGAGGCTTTAACGCCCCTATCGATCGAGTTCAATCTCGACCTTCTGGAGAGGGTTGCCTCTGAAGAAGAAGGCAGCGCCAACATGGAGTTGGAAATGGAGGGGATGCAAATTCCACCACCTGTACAGGAGGAGGAGCATACTCACACTGACAAGGGGGAGGAGAAATCCATGCCCCCTACCACCAGCAATAAGAAAATTAAGCTTGGTGGAGCTACTAGGAGACGCTTTCGCTGGCTCCGAAGACATGGGTACAGCAAGGAAGTAGCTACCAAGATGTGCAGGGACCCTATGGGAACGCATGGGACCAAGAAGAAGAGGAGCAGATCTGAGGAGGAGGGTGAGAGGACTCGCTCCAGTGAGGCCATTCCTGTGGCGCGCAGCAAAAGGGCTAAGCTGAGCTCATCTGTGCAGCAGTCACAGGAAGGAAAGGAACGGGGGAGGGACATGGCTCCAGCTCTCTCGTACCGGAGAGCCCTTGAAGGGGTGAGGATTGGCATCTGCTGTCAGGAACACCCCACAGTTCAACTTGAAGGAGAGCAGTTTGAACAGATTAAGGAGGCTCTTCTATTGAAAATAGGCGAGGAACCGGACAGGGAGGTGAAGGTTCGGTTCTACGACATAATATGGAAGGGCGGCTGGATACAGCTAGTATGCTCAAACCAGGAGACAGCTGACTGGGTCCTGGAAAATGGTCCACTGCTAACACCGTGGGAAGGGGCCAAATTAAAGGTCCTGAAGGAGCAGGACCTACCTCGTAGCAGTACCTTAATTGTGTATCTCCCTAAAACAAACAAAGAGGACAAAGCGCTTCTTAATTTGCTAAGGGCTCAGAACCCAAAGGACTCAATCTAAAATCACTCAGCTTGCTATGGGGATCGACGAGGATACAGCCCACAAGCTTCTGGAAGGCAGAGATATGCTGCACTACGGCTTTCACAGTCTTAAATATAGGGTGATTGGAGGCCGCAAAGGGAAAGAGACAAGAGGAGGCGAAGATTCCGTGTCTGTGGTAGAGAAGATGCAAGAGAGAGAAGAAGGAGTAGCTACGGTGGATAGGGAAAAAGGAAAGGATAAGCAAGTAGCCCGGACTCCTGAGGGATCGGAAGGAAGAGGTAGAGAGGAGAAGAGGGCTGGGGAGGCTACAGCCAAGAAGGATGACACGAGACCCAGCACCTCAAGGAAGGAAGAGGAAGAAGAGGAGAGAAGGAAAAGATCTCGTCGTCCTCCCCTTGCTCATAGTCATAGGGACAAAGAAGAAGAAAGGGACAGGCAGGATAGGAGAAGGCACTCCACACCGACCCGTAGAGAAAGGCACCACTCACCTGGGAGAAGAAGGGAGGAAGACAGGATGGAGTGGCGCACCGAAAAGCGGAGACCCAGGGGCTCAGGGAAAAGGAGCCCCATACCACGGCCTTGAGTGTAAACTTAAGGTTCGTGCAGGCGAACCTTCATCGTGCAAGGGCAGCGACCAGCGTCCTCAATAGAGGGTTTATCTCCAAAAAATTAGACGTAGGGATCCTTCAGGAACCCTGGGCAGGCAAAGGAACTGTAATGGGCCTTTCATCTAAAGCAGGTAAGCTAATCTACTGTACAAGTGTTGACAGACCAAGAGCAGCCCTGCTGATTAACAAAAGAGTCAATTTTTACTCTGTTCCAGACTTCATTAGAAGGGACCTGGTTGTGGTGGTCATAGAGGTGCCGACAGCGACAGGAAGACGGGAGGTGCTGATTGCCTCGGCCTATTTTCCTGGAGATGCTGTGGAAGTACCTCCAAACGAAGTTAATGCCCTGGTCAATTACTGCAAGGACAGGAACCTAGACCTAATAATGGGTTGCGATGCCAACGCTCACAACAAGGTCTGGGGAAGCAGCAACAACAACATGAGAGGTGAGTCGCTCCTTGATTACTTAATATCTAACAATATTGATATAGCTAATCGAGGCTCTGAGCCCACCTTTGTTACAGCAAATAGAAGTGAGGTGTTGGATCTCACACTGACAAAACAGTCCTTTAGTAGAATGATACTCAATTGGCACGTCTCCAAAGAGGTCTCGATGTCTGACCATCGGCAGATAAGGTTTGAGGTCGGGGAGAAAAATGGAGGCCCCACAACAGGTGAGAATTCCAAAACTGAAAAATTGGACCCTTTACGGCAACATACTCCTAGAGGAGTATGAAGGAGAGGAGTTAGCAGTGGGTACTACAGAGGAACTGGAAAGAACCTCTTTAAAAATCCACAACTCCATGCATGAGGCGTTTGAAATTAGCTTGAAATCCTCTGCATGCCCAGCAATTTGCGTATCAAAAGGGCAAATCAACAGAAACTGCCCTGCATTATCTAGTGGGCAGAATAGAGGACTCACTTCAAAATAAGGAAATTGCGTTATGTGCATTCCTGGATATAGAGGGTGCTTTTGACAATACCTCATATGCAGCCATAGAGGAGGCTACCAAGGAGTTTGGTGCTGAGCTCATCTTCAGAAGATGGGTTAGGACTATGCTGGGAAGCCGGCGAATCAGAGAAAGGAAGGGGTGGGTCTCCACAAGAATAAGGGCAACTAGAGGCTGCCCCCAGGGAGGTGTTTTATCACCCCTGCTGTGGACAATGGTGGTGGACTCCCTCCTTAGAACTCTCTCCGAAGCTGGGTACGAGGTAATAGGATATGCGGATGATATAGCGGTTTTAGTAAGAGGGAGATTTCCGCATGTCCTAAAGGAACGTATGCAGCTGGCACTAGGAATGATTATGAGATGGTGCCGTAATCTTGGGTTAACTGTTAATTCTGAAAAGACCAAGGTAGTCCCTTTCTCTAGGAAAAGGAACCTGAATATGGAACCTATCCTGGTGGAGGGGTCTCCTGTACTGGTCACAAATGAGATCAAATATCTGGGAATAACACTGGATAGAAGGCTCACTTGGAATTTGCACCTCAATAAACAGATTGAGAAGGCAAAGGTCTCTTTATGGGCCTGTAACAGGCTCTGTGGAAATACCTGGGGTATGAGTCCGAGGATGCTCCTCTGGCTATACACTGCTGTAGTAAGGCCTATGGTAACATACGCAGCACTAGTCTGGTGGACAAAAACTAAAGAGAAGACCGCAGCCAGCAGGCTAGAAAGAGTCCAAAGGCTAGCATGCCTGGGAATCACAGGGGCAATCAGGACGTGCCCTACTGCAGCGATGGAAGCAATCATAGGATTAACACCGCTAGCTATCCGCATCAAGCGAGAGGCCCTGATTGGTGCACTGAGAATTCAGACCCTCAAAGTGAGCAAGGATGAGACTAGGGGACATCTCAGGATTTTGCAAAGACTAAAAGATAGCGATTTATGCCTCACCCGGTCGGATGAGACGACACGGACACTTGTCTTTGACAAGCAGTTCAGTGTTGTCATACCTAGTCGACAGAGCTGGGAGGAAGGACAGGAAAGTTTCCAAAGAGACTCATTGGTGTGGTACACCGATGGCTCTCTTAAGGATGAGAGGGCTGGTGCAGGGGTATATGGTCCCAGAACAGAAATAGCCATAGCTCTTGGATCCTTTGCTAATGTCTTCCAATCGGAAGTTCATGCGATTGAGATTGCAGCCCGGGAAAATCTTAAAAAAGGTGTTAAAGGGCAAAGAATACGAATTAATAGTGACAGTCAAGCTGCACTGAAGGCACTTGCATCGCATAGTGTCTCCTCAAAATTAGTGCTTGATTGCCACAGTGCCCTGAGTGATCTGGGCAGGCGTAACAGGATTACGCTTGTGTAGGTGCCGGGACATGAGGGCATTGAGGGCAATGAGAAGGCCGATGAGCTGGCAAGGAAGGGATCGGATGAGATACTTCATGGTCCTGAGCCGTTCTTCGGCGTTTCAAAAAGCTTTGTCAAAAAGGTAGTAAATGCCTGGGAACAAGAAGAAATTCAAAAGAATTGGCAGGCTAAGCCAGGTATGAGGCAGGCAAAGCTACTTTTCCGGATCTCGAAAGATTGGGCAGGGTATTTCCTTCAACTAACAAGAATAGAACTAAGAAGGATAGTCGGACTTCTCTCTGGACATGGTCCGCTAAGAAAACACCTGTGCACGATGGGGCTAATAGAGGACCCTACATGTCGCTGGTGCCTCGAAGAAGAGGAAACCTCACAGCACGTCCTCTGCGAATGTGAGGCGTTGGCCTACAACAGGCTAGTGCACATAGGGAAGGCAATTGCTACGCCCAAGGACATAGCCGAGGCTACTCCCAAGGAGCTCAAGCTAAATGTGAGGAGCTGCAAGTTGGAAAGGGAGTAAGACAGGGACGCAAATCACAACAGATCCAATAGGGTCGCAGTGAACAAGGGCGAAGGGCCCAGGTCCCTTTATATTGTATTGTAATGCTCCGTGCTGTGCTAAAGGGTCCTGGGTTCGATTCGCACTAGGGGTTGTGGCTTTTCTTTAGACAAAAGTAAAGGCATCAGCCCTATCCTGGCTAGAAAAGGGTGCTAACCTATAGATAACCCGTCCTAAAATTCGTAGTTAATAATAAATGGACGTTAAAATATAATAAATAATTCTTCAAAAACAAAATGGCGGCGCTATGTCTGGTGAACGTAAACCTTCTTTTTTCACATGGTGTAGTCTACAAGCGGCAGTTTTTAATCTAGAGCAAAAATCTCAAATTATTTTGAAAGAAGAAATTAATATCCAGTAAATTATGTAGGATTTTTAAGAAATATTAACTTTTTCGAAAATGGTGAACAATTCTTCTCTCTTCTATTAAAACCTCCGTCGAAAGTTGGTCATAAAATCGTTAAAATTCAATTAATTGAAAACATCCTACGTACGTTACCAGCAAATATCAATAGGAAAATTTGACGTCGATCGAGTGAAAATTGAAGGCACTAGTGTATCACCCGATTTGAAAAACAATAGTTTTGAGAAAATCGACTTTAAGTTTAAGAACTGAAAAGTTAATTTTTTTTTCCTGTTTAACTTTTTTTCTTGATATCTTGTAATAAAGATTAAAAAATATATTTTTTATTTTGAAATGTAACGGGACTTTAGTTGAAAAATCGAATTTTCGGCACATTTAAAAATGATTCCGCCACATATACAATTTATATAATTGTGATAGGTTAAGGAAGCATTTAAACCCATAAAAAGAAAATGGTAAAAAAAAAGTCATCCTGTCTGTCTGAAAACGGAACCGAATTCTCGACGATTGCATTGATATTGACAGATCAGAACCCTGTTTGTGGCGAGTTAAGAGCGCTTTCGTATTTTTTTTGCTGTTTATAGCCACTATCGAACCCACCAAAGCAATCTTGTCGGCTCGCCATTTCTAGACTGGAAATCCTTCGCCCGTCCGGTTTACCGGAGCGTTAGTTAGCTCTCGCCTGAATAGGTACACCGGAGAGGTAAACCTGTGCAGGTATACCGGAACGTGTATGGCTGGACTTAGCAAAACTTACTGCTCATTTAGTGGCAACATGACTTTTTATGCCCCTTTACTCACAAAAACTCTAAATTTACTTTGTTATTCAAACAAATATACGCTCGTCATCAGTAGGCAATTGCTAAATATAAATCGAAGCAAAAAGAATCACTTTCTCTAGCACTAAGGTTTCTGAAGAGAAGATATTCCGTTTTCTGCACCTATATACGTAAGAGGAGTAACGTTCATGACGTAACTAAAAATGCTATTGGGAATACAAATGACTCGTTTCTACTTCGTTGGAAAAATTGTTGTTAGTTGTCAAGATTACAAAATTTCCTGCGCGTTCCTGTTCCTGTTACTTGCCGGGATTATTCTGTTGGATGCAAAGAATTGAATCATGGAAGATTTCGATTTTAAATTGTTGCAGTCTCAAGCCAGAAATATTGATGAAGGACTTAGTGCTATTTCAACAAAAATACGAAATCCTAACGGCATCGGAATGGGCCCTGGAGTACAAAGTGAATTAGACTTAATAGAAAAGGAAGTTTCTGCTAATGAGGTTTGATTATTTTATTTTTTCACTGTTATAATACAATTTATTTAATTTCTAGTCCTGTGTCAATAAGAATAATTATTGAAGTTGATTGCAAAATGAAGATTTTTACAAAATTCTTTTTTGAATGGCAATTAGTTATGGTATACCTCTTAATACAGGGAATGGCAGATTGCTATAATATATGTATTTCCTACGAGGAAGAGAATTGACAGTTTCTTATTGATTATTTCTTATGGGTATCGGGAATAATACTTTCTCATTGTGATTTCCTGTAGAGGGAAAAGAGTGGAGTGAGTTTGTAATTTGTATTCTTTCAGGTAAAAAGAAGTTAGGATTGTATTTGTGCACCTTCTTCTATCCTCCCCCGTTTTGGTTTATCTTATTATTATAATTTGAATTAAATAAATAGTTTTTACATATATTTAACTTTTAAAAATAAACTTGCCAAGCTTTAGAAAAAAGAAAAGGCATCAGCCCTATCCAGGCTCGAAAAGGGTGGTAACCTATAGATAACCCGTCCTAAAATTCTTTGTTAATAATAATGGACGTTAAAATTTAAATAAATAACAGTGTGAGAAGTTATCTAATGGAGCCGATATGTATGTTTCATATATGTAACACAGACTATTTAACTCAAGGCAGACATATTACTGACATATTGGGCCCTAGAGTTGGTACCCCTAACAGGATAAAAGTATAAAACTAATGGTAATTCTTAGTGAGAACTGCCCAGACTCCGATCTTCATGAAACTTCGTATACTTATTCATTTTAAGCTAATTAAGAATAAAAACGTAAAAAAAAGCTGGCGGTAACGACCAGAACAGTATTTATTAAGCACTAAAGTTGACTGTTATACAAGTTAAAAGCTGGCGTAAATGAAGTATTTGTAAACGTGCGCATGCACAGGGATGTCAAATTGGGAGAGCCAGAATTGACCCAACTCCGATTTTCCTGAAACGTTGTATACTTATTCATTTCAACCCAATTAAGAATAAAAACGTGGAAAAAAAAAGTCGCAAACAACTAATTTTTTTTTTCACATTTCTCATTGTCATGATACAGCTCGTAATGTTATGATACAACTCCTTAATTCCTTGTATAACAGTCAACTTTAGTGCTTAATAAATACTGTTCTAGTCGTTATTGCCAGCTTTTCTTACTTTTTTATTCTTAATTAGGTTAAAATGAATAGGTGTACGAAGTTTCATGAAGATCAGAGTCTGGGCAGTTTTCGCTCAGAATTACTAAACAAATTATAATACATTGTATGAAATTTAATTATCACATTGTTGAGTCATTTATTTTTTTTTTTAGTTTTCATAATTTATTTATTTAAATTATTTATTATTATAATTAACTCAAAATTTTAGGACGGGTTATCTATAGGTCACCACCCTTTTCTATCCAGAATAGAAAAGAAAAGCCACCACCCCTAGTGGGAATCGAACCCACAACCCTTCATCAATTAACAATCATAATTAACATTTAAGAATGGAATATGAAAATATACTGTTTCATGAAATATAGACTTATTCGAGTTACATAATTTTTTTTTTAATTTCTTCAGCCAGAGAAGACAACATTTAATTACATCTAATTTTCCCTTACTCTAAAAAGTTAAAACCAGTGCTTCATATTGTATAGCGCTGAAGCCTCTCTGAACACTCCTCGCACTAATAACAACAAGCTGAAATTAGCAACAAAATTGGTTTAGTAGTTTTTAAGAGCACTTGCTTATACAGCATTCTTTTTTATTTGTAGAAAATTATTATGGAAAGAGGGTATCTTAGTTTTCTCAAACTAATTTTTATCAGGGGATATTTCCAACTAATTATAATGATCATTATAATTAATACACATAACGTGT
The DNA here is from genome assembly GCA_946811695.1 of Gonocerus acuteangulatus. Classification (NCBI taxonomy): domain Eukaryota; kingdom Metazoa; phylum Arthropoda; class Insecta; order Hemiptera; family Coreidae; genus Gonocerus; species Gonocerus acuteangulatus. The sequence goes on from OX328125.1 coordinate 11,397,839, forward strand.
TAATATATATTACTTTTTAAACATTTTTAATAGTGCGAATTTAATGATTGTTTAACTGTTCTAACAGTGACAAGCAATTCTAACTCCCGTGATAATTTAATTATTTTATCAAGGAAGTTAAGGTACTTGGTTTTGGAAAATATGTCTGCAGTTGCTTGGCATCAATTTTCTCTCTCTCTCTCTCTCTCTCTCTCTCTCTCCCTATATATATATATATATATATATATATATATATATATATATATATATATATATATACATAAATCACGTGTCTGTTTGTCTGTCTGCTGTTCCTTATACAAATCCTCACTGTTTGACCGATTTTTACCAAACTTGGCACACAGGTAGGTTTTCATACGGGGAGTGTCATAGGCTAGGTCAAAAATTTCTACCAGCTTTCTGTCTGTCTGTTTGTTCCTTAAACAAATTCACATTGTTTGACCGATTTTGATGTAACTTGGTACACAGGTAGATCTTGATATAGGGAGTGTCATAGGCTTCGTCAAAATTGCCTATCAGCTGTATGTTTGTTTCTTTACAAATCCACACTGGTGTAGCATGGCACACTGGGGAACAGTAGTTATAAATAAAAGTTTAAGTCTGAATATTCTGGAACTTAATCTTTTGCTGCTCCAAGCCAGTATCATACTTCTATAAAATTTAAAAAAAACAAAAAAACAGCTAATTAAAAAAAAAAGTATTCTAAGCTACTATCCTGACATGGCCTCTTTTCCATTGAACTGCTCAACTCCAGTATTCTCATGTTTACTAATGTTCATAGTGAGCATTTATGGATGGCTTACAAATATTTCATTTTTTTTTCCTTTTTAAAGACATTCTTGGCTCAATCTTAGATTCTTCTCTTCAATGAAGAGAACAGCACTAAAATAAGACTTCAAAATTATCAAAAAACACAGGAGTTACAATTAAATACGATGAAAGTCAATTATATATTAAATAATAAATTATATATTGGAGGCCCGGTGGCCGTGAGTGTTAAGACGTGAGCACTTAACGTCTGTGCCAAGGGCCGTGGGTTCGCTTTCCCACTATGGGGTGGTGGATTTTCTTTAGAAAAGTCCGTCACGCAGGAGCTGCATAACTAAGCACTTTCCTCAGAATTTGGGTAGTGTAGACTGCTTTCCAGAACAATTTGCTTAAAATATCCTACATAAATAAAATAAAAACATGAATAGTTCTCTTTTAAATTTGTAATGAGTAACTGATCAATTATTAATTTGCTTCCAGAGTTATGTTTACACATGGTACCTATTACACTACGTAATAAATACAAAAAACCTCATATTATCATATTTTGATCTAATGCAGGAACAGGATACAGTCACTCTAGTGGTAGAAAGCGCTCCTTGCGCTTTCTACCATGTTCTACCTACTTCTGGCAGGCTTTTCTATTGAAATATATTACAAATTAAATCCCCGCTTTCCGATTGACCGATTCAGCTCATTTTTACAACACTTCTTTCTCATGAGTTACCCACGACATATACCGCGTTTCGTTACAATACAGCAGAAATTACGACCGGTATGAGTATATTAGGAATTTGGGTCCGGAATAAACCCCCCCTTCTAATGAACCGATTTAGTTTATTTTTACAACACATATTTACCTGTAGATTACCACTACGAATACCGAGTTTCGTCGAAATATACCAAAAATCACGGCTGGTAGTGGCGAATTGGTATTGTGGGTCCGGAGTAAACCCCCTCTCCTAATGAACCGATTTAGTTTATTTTTACAACACATATTTACCTGTGGATTACCACTACGAATACCGAGTTTCGTCGAAATATACCAAAAATCACGGCTGGTAGTGGCGAATTGGTATTGTGGGTCCGGAGTAAACCCCCCCTGCTAATGAACCGATTTAGTTCATTATTATATCTCACTTTTCTCTCTATTTTACCACTACGAATACCAAGTTTCATTGAAATATAACAAATATTACGGCTGACATAGTCAAATTAGTGTTTTGGGTTCGGGGTAAACCCCCCCTTCCGGTGGACCGACTTTGGTGGTTAACGAACTCGTTCAATCGTTTGCTAATTGAATGCTCTATACCAAGTTTCGTGACGAAAAAACAAAAACTCTGGCCGCTATCGTGTTAACAGACATATATGTATATATATATGTATATATATATATATATATATATATATATATATATATATATATAGATATATATATATATAAATTTTAACGGGGGTCATTTTCGGTGTCTACTAGGTAGGATCGTTAAAGATTTGAAGAAATTTCTCAAAAATTCCGTCACGAGTCCAACCTCAATAGCTACTTTCCTTCGGAGGAAAGTGCTAAAAAAGAAAAGGGTGGTAACCTATAGATAACCCGTCCTAAAAATCGTAGTTAATAATAATGGACGTTAAAATTTAAATAAATTATGGGTCTTTCCAAGTCAAATCAACAAACTTTTCGGACTTGATGTCTCAGATTTTCATCATTTTTGGTATATAATAACATATCATAGACTTATGAAAAAATACTAAATTTCAGCTATGTAGCACAATTATTTTTTATCTTATTAATTTTTAAAGATTTTATTTATTTATTTATTTATGATGATGCTCCGCAGCTAAAGCGAAGAGCATTTAATTCCCTGTATTAAGCTGATGCAGGTGTTGAACCTAACGATGTCACTCCAAAACAGTAGTTGCTACAGACAATGATGTATAGTAATGATAAGTATGTATAAGGTATAAATAGTAAACGAAACAAAAATTAAATAGAAATATGTATAAAGAAAAATAATTAAATAAAATTAGAATGAATGAGGTGTTTATTTAATGAATAGAGTGAATTAGATTTCATTATTATTGCAAAAAAGGTGAAATGGATTCTTATGGTTATGTATTATATTTTGTCGTACATGTTAGTGTTTTTTAAATATGTCAATATTGTGTTAATATAATGGCTGCCTTCAGAAAGTATGTCTGTCAGGTCATGAGGAATGTCCAAGTTATGCCGTAACCGACAGTCTGTTAGAATATGATTTACAGTAAGATCTGTGTTACAAGTCGTGCATTTGGGTTTGTCCGATTTTGTCATCAGGTACTCGTGGGTAGTTTTAAAGATTTAAATTTTTATGAAAAAGTGTCATATTTTGGTACCTTTAGATGCCTATAGGCTCGCAACCAGTGATGATATAAAGCTGGGAGTGGTTTCATTTTAAAGCTATTGAATGGGGCTTTAATATGATATGCAAAAAAGTAGTGGTTGCATTAAATAAAAAAAAATTGGAAATTTTAAATTTAAATCTTAAAATTTAAATTTCTCAAAAAGTGGCAATTTTAAAAATTTCAAAAAATTACCAAAAATGGTTTGTAATGTCTAAATACATATGGCAAAATTTTATCATGGGATCTCAATGGGATCAGGAGATACAGGGTTTCATAAATACACGTTTTGTCAAAAATACCAGAATTATTAGCGTTTCAGAAAATTTTGAATAGTTCATTGAATGAAACAAGCATTGGCTATTAGCTGTACATTTTTCTAATGGAGAAAGGTCACATAGACACATACCATTAGAAGTCCTATGTTATTAGTAAAGTTAACAAATTAGTTCATCAAGACTTCTATCGTTGAAAGAGACTCACACTCAGGGTGTAAAAAAATCATGATTTTTTTGAAAAAATCAAAAAAAAAAAATCGGATTTATTTGATTTAAATCAGATTTTTTGATTTAAATCGGGTTTTTTTTGACTTAAATTGGATTTTTCTACTAAAACCGGATTTAAAAAAGAAATCAGACTTTTTAAATGTATCTAGTCTATATAGAGAGCTGGTTATTACCTAGTCGTTCATTATATAAACCTGTAACTAAAATATTTGTTCATTTACAATGGAAATAATGAAATAACTATTCTAAAGTGTTTTATCTTAAGTGGATAATTTTGGGAGCATAGTAGAATTGACGGATCATATCTACAGGAATTGAAGTTGTCCTATATTTTGAGAGCGGAATTTCTGTAAATTTAAAAACTTAAATTGACGAAAATCTGTAATTTTCGTCGATTAGGTAAAGACATTAAATTTAAATGTACAGAAACTCTGGTCTCAAAATATAAGATAATTTTGACACTTGTATATACAGGGTGTAAATGTTCTTCTGTCATCTTTCACTCTTTCCAAAGTGTCCCCTAATCCTTAATCAGAGCAAAAAGTGTTTTTACCTAATGTTGGAAGGATGGGACATCACCATAGTCGCGTGAAATTAAATAATGTATTCGTTATGGCTTCTTCACGCTAAAGCAAATGTATTGGTTTTGACTTAGAAATCAGAAAAAAATAGACTTAAATAATTTTTGTTTTTAAAACAACAGGGTACCATTTTAAAGTTTATTAAATAAGGCAACTTTTGAGGCGGAGGCAAACCGCTAAGTCTCCAAATAGCTGATTAAGAAAATATTGAATGAGTTAAAAAAAAACTTATAACAATAGTTCACATCTATATAGCCCTTAGTGTAGCTCCTAATTAACATGACAACATTTCAATAACGGGTGTTTCTTATTGGAAATTTAATGTAGATTCTAAAAATGTGGTCATCATTTACGATGCATAGACCAGAAATCCGGAAAACACAGTTTTTCATAAGAAAACCCAATAGTTTTGAAAATAGACAAAAGTTTGAATAGGTCTGCTACATGTTGAGATAGGATGCTCATTTCTACGTCCCTGAACTACAAATGAGGTGCAGAATAAACCCTTAAAGTTATGACATCTCAATGCGGGATACCCTGTATAATGGCTTAATTTTCAAATTTTAAAACAAAGATTTTAAAAATGAAGGTTTACAGAAATATTAATCACTATGGAACGGATGTTATTGTATTTCCATATTTTTTTCTGATTCGTAAATTGTAAGTATTGATGTAATTATACACTTTTTTAAAGTATTTAAACAGTTTTTTATTTTACATATTTTGTCAAAACTCCATATTTTTACATATTCTGCCATAAATACATATGTTTGCTACATATTTTAATATTCTTTTTATTTTGTAATTGAAGAAATAAAGGAAAACCGAGAAAGGAAATAAAACTTTACCCATTGAGTCTAGGTGATTGTGTCTTTTCTAATTCCAAGAAGGTGGCTGTGTATATATATATATATATATATATATATATATATATATATATATATATATATATATATATAAAATGTAATGATCTAAAAGGGGGTGCTCTAGAAAGAGTCAGTTTCTGGCATAGCAAAGAGTAGCATTCCTATTCAAAATAAAGGCTAAGTTATATTCCATAAGACCATCACAAATATTATCTTTTTTCAACAAATTAAATAAATAAAAGAGTAATAAAAGAGAATAATATAAGAGTATGGATAGGAATTGGCAGTGCTTAACTGGCAGTATTTATTTATTTTTAAAGGCAGTGTGAAATAAAAGAAGATTCCAAAGTCTCGGCTAGGAGCGATAAGATATAGAGAGATACAAGTTTCCCAGGAAGGTAATAATAGAGGTGCTTCCAAAGATGACCTTTGAACATCCAGGTGGCGATCGCTGTAGACAAACACCCTTGGTATGGTGGGAGTAACGCCTATAAAAAGGGCCTCCCCCCACCACTCGATCTCACTCCAGCGCCAACAAAGGGCCAGAGCACTCTCATTCGAGCGCCAGAGACGAAGGGCACACTCGTAGTATCTCGCTGCAGAACCAGCTGGTCAGCCGACACCAGCTCTCACTTCATTTTCACATGATGGCCAGACACCACTCCATGATCTAGCAGCCGACCAGCATTCTCCTCAACATGCCGACATAACTACAACCAGTCTACCTCTTAACTTCCAGAACATCATCCGTATCATAAGCTGAGTATACCCCAATAACTGCCAATCTTCAAAATCAAATTAAATTCAAAAGCTAGCTAAAATTTCATAATGGCCAATATTTATATTTTAATATATAAGTTAATATTTTAATTATGTTCTAACTTTTCTTTAATAACCAACATTGATACAATTATGTGAGTCAAGCAATTTTTCTTTTTTATATTCTTTTTTATATCACAGCCATGCCAAATCTTAAATTATATCTTTTATTCAATATAAGTCAATTATTTCCAACTCTATTTTATTTACTATGAACCTTTCTCCTGGTATTTAATATGGTCTCAACACATAAAAGGACAGATGGTAAGAAGTGGTTCTAATAATATATTTCTCATGCTTTTCTTTCAGGAAATTTATTAAATTAAATTAATTATTCAAATAGTTTTATTCATAAATCCGTATGTGGTGAGTTTGGTAATTTTAAATGAACCCTGAGATATAATGAAAATATAATAATAAACATTTCAAATCAACTTTTCCTATAATAATTTTTAAATATATTCAATTTTCTTTTTCTTGCCGAACCAAAACACCACAATATATATATATATATATATATATATATATATATATATATATATATATACTATGTCAATACTAGATACAAAAGGCACGTTGTTAGTGGGTAGCATTAGAATCATACAAGAGTAATAGAGAAAATCCAGGTTTTAGAAGGAGATACTTGGAATAAATTAAAACTAAAGTGAAAAGACTAGAAAATACCCCTGGGTGGAAAAATATCCACATTATTGGGGTTATCCATAGTGACAAAACGATTAACAGTTGAGCTGAATCCCACTCTTCAGAGCAGTTGATTGTTGCCTTCAAATACGCACCAGTGACTTTACAGTCCAGGCAACGAACAGTTATAGATGGAAATTTTTAGAACAAAATTTTTGACTTTGTAACTTTATTTGGGCTTGATAGGAGGTGAACATATCAAAAGTCCTCGCCCGTAGCCTTTGTGCCGGGGGGGGAGGGGGCGTTTAGAAGGCTACGGGTGGGGACTTTTCATATATTCACCTCCTATCCAGCCAAACAAAGTTACGAAGGCAAAAAATAATAATAAATAAATCACTGATTTAAATCGTTGACACCCTGTTTTGTTCTATACTTTTGTTCTTTCCATTAATAATGTCAGAGTTCCTACTTATTATTTATGCTTTTCTTTTCAATAATTTATAGTTTTTAAGGTATATATAACAACAGTAATATTATTTATTTAAAGCTTTGAACAAAAACGCCAGTCTGTCAGCCTTTTCACATCTAATTAGGTAGTTTCTCATTCAACTGTGAACAAAACCAAGGGTTAAAAACACTCGTTCAACCCCTGCAGAAGTTGCCTTTCCTGTCATAAGCTGCTCTATTATTAACAGTTCTTTTGAGGAAATACAATATTTTAAGGCCGACGAACACTTCCACCAATTTAAAGCATTCACTTCGCCCACTACCTGCCAATCTCTTTTATCTTTAACTTAAAAGGAGATTTATTTGCAGAATTAAAAACCAAGAAAGGAACTCATAAAAGAAGCAGACTTTGAATAGATAAGAACGGTCAAGTGAGGGTAGGCCCTAGGGACAAAAATAAAGACGAAATGGCTGAAAAAAAGGCAGAACTAGTTAGATTTAAGTTTAAAAAAATATATATAATAATATTTTTTTTAATAAAATGAATTGGTTTAAATTAATGTTTTTTTTAATGAAATTAATTGATTTAAATGAATGATTTTTTTAAAAAAATCAAATGATTTTAATCATGATTTAAATCAATTGATTTAAATCGTTGACACCCTGCTCACACTTGTTCACTTCACAGTCTCGTAAACTGTATGTTCGGCCAGTCTGTGTCACTTTACATATCACATCCGCAAAAGGGATCCACAGTGTATCAGGTGGCGTGGGATATATAAATGAGGGCGATGGACCTGAAGGATGGAGGAAAGTAACTTGCACTTTACTGCAATCTTCATCTTTATCCAGAACATAACTCAACCACCAAGAGTCACCATAGATTGATATTACATACCTACTAATATCTGCAAATAATATCTGCTGTTTGTCCTTTACAACAGGAAATATGCTTGAAACAAATGCGGAAGAAAATAATTTTACATTTACTTTGGTTCCACATTTGAGAGGTATGAAGGCATGAAATTTCTGGGTGCCTGGAATAGGTATAACTGTATTGTACCGGTTGGCCAGTTCTTCAGTTTTAATGTATTCTTCAAGGGTCACAAATACCAATTCTATGTTTGATATGTTTTGATGTGACCATTCAAACAGTTGCCTTGCATCCATAATTTGGTCCATGATACGGTCTTTGTAGGCTTGCTCTGGCTGCTAAACTTTTTACTGTGGCCCCCAGCACATCACATTTGCCATATGCTGTTGCTGAAAAATGCCATTCAGCCTCAGCTCCGAAATCTTGCTTGTGATTATACAAGTTTATAAAGTTTTTTTTATTTTCGTATTGGGCCTCAGAGCCATCAGAAAAATAGAAAATTTTTTTGGGAGGTCTTTGAAACTTACATTTCAGATATTCCATCAACTTTGTTTGAAACAGGTAGAAGGCCGTAGTGTTGTGGTTGAGGCAGTCTGATATTACTACAAAATTTAAATGTTTGATTTCTTTCTCCTTAAAATACACCACAAAAGGGTGAAGAGTTGCCTGACTATTTGACCAATGATATGATTGTGCCTCATCTTGCAAAATGATCGAATAATTCTCAGAAAAGACACAAATGACACCCACTTCACATTCCAGAAGATTTTCCTTGGTATGTCTCAAAAATGCACTTTGTTCTTTTGCTATGAAGTGATGGCAAAGTGATTTAAAGAGGGGTTTCCAATCATGGTACAATAAAGTAATCATTGGGTTTTATTAAATTTCTAGTGTCCTACACACTGCTTAGAAAATTAGTAATTAAAAAATACAATTTTACTAATTTGGTAAATTACTTACAACACATGTGTATTTTTGAGGCACTCTTTATGTGACCTTTCTCCATTAGAAAAATGTACAGCTAATAGCCAACGCTTGTTTCATTCAATGAACTATTCAAAATTTTCTGAAACGTTAATAATTCTGGAATTTTTGATAAAACATGTATTTATGAAACCCTGTATCTCCTGATCCCATTGAGATCCCATGATAAAATTTTGCCATATGTATTTAGGCATTACAAACCATTTTTGGTAATTTTTTTAAATTTCCACTTTTTGAGAAATTTAAATTTTAAGATTTAAATTTAAAATTTCCAATTTTTTTTTTAATGCAACCTGTACTTTGTTGCATATCATATTAAAGCCCCATTCAATAGCTTTAAAATGAAACCACTCCCAGGTTTATAATATCACTGGTTGCGAGCCTATAGGCATCTAAAGGTACCAAAATATGACACTTTTTCATAAAAATTTAAGTCTTTAAAAATTAATAACATAAAAAATAATTGTGCTACATAGCTGAAATTTGGTATTTTTTCATAAGTCTATGATATGTTACTGTATACCAAAAATCATGAAAATCTTATATATTTATTTAAAATATAAATTAACAGCAAATAGTTTTAATTCATGATGTCTTTATAACAAATTTTTGTTTTTGGAACTGTTTATCAGTTTCTGAAACAAATTCTCAACTATTAACATGAAACCCCACAAGTAAAAATATTTATAATAGTAGGTGTAATTTGTATTTATCTCTTGTGAATATGGATTACCAATTCAAGCTTCTACTTCATTGTACATTCTACTCAGTATATATATATATATATATATATATATATATATATATATATATATATATATATATATAAATACTGAGTAGAATGTACAATGAAGTAGAAGCTTGAATTGGTAATCCATATTCACAAGAGATAAATACAAGGTCAATCCTGTAGAAAATAGACTTTATCAAGCATAGTGCTTTCAAGGTTACTGCCTCATTGTAAATATAATACTAACAAACACTATCTAATTATATAAACTACTTTGAATGTCACCAATTGTTAGATGTTTAAATAAATACATACCTATATCATTTGTTCTTAAACAAAAAACCTATAACAACCTGATATTACAACATAATATGATATAATTGTTTGAGAGGAGATCGTTGAATGTTGGTGATGCGAAGGTAGGAATTTCAGGGTTCATTCGTTATTTCTTAATAAAACTACATTTAACATGTGAAAATGGTTATACTGTTTGCCAATGTTTCGGCTTGCAATTCAAGCCTTCTTCGGGGCTGTAAAAACAAGCAGGACTGTGTTAATACTAACATAATTATATGTATGTATAAATATATATATATATATATATATATATATATATATATATATAATAATAATTTTCGATGTAAGTACGGCATTCTCCAGCGGTCAGTTTATCTAGGTGATATTTCGCAGGAATCCCATCCTGCTTCATCAGACCGTTATCCATGTTTTTTTCTTTTTTTGACTTTTTGTTTGTTAATTTGTTATAACCTTTTTAATACGAAAATTATTTTGACATATGGCGCTTTACAGATGCAGATTTATTGAATCGGCGCCTCTTAACACTGCGTGGAGCCGGTGTAACTGTTTGAGACTTCAGATCCCGGTTCAGAGTCTTGGGTTGCTTAAAAATCTCCACAGCCTTTCTGACTAACCTTCTTTTTAGGTTTTCTTCTTTAGCCAAGACCCTGGCTTGATCAAAAAGCATCTGCTTGGGGCATTCTTCTCCGTGTCTAGCTACAGCCGATGTTCTTGTACGCCTGTGACGGTAGTCAGCGGAGTGTTGTCCTATTCTTGTGGCTATTTTTTTACCTGTTTGTCCTACGTAGACTGTTCCACAGTCACATGGAAGGACGTAGACACCTTTGTCTTGCAACCACTGTTTATCCTTCGCCGATCCGAGCCAATCGTCTACTTTGCCTAGAGGTCGGAAAGCACAATTTACTCCGCGATTTGAGAAGAGTCTGCCAATTTTTTCACTAATGCCTCGGACGTGTGGTAGTGTTATTCTGTGTTCAATTTCTTCTTTTTGATTATTACCCATTTCTTCTTGATTTTTCTTTTTAATACGGGTGATTGCTTTGTCGACCTCCCAAGTGGCATATCCGTTTGACTTGAGGTAATTTTTCAGAAAGGCGAGTTCATTTTCGAGGTAAGCTTCATTGCTACATTATTTGAGAGCCCTGTGAGTCAGTGTCTGGACAACTCCTCTCTTCTGCGCTGGGTGGTGGTGGGATTCGGCATGCAGATATCGTCCAGTGGCTGTAGGTTTTCTGTACACTGTGTGCCCCAATCTACCACCTGGTTCCTTGATGACCAGAAGATCCAAAAAGGGAAGCTTCCCATCCTTCTCTTCTTCCATTGTAAAATTGATTGATGGGTGGGAAGCATTCAGAAAGGTTAGGAACTTTCTAAGCTCTTCGGGACCGTGCTGCCAGACCACTAATACGTCGTCTACGTATCTAAGCCACAATTTCGGCTTGAGAGTCGCCGTATTTATAGCTTGCTTCTCAAATTCCTCCATAAAGATATCTGCTACCACTGGTGATAGAGGGCTCCCCATCGCCACCCCATCCTTTTGTTTATAGATAAGATCTTTATATTGGAAGAAACAAGACGTAAGGCATACCTCTGCTAGCTTCATCATCTTGCCTTGGAGGAGATTCTTTTCACGGATAATGGCAAGGGAGTCCGTGACTGGTAGATTTGTGAATAAGGCCTCAACATCAAAGCTCACCAAGACATCACCTTCCACTATTTTGACTTTGCTTAGGATCTCTACTAGGTGGCTTGAGTTCTTGACAGCTGAAAAAGATTGTCCAACAGAGGGTTTCAATAGCCTTGCCAAGACCTTACTGGTACGATAGGTGGGAGCTCCAATCATTGAGACGATAGGCCTCCGTAGGGACACCGTATTTATGGATCTTGGGGAGTCCGTAGATACAAGGGATCCTCGAATCATGAGGAGACATCTCGTTCATCAATTTCTTGTCCACACCACCACTTTTTAAGATTTTAATGATATTGTTTTCTGTGATTCGAGTAGGGTCCTTTATCCCACTCACTAGAGCAGACAAGGGTAACACTAAAGTCATCCTGAGCCGGAAGGAATGCGAGGAGAAAATGCAAATCCTCCTGGACCCGAAGATTTATGAATGTGGGATAAAGGACTCTACTCGAATCACAGAAAACAATATCATTAAAATCTTAAAAAGTGGTGGTGTGGACAAGAAATTGATGAACGAGATGTCTCCTGATGATTCGAGGATCCCTCGTATCTACGGACTCCCCAAGATCCATAAAGACAGTGTCCCATGGGTAATAATCAAAAATAAGAAATTGAACACAGAATAACACTACCATACTTCCAAGGCATTAGTGAAAAAATTGGCAGACTCTTCTCAAATCGCGGAGTAAATTGTGCTTTCCGACCTCTAGACAAAGTAGACGATTGGCTCGGATCGGCGAAGGATAAACAGTGGTTGCAAGACAAAGGTGTCTACGTCCTTCCATGTGACTGTGGAACAGTCTACGTAGGACAAACAGGTAAAAAAATAGCCACAAGAATAGGACAACACTCCGCTGACTACCGTCTCAGGCGTACAAGAACATCGGCTGTAGCTAGACACGGAGAAGAATGCCCCAAGTAGATGCTTTTTGATCAAACCAGGGTCTTGGCTAAAGAAGAAAATCTTAAAAGAAGGTTAGTCAGAGAGGCTGTGGAGATTTTTAAGCAACCCAAGACTCTGAACCGGGATGAAGGTGAGATTCTACACCCTACTTGGAAACCCGTACTGAGAACGGTTAAAGCAAGATTGGCCGAAGAAAGACAACCAAGCACACCGCAGGAAGAAGAAGAAAAGTCTCAAACAGTTACACCGGCTCCACGCATTGTTAAGAGGCGCCGATTCAATAAATCTGCATCTGTAAAGCGCCATATGTCAAAATAATTTTCGTATTTAAAAGGTTATAACAAATTAACAAACTAAAAGTCGAAAAAAGAAAAAAACATGGATAACGGTCTGATGAAGCAGGATGGGATTCCTGCGAAATATCACCTAGATAAACTGACCGCTGGAGAATGCCGTACTTACATCGATATATATATATATATATATATATATATATATATATATATATATATATATTATTTAGACCTTAAATTAGAGGTAGATCAATACTGGTTTAAGACCAAAATGGGTAACATGGATACAGATATAAAAATAACAAAATAGGCAACAGAACTAATACCTATACAGATGCGTAATATAACATGCGTATATAGATTGAGTTTGACTTGTGCTAAAGGCATCAGCAGCCAATGCACAAAAATTAATTTAAAAAAAAAATAGGCTTACCAATGAGAAGACGGAAAACGGATGCAGGATCATTTCTGAATGTTGATCAAGGTAAGTTGGGGGTAGGGGGTTCCTGGCCACCCATTAAGTTAAAGATGAGTAGAGAATCAAAGAAAGGACGGTTTCGTAAAGTTTTGTGTTAATGGAAGGGAGGCAGTTATCAAGGGCTTTATTGCAGACGATATAGAGGGTGGTGACATACATATAACCCGTCCTAAAATTCTGAGTTAATTATAGGGAAAAAATAATACTCATTATTTAATAAATACGACTTATTAACAACGCTCGACTAGTTTCACAGACTTAGTAATGTTCCTTAAGGCTGTCTACAGTCATAGTAGGTAAGTAAGCCTTCTGCAATTAGGGTCATTTAATGACAATAAGAAAAAGTCTGACTCGTAGGAAAATTGCTTTAGAACATTTTAGCGCGGTTCCTCCCTCCCCCATAGGGAGGAACCCCGCTTATAGGGTTGATACAATGAAACAATCCGGAAGTGCCGACAAGAAAATTTCGCGTTTCAGAACCCCTAGAGACCGAAAATAACGGTGGTTCAAATTTGTATATATATATATATGTATATATTTATTTATATATATATATATATATATATATATATATATATATATATATATATATATTTGTCTGTTCGCTCTCTAAATAGAAAACGAATGGTCCGATTTTGATGAAATTTGGTACAAAAATCCTTCGTCCAATTTGAAAGGTCAAGTTCGTTAACCAGCAAAATCCGCCTACTGGAAGATGGCGTTTGGGGCGAAATTCGCGCAAAAAAAATCGTAACGCTTACGTTTTTGAGTTCATAAGCTTGTAAGTACTCGTTTTATATGATTCCTGGGCTAGGAAAAAGAAAGAAACCATTTTGAAGGCGATCGCTTTAACCGTTTTCGAGAAAATTGGAAAAATAGTTTTTGAATACCGTTTTTGGTTTGGGTACTTAGAATTACGGGATTCAGTTGAAACTTTATCTGCATGTTCTACTTTCATTAAAACTAATATGTTGAAAGTTTTGTTACGTTTGGAGTTAAGGAAGGGTTAGAATAAAATATTTTATGAACAGACATGAAAAGTTTTGGGAAGTTCGTATACTTTCATTAATATCTCGAACACGGATGGGAAATCGTGGTAAGTGGATAGAAACTATTTGAAAGCTTACTAAATTCTCTACAAAAAAGATTCTAAAACTATTTTTGATTAGGTTATGTCAATCGGAGAAATAAGTGCTTAAAACTTCAAATACGTCTGTTCTTTTCTTATGAACGGGTTTTTGTCGTTCTTGTTGTAATTATTGTCTCATTCCCTTCGTTTTTTATTGCTTTTTATTTTTGTAATTTCTTATGTTGCGAAAATTTTGTGTGTAAAGCAGGATATGAAAAATGAGGCCAATTTTCTGTTGCTAGAAATAATATAAATTTTGGGAACTTTCATTAATATCTCGAAAACTGTTGAGAATTTTGGTAAACGGAAGAATACCATTAGAAAGCTTATTAAATGCTCTACATAAAAGGTTCTAATGAAAGTTTTGATTAGGCGATGTTAATCGGAGAAATAAGACCTTAAAGCTTTAAAGTAATTGATTTCGCTTATTCGAAGTGTTCTTTTTGTCTGTATTTTATTCCTTGTTATTTTTTAATTGCTTATAGTTGGATAATGTATTCGAAAATAAAACAGGTTAAGTAAAATAACAAAAACAATTTATTGTTAGAAATATAGAGTTCCAAGATTCCAAGACCTTGTAACTAGCGGGACGGTTTCTATTGTTGCCGACCCTTCCAGGTAAGATTGTATATCCTACCTTTCAAGACTGGTGGAACCAAAATATAACTGTCAGGGTTCGGTCACAGCTACTTAATAAAACTACATTTTATCGTAAAAATGGTATTATTGTGCCGACGTTTCGGCTTGAACTTCAAGCCTTCATCAGGGCTGTAAATACAAGTAGGACATATTTAACACTAATATATGCACATATCTACGTAAATATACCTAACATATATATATATATATATATATATATATATATATATATATATATTTATATATATATATATATATATATATATATTTATATATAGACATATACACATACACATATACACGCACACATATGTACATATATATGCCCACATACATACACATATGGGGTATGTATTATTAATTAGCAGTGACCGAACCCGGACAATCCCTACCTTGGATCATCAACGGTCAACGATCTCCTCTCAACAAAATAATAACTGCTTCTATTTTAATCTTTCGAAATTAGACTAGGGATAAGAACGGAACCGCGCTAAGATGAGGCAGTTCCTGCGAGTCGGACTTTTTTGTAGTAAATTTAGTAAGCTTTCGAATGATCACCTTCCACTTGCCACAATTTCTTCTTCAGTTATTTCATCCTACTACAATATACATACTTTTTTTTTTTTAGGAAACTTGCAACTATCTCCTTGATACTTTGAAGCGGAACATCACTAAATTAAGAGCTAAAAACAGTGAGAGAAGAGTATTTATAAATAATAAGAAATCAGAAATTTATAAAATTGAAGAACTTGGAAAGAAAATTGGTTTCTCTATTCCTAATAATCAGAGAACGATCAACATTAAGTATCCTTTTAAGTTAAGTGTTGTAATGTTTGTTTGTTTTTTTTTAAACTGTTAAGCTAACAAAATTGTTTTATATACTCTGCTGGATTAAGGGAAAAAAACAAAATAAAAAATGTATTCTAGTTCTAGAGCATATGTGGAATATTTCTCAAATTACTGAATAATAATTCTAATGAAACCATAGCAGGGTGTCTACTGCACGAAATTGAAAATAGGGCACGAAAAAGTCATGAATTTTGAAACCGTGTCACGAAATTTCAGTTTTAACTACAAGCTGACGTAATCCCGGACTTCTGCGCATTCATAATTTTCGCCTTTTTTGTATGACAATACAATTATATTTGCCTCTCACTCCTTACTCTGTTTGATCCCTTTGTTGTTGCATTTTCACATCAATTATTCATTATTTACATTTATGCGGACTTAAATATTGAAATTATGTACTCATTAACTAAATTGTTTACATTGAAAATAAATATTAAATTAGTAATATTTTTAGAAATTTTGAATTCTGCTACCATTGTTCAATATTTTTGAGCCAGCTAATTCCATAGTAAATTTAAATTTTTAGTATCATCGTTTTTGTCACTTTTAAAATGAATGTGACTATCCTCTTTAACGTATGATGTACATTTTAGACAGTTATTAATTGTTTTAAAGGTTTGAAAAAATTTTTAAGTTTATAGATGTCACAGTAATCTGTTGAATTTACAAATAATTTAAGTTAGGGCGTTTTATTTTTAAGTGTAATTATTTGCTTTTTAATTGGCATGAAATTTGCTTTTCAAATCATGAAAATGTCATAAAAAAGTCCTGAAATTGGCTTTCACAAAAGTTGGCCTGCATAGGCAAATCTTGAGCCTAGTCTTGAAATGTTTCAGCCAGGAAAATAAGTGATCTTTTTTTAAGTTTTAGTTATAAGGGGTTTGTTTTCTTGTAAATCAAATATCTTTTGATCATTGAAAGCAACATGCTCTTACAAATTTTGTTCTTTAATCAATTGTATTAAAATGGACTGGGAACTAGAAATAACGATCCTTACAATATTATTTTCTTACGTCTGTTGTAAGAGTTTTTGTTCTTAGCTTTCAAATCTCATCGGGGACATATGAAAATATTATGCAGATCCAGAAAGTAGTAGTTTTTAGCATAAATATGCTTTAGCAATGACTAAACTAAAAAAAAAGTGTTAAAGAAAAGTGTCCGCTGGCATTCGCGCATAAGCGGTTGCCATGTAGGAAAAAGAAGACTGTATGTTATACAGTACATTACATAGATTTGGACCTAAAGCATATTTATGTTGCTGAATTTGAGCAGAAGGCACTAAACGAAATTAATTTTATTCCTTGAAATTTTAGCTTATATTGATGCTAAATATTATCGAGTATAGCAAATGTAATATACACTCATTGACTGTAACTCATCATTTCGATCGCAATTTATTCTTCTCATATGGAAAAAAAAAAAAAACCCCAGTTCTGAATCAATTTATTATTTTTTTTTAGGTCTGCCAGAGATCTAGAAGTGCCTGAAATCAACAACAAAAATATAAATAAATATTTTTTTTTTAAACTGTGATACACTATTGTGCCAACTTTTTGACCATCACCATTCAAACGAGTGAATCCTATATTTTTTTAAGGATTTTTTGTTACTTTAATAATAAAATATATTATTTAAATTTTAACGTCCATTTATTATTAACTACGAATTTTAGGACGGGTTATCTATAGGTTACCACCCTTTTCTAGCCAGGATAGGGGTGATGCCTTGTCTTTTTTCGAAAGAAAAGCCACCACCCCTAGTGGGAATCAAACCCACGACCTTTGGAACGGAGTGTTAAGAGCTCAAGCCTTAACCCTCACGGCTACCGGGTCTCCAAAAATAAAATATATGTAAAATGTTTCAAAATATTTTCTAATACAGTTTTTAATCTTGCTGCTACATAATTATAACCAACAATTTAGAAAATATTTAATGTTTCAAGGAATTTATCATCTTTCAGAATTTTTCCAAGGAAAGTATGTCTTGCGATTCCACTCATTATAGAATTATTTAATATTTCTTCATAGATTCTACCTGAATTCTGAAAAGTGACATCATACATTAGGGCTACTAATGTAACATAACATATTTCAAATTCTTAAAGTAACTGGCAGAAGTTGCTCCCCATAATCGTTTAAAACATTAACTTATATTTGCGATGTTTCGAACCTGTTTAGGTTCATCATCAGGCATCTACAAAGTAAAATTAAAAAAAAAAAAAATAGCAACTTCTCCTATGTCACTAATATCAATTCAAATACAATATATAAGGTATACAATAATATAATATAGTAGGTACCTTAAATTAAGTCGGGTTAAGGTCAATGAGATATTATTATATCTACCACTAGCTGAATACCCGTGCTTCGTCACAGCAGATAAGTAGTTATTTTATTATGTTAAATAATGTATTAGCAAAATTAACAGTACTACATAATTTTTTGCAGTTTATTATAGCATGGTCCCCGCCTTACTATATGTTATACATAAATTGATAAGTAATCGAAGTATAATGTTTCTTGACACTGTGGCGCAACGGACCAGTATGAAGAAACAGATAACCTAGAGATAACTCGTTATCTATAGGTCACCAGCATGTGTGTATATACGGGGGGGGGCTGAGGGGTCTGGATCCCCCCAAAATTTTGATTGATGGAACAATGTCTCTTAAAACCCTAAAAAATAAATTAAATAAGATCACTTAGTTCATAAAAAAATATTTCATTTTAGTTGTAATAGCGTCTTATTTGCTTAAAACTATTCCAACTTCTAAATTGTTAGTATTCCATACCCCGAAATGTTCCCAGCCACCCCGAAATTATTTCCTATATACACCCATGGTTACGTTAGAATTTAAAAATTTATGTTTCTCACATGTCATTTAGAAAAACCCATTATATTTGCGAGCATGGCCAAGAAGGGTTCTGACTGGGGATGTTGATGGGCGAGGAGGCTGTGCAAGGGTTCGGGATATTATTACCTCGGCTGGACCATTACGAGGTATAGTGAAAACTCTATGAGGGACAAGTTGAAATGAACTGCAATTAAAATGGTGATTTTGTCCCATCACCAAATAATGGTAAAATCACCATTTTAATTGCACTTCATTTCAACTTGTCCCCCATAGAGTTTACGCTATACTTGGTGATGGTCCATCCGAGGTAATAATATCCCGAACCCTTACACAGCCTCCTCACCTACGAGGTCTTAATTTTGCTGTGACACCGAAGCAAATCCCTGTCGAGGATCTAATCACCAGCATGGAGACAGCCCTCTATCTTGTAAATGATGACGTAGCCGATGAAATTAGATTAGAAGCTGCTCACATCATCAAAAGAGCACAACCACCTAAAACGAACGTTACAATCGCAGAAAGGAGAGCCTTACTCGACTTAAAGAGAAGAGATGATGTGATCATCACTAGAGCAGACAAGGGTAACGCTACAGTCATCCTGAGCCGGAAGGAATACGAGGAGAAAATGCAAATCCTCCTGGACCCACCAGCATCCACAGTCGGAACACTTCTTGGTAATGCTGGCAAATATAATGGGTGTTTCCAAATGCCATCTTGTAAACATAAATTTTATGGTCCATTTATTATTGACAGCAAATTTTAACCTGTACTGGTTAAACTTCTATTACTTGACACTCGTCCGGAGCGCCCCAGTGTCAAGAAACATTGCTTTGATTATTTATCAATTGATAAATAACTTATAGTATGACGGGAACCGTGCTATAATAAACTGCATAAATGTGTGTAGTAGTGTTAATTTTGATGATAAATTATTTAACGCAACAAAATAACTGTTATCTGCCGTGACCAAGCACGGGTATTCAGCTAGTACCTCATATATTGTATTTGTATTGGTATTAGTGACATAGGAGAAGTTTCCTTCTTATTCTTGGTTTTATTTTCTATTTTACATTGTAGATACCTGATGATGAACCTAAACAGGCTCGAAACGTCGCAAATGTAAGTTAATGTTTTAAACAATTTTGGGGAGCAACTCCTGCCAGTTATTTCAAGAATTCATTGATCCTTACCCACCCTCTTCAACTTAAATATTACAAATTATTAACATTCCCCCTTCGGTAAAAAATGTTGTTGCATTACAACAAAACTCGGTAAACATTGTCTTCAACTAAAGAGAAAGATGTTCTATAAAAATGAACGAAATTGGTCCATAAGGAATGGGGGCTTACTCCGGAAACAAATTATTAATTTGCCCATACCAAATCAAGCCTGACTAATGAGAAAAGTGTTGTAAATTAAAATTAAAAGGAAGGAAAATCAGTAATGTCATCCCCGACTAATAGAAAAATTAATGTAAATTTAGAAAAAAGTAAAATTGGTCCATTATAAAATTGATTTTGTGTTGGAACAAAGTCAATGTGCTTAGTCATGCAGCTTCTGCATGACAACTTTTATATTATAAATGTAACATTTTGATTTTTTTTCCCTTAATTTTGTATTAGCTATGTGTCTCCTGCAAGATCTCGTTCTGAACTAAACTGCATGAAGACTCCGCTTTCATCTCTCAGCCTCAGACAATCCCCTTCACCCGTAGTTGTGAACTTTAATGTCAACATCTCACATGGTAGTGACAATCAACAATTATAAGAGATAAATCAATATATCACCATTTTGGTTGTAATAATTGATTAATAATGATTTTAAATTCATATATTTGATGCATTATATGAAATCAACAAGCCTTGTAGAAGTCTTGTTCACAGCCCTGAGCTTTTGTTAAACCTTCACTTCTTATTTTAGAATCGTTCAGAGCAGGGCGACCAGATGGTCACTACAATATATATAAAAACAGCTGCTTAACCCTGGAGCCGCCACCTCGAGTGGCATTGGTTCAAAACCAAAAACCTAAATATTAAGCTTAATAATGATTCAAAGCACATTATTGTTAATGGTAATAAAATATTTGGATGTAAAATAAAATTATTTTGTTTAAAGCCTTCTGCTCAAATTCAGGAACATAAATATGCTTTAGTCCCACACAACAAATCTATGTAATATACTGTATAACATATAGTCTTCCTTTTTATACATGGCCACTGCACATGCGCGAGCGCCAGTGGACACTTATTTGTGACACCTTTTTGGAACGCTAGGTCCGCCCGATAAACCTATCTAATGTACTCTATAACATACAGTCATCTCTTTCGTACATGTCCCCTGTGCATGCACGAGCGCCAGCGGACACTTTTTTGTGGCACATACAGTCTCCTTTTTCATACATGGCCATCGTGCATGTGCAAACACCACTGTGCATGCACGAATGCAACTCTGCATGTGCGAACGCCAGTGGACACATTCTTGTGACACTTTTTTGTAAAGTTTTTTTCCAGTTTGGTCACTGCTAAAGCATATTTATGCTAAAATATGTAACAGAATGAAATTCAATTGAGGAATGGGAAACCAAAAGTAATGTGTGCTCTCAATCGGTATAACGTGGAATACCAAATAATATTTATACTAGCTTTCTTTAGGTTAAAACTAATTTTTGCAGCTTGGGCAAATATTAATTGAATGATTTTTTCAAACAGATTTTTACAAAATATAAAAAAAAAATGTTTTTTTCTAGTAAAGCTTTTTGCGAGTCTGACTTTTTTTTTTATTTTTAGTATATATTTTCTTACTTTATGTTACATCCTTTATTCGGGCAATGATAGCCACGTAGTTCTTTGCCCTAAAAAACAAATAAACAAACAAACATCCTTTATTGATCTTTGGATAATAGAAAACTTTTCTTTTGCAAGTTGAGAATTTACAATAATTTACTTGATATTGCAACTTAATTGCTTTACATTAAATTTGGCCATAGATGTTAAGAATTTTATTTATTTAAATGAAACAATCATTTATAGCTGTCTTTTTGCATTTTTTATTTATTAGTATTCCAATTATTGGTACTTGTTGTTAAAAAGTGTTCCAGAATATTTTTAATGCTGCATTCAATTATTTTCATGGAATTATAACAAATAAATGAAACAATTTTTGTAATAAATGGATTATTTTAAACTATGGAGATGGTTTGTTTACAGAAATATAAATTGCCTATTTGTTATTAGAATATTTGTTTAAATGATTAATTTTTCTTTTTTTCTCTCTTTATTTTTTCTTTTTTCTTTTTTTTTTTTTTGCATCGACTGCTAAGGTTTAAATGATTAATTACTCTTCAATTGGACATCATAATCAAATCTCATAATTAAAGGCAAATATATTGTTTTTCAACCAAATAATTGATTGTTTTGAGCCAACTATTTATTATTTTCATAGTGAATACTGAAACTTTTTTTAATTAATACCTAATTGACCCTTTACCGAAACCTCCGAATTTTCGTTGAAGGCGGACGGCGAATAATTAAAACTTTACTAAATAGTGTCAAACACATTATTCCCTCCCTAATTGTTTCGCACCCTTTTGATGCCTCTAGAGTCTGGACATGGTTTTACAAGTGGAAGATTCTCCTCCTCTAGTTGAGGCTGTAAGTTTTTATATTTTAACATGATCTCCTGAAGAGGCATTAAAAAGATTCAAAACATGTAGGGAGGAAATGAAGTGTTAGACACTATTTAGTGAAGTTTTCATTGTCGATCTTCCGCCTATAAAAAAAATTCGGAGATGAAAATTCTATAATATATATAAATAGCTCCGGAGCATAGTACTAACCACACTATCTCTCTAGTGTGCCATATGGTCAGAATCACATACCTCTACAGTATCTACACCTCTGTGGCCTGTTGTGGGACTGATTTTTTCCTATATATATATATATATATATATATATATATATATATATATATATATATATATATATATATATAGTTATATGTGTAGAGCCTAAGTTGAAAACTAAGATGTTCTAGGTAGTTGGTAACAGCTTATTAAGTCTTCAATTGTTTTGTATTTTATATCCACAGCAAAAATGTAATATAAAATACAAAACAATTGAAGACTTAATAAGCTGTTACCAACTACCTATATAAATATATTTATTTATATATATGGAGCAGGTCAAAAGAATAGTACTCCTTTTTCTTATGTACTACTTTATTGTTGGCATGCCATGATACATTAATCACAACTGCCAAAACCTCAGTTTTTCTTTCAAAAAGCCAGTAGTTTTTTAAAAAAAATACAAAAGTTTTAGTAGCTCCTCTACATTTTCAGATAGAACTCTCATTTTTGCACCTCTGAACTACAAATGATATGCAGAATAAACCCCTAAAGTTATGACATCTCAATGCAGGATACCAGGTGTATGTGTGAGTATATATATATATATATATATATATACACATATATATATATATATATATATATATATATATATATATATATATATGTAAATATAAATAGAAATTTTTATGAAATTAAGTAATACAGTTATTATATTTGTTACTAAACCTCGCTGATAAGTAAATGAATTTAATTAGAACATCCATTGGACAACTTATTTCAAGTTTTTTTTTTTTTAAGAATGCAAAAAAAAAAAAAAAAAAAAGCAACATGTTAGCCTAATATATTGGAAATAAAATTGATGGATTACGACCAATTTCACAAGATGAAATGATCTTTGGCAACAAAAATAAGGCAGTAGGAAGTTTCATTCATCGCTATACCTCATTGGGAAGAGTCTTCCTTTGGAGGCCTTTTTGATTCTCACTAGTCTCATTGGGCCTATAGAATAGTAATGGAAAGTCTGCATATTCAAGTATCCGAGACCTATGTCCACTTACTTGCCAGCCAGCTGCTGTGGTGGTTCAAGCAAAGAACACAAGAACTAACAATAATGAATAAAAACTGGCAATTGTATTATTCTTGCATGGACATATATAGAAAATAATTTCAGCAGTGGTTGGGAGAGGGGGTTATGGAATTCTGTCAATCTAGAACTTTTTGAATTTACTAATCTTGTAGTTAAGTATGAAGCAGTATCTAAGAAGGCTGTCATCTTTTTTTTTTTTTTTTTAAGGCGCTTTGACAAATCTTGGCCATTAGCGCCGGCCTCCAGGGTGCAGCCAGGAATTTTCTCAGCGAGCCATGAGATGAGAAAATTCCTGTCGCCGGTGGGGATCGAACCCACCATCTTCCGCTTTTGAATCCAGCGCGCTAGCCACTAGACCACGGGAGACCCCGCTGTCATCTGTTATATTATGTTTTGTTTAGATCAGCTGTTTCATTTGTAATTCAGTATGAATAAAAACTTCTTTGAGCAATGTTTAATTTAGTTGTTGAGACATAAATTATAAAAGGTTATGGGCCCAGATCGCTCAATCTGCGTCATTCTTGTGTCTCAATAAGTTCAATCGCGAGTTATGGTGTTATGAGAACATTGAAACTCAATCAAGCTTATTCATTTCGCGGTTTCTAATCCGTTTTGCGGTTTTCCCTTCATCTGATCATTGTGCGAGTACATTAATCAGTTTTTCCTTCGATCATGGAATTCGTGAAGGGTATCAAGCCGTTGAAAGGAGCTGAAGATTGGCCTCAGTGGAAAGATAAAGTGATGGAGTACTTTAACGCGGTCGACATTATTGAAGGTAAGTCTTTTAAACCTGAACTTTCAGAAACACCATCAAAGGCTGAAAGAGAGAAACTTGGAACAAAACCGCGGCCCAAGCTAAAATGGTTTTATCTCAGTGTGTCGGTGACGAGCTCCATCAACGAATTTCGCGCCGTTTATCTGCTAGGGAGGCTTGGGAAATTTTAACGAATGAATTTGACAATAAAGCTGAAGACCAACTTTTTCGTCAATGTCTAGATTTCTTTTGCATTGAATGGACTGATAACGAAGACGCTCCCTCGATTTTAGCTCGTATTAAAAACCAACATCGGGATTTTTCTGCTGGCTTAAAAAAAAAATCAGTCCCGTAACAGGCCAGAGGGGCAGATTCTGTAGAGGCATCTGATTCTTGACCATACGGCACACTAGGGAGATAGTGTGGTCAATACTATGCTCCGGCCGCCTGATTTTCCCCTTGGCTGCTTCGACTGCTAGAGTCATTAGCACCCAAGGTACCCATTATTAGTTTAATTAATTAAAGGCTGGGTAAGCCTAGGGACGATCTGGGACCCCAAATCCAACCCTCGAACGGCAGCTCTAGAAGAAAAAATCTTTAGTGCGCGCTCGGGTTTTGAACCTGGTCCTCCAGTTCATTAGTCGAGTGCTCTACCACTGAGCTAACCTCGCCCCCTTCTGCTGGCTTAAAGACTCGTAAAATCGAAACCGTCGAAAGTCTTTTAGACCTTCTTTTCGTGTCAAAAGTCCTTCATATTCTCCCCAAACGGCTTGAAACGTTCAAGTCGAGCTATCTACTTCTAAAGGAAAACGACAGCAAAACAGTCGACGATATATCGTCCGCGCTCATTCTTCATAAGAGAAATGTCGCTCCTATATCTACATCAAATGTGTCAGGTGAAATTTTGGAGGTACAAAGCAACAACAAAAGCAAGTTGGTTCGGAAAACAAATAAGAATCATTTTAATCGTCCTAGAATGGAAACTCCTGCAGTTGGGGGGAAAAGACCTGCTGACGTTATTTGCAAGTATTGCAATTTGAAAGGACATTGGTTGAAGCAATGTGCCCGCTGGAAAAACGATGGTCAACCACCATATCCTGCTCGCGCGAGTGGAACAGGAAACAGTAAAACTTCGTCCCCAACAGTCAACAAAACCAAGTTGGCGCTATTGTCTGTTAGTAGTGACGTCTGGGCAGTATCTACTGGTGGATAGACAATGGCGTGACCAAACATATTACCCACAATTTTAATTGGTTCACAAAATACAAGCACTTTTCTGGAAATTGCGTGGTAACCGCGGCGGACAACAAAAAACTTAGAGCTCTCGGCAGCGGGGAAATCCAGATAACAGACTATTCTAATGGCCAGTTGAAAAGTTCGACTCTCACCGACGTGTGGTATGTCCCAAATATTTCTCGAAACCTCTTCTCAGTTCTGGCAGCTCACGATAGAATTCCTACCGGTAAATTCGAGTCGAATCAACACGAGTGCAAATTCAAGGTCGATGGAAAAGTCGTTTTCACAGGAGCCTGAGAGCAGCATGGAACGCTGTATCGAGCATCGTTTTACCCAGTTCATCCTGAGGAGCCATGTGTCAACATAGTTGAAGGCACGGATACCTTGCAACTATTCCACGAGCGATGGGGTCACATGGATAAGCAATATGTACGAGCAAAACTGCAGTCTGAACTAGGTATTGCGGTAAAACCAAGCAAAGAGCTCTGTGGGCCATGTCAATTTGGAAAGGCGCACCGGCAGCCATTTGGCACCAGAGTTCGATCATCCAGACCAGGTGAATTGATGTCAGGAGATGTATGTGGTCCTTTTGACAAATCATTCAATGGGCGCAGATATTTCATTGTTATCAAAGACCACTTTTACATTTCCGTTTTCGTTTCGTCGCACGGGGAAAATCAGCCGTGAAAGATGCTATACGAGAAGTATTGGCCAAGGCTCGAACAGTCGGTCATCAATTGAAAGAATTCCTCAGCGACAATGGAGGAGAATTCGATAATAAAGAAGTTCGCGCTGTACTTCACGAATTTGGAGTTACTCAAAGACTCACTAACAAAATGGTGCAGTAGAACGTGAAAATCGAACCATCGTCGAAATGGCACGAACGTTCAAGTATTTTAACCCAGACGTTGAGTTTCCTGTAGCTATTTGGGCCGAACTAGTTGTCACTGCCGGCTATATTCTAAATCGAGTAGGAAAATCATCAATCGAGGGCAAAAGTCCTCATGAAGTTTGGTTTGGTCAAAAACCACGGATCAAACATTTGCGAATCGTCAGTTCCAAGTGCTACGTTCATATCCCCGCGCAAAAGAGGAAGAAGATGGACTCAAAAGCAGTAGTTGGATATCTCGTTGGGTATGATGGCGATGAACGATACAGACTATATGTACCCGAGAAACGAGAGTATTGTGTTATCGAGAGACATCATCTTGCAAGAGAAAATAGGTGATTGTGAAGAACGTGTATCCTTACCTATAAAAATAGAGGACCCAACCATCCAAAAGGAGAATTGTGAAAAATAAACGGAAGAAAGGACTGAGAAATCGGACGCAGTTCTATCGGAATCATCTTCATCTGAAGATGAAGAGGAAAATGCAATTGGACCAGGCACCCGAAGAAGTTCGCGAAAACGTCAAAAACCCTCCTACCTGAATGATTACGTCACAGTTGCAGAGGGGTTTCTTGTGGAGGCATTTTGTTCCTAAAACTACTCGATTAAGGGAAAGTGTTGAATTTATTAATCTTGTAGTTAAGTATGAAGCAGTATCTAAGAAGGCTGTCATCTGTTATATTATGTTTTGTTTAGATCAGCTGTTTCATTTGTAATTCAGTATGAATAAAAACTTCTTTGAGCAATGTTTAATTTAGTTGTTGAGACATAAATTATAAAAGAACTTGAGAACTTGAGGGGCAGATACTATTGAGCTATCTGAGTCATGACCATATTGCTATGTAGGGAGATAGTGGGGTCATTGCTATGCTCCGGTCTCTTGATTTTCCCCTTTGCTGCTTCAACTGCTAGGATCATTAGCAGAAAGGTACACATTTTTTTTTTTTTTTTTTTTTTTTTTTTTTTTTTTTTTTTTTTTTTTTTTATCGGCGCATCAACTATTTGGCTTGTAGCGCCGGGCTATCTACCAGGTTATCACCCTTTTATAATGCCAACAGCACGTGGTCGGTCACCTATTCAGGTACTGACCACGCTCGACGTTGCTTAACTTCGGTGATCTACGGGAACCGGTGCTTTCAACGTGGCTGTGGCCGTTTGCGGTAAACGTTAATAAATTAATTTAAGGCCTAGGGATGGTCAGGGAGGCCGAATTCAACTCATGAACGAAGACACTAGAAGATAAAAATCTTTAGTGCTTGCTCGGGATTTGAACACAGGCCATGGGCGTGTATAGAAAATAATTTCGGAGGGGGCTGGAAAAATTTCCAGGGGGGGGGGCTGAGACCATTTCCGGTGTATGGAATACTAACAATTTAGATCTTGGAAGAGTTTTAGCCAACTTAAACGCTGTTACACCCAAAATAGAGTATGTTTTATGATCTTATTTAATTTATTTTTAAGGGTTTTTTGAAATTTTTACCGATCAAATTAAAATTTCGGGGGGAGGGGGCTGCAGCTCCCCCTTATATACGCCCATGCCTCAGGTCCTCCAGCATATGAGTCCAGTGCTCTACCACTGAGCTGACCTCGCCCCCCCCCCGATTCACAGGAACTGTGTCATCTTAGTGATTTTCCATATAATCTAGGCGCATGGTATTGCGCCAGGCCAAGTTCCAGCCTACGCAAACTGTTTGTATATTACAAGACGTATTAGAGCTATTTACCCCCTAATAACTTTAAACCAGTTAAAGATAAACTTATGAAATTTTACAAAGGTATTATATTACTAGATGAGAGTAAAACTAGAAAATTTCATAATTCTGCATTGAAGCGTTTCAGAGATATAGGCGATGGAAAAACGGAATTTATACCAATCACTAACTCATCAAAATTATTAGGGACTTCCCGAAAAGCTAGAGACTTGAAATTTGAAGGATGATAGACATTAGGGTGTTATTAAAGGAAAGAATAGAAAAATCCTGAAGAGTTGGATTTGACCCCGCACCCAGGTGGGTGCCCCTTTGTACTTGTTGTTACTTCAGAAACCCATCATTCCTTCCGAAACCTATAACATGCGGTATCAAATGAATCGTCTCGGTAAGGAGAACCTATATTTGATGTTTTAAAAAACATTTAGACGCATCTTAACATATGTTAATGCCTATTATTTACCTATCTATCTTAATAAGTGTCAGTCAAGGGCATTTCCAAATAATGATCAGACTAGAAGGGATTATAAAGTTATAAAAAAATAAAATACCGACACGATAAAAAGTAAACAGAATAATAAAACATAGTTCACGTCCCCGCGTCATCCTTCAAGCCGAATATCGACGGTACCAACTCAAAATTCACTTACAAACGTCCGTCAAACAGGAGCTGCATAACTAAGCACTTTCCTCAGATTTTTTGTTGTGTAGAAGAACACTACAAAGTACTTACTACATTACTGAATAATTTGCTGTAAATAACCTATATAAATAAAATAAGAACGTGAATAGTTCTGCTCATTTACATTTCTTATGAGAACTGTTCAATTATTAATTTTGTAAATAATTTGCTTCCAGAGTTATGTTAATACATGATACTGTACTACTTAATAAATACACAAAAACTTCATTTTCAGAGGGAGATAGCGCTCCTAGCGGCGGCTTCGGGAACCTACGTCTGGCGGGCTAAATCTAATGAGCTTAAAGTAAACCCCCCTTTCCGATACACCGATTTACTTTATTTTTACAACACTTCTTTCTCATGAGATACTCACGACGTATACCGCGTTTCGTTACAATACAGCAGAAATTACGAGAAAGAAATTTTTCAAAAACTCTGTCATGAGTGCAACCTCAATAGCTACTTTCCTTCGGAGGAAAGTGCTAAAAAGTATTGATATCCCCCAAAAAATTAACGTTGAAAAAAAAAGAGGCCAAGTTCCAGGCCCTTCCCAAAAACAGTTTTCCTACGAAAGTTATATCATAGTATTGGGAAAACTGTTAGGCTTTAATACCTTGTCAAGAACCTAATAATACCCTTTCACATATTTGTGCATTTTCAGCACAAATAAAAATGGGGCTGGACGAAGAATTTAATACAACCAGTTTGTGTATATCATGTATATTTTAAACTTTCAATCATAAACAATACGCACTGTGAATTTTGCAAAAACATCTATTTTGACCTTAAATGAATGTGAAATTTACTTTTAATTGGGTACTCAGCACATCAATATTGTTCTCAACCTTACAGTTAAATATTAAACGTAAATGTTGACAACCCGAGAGCGGCAGATAGATACGAAATTCAAGAAAGTTCAAGGTTTTTAATGTAGGGTCTTTGTTAATAGACTTTGTTGAAACTGACATTGTTCCCAACTCTAGTTGTATCAATTTTTAATTACTAATTCATATAAGGTCACTCAGAAGTTCACCTATGGTGTCATGTTTCACAAAGATGACCATTTCAAAAAACCCCTTACCTCTATGGTCTTTAAGACAACCAACCTATTTGGCGATCAGCGGATTGCTTTAGGCTATCTTGTGTGGAAGATACTGCACCTTATCGAGAGGGAGTTTAGATGTTATATGCCAATGTAGTTTTCCTTTGATTTATTCCTATATATGTTTAAGGGATCTAGTGATGATTTCCTGATCTCTCATGCCCCTGTTTTATGTACCAAATTTCCATGGTTAGTCAAATTAATTTTTTATTTCTGTTCTAATATTAAATCTCTTCTTTGAAACAAATAATTTTAAATTTTAATTTCCTTTTTAAGACCTAAATTGTTCTTCAAAATTGAATGAGTTGGCTTATTAATAGAGAAATGTGTAAATTCTCAATGCAATAATTTTCTAGTAGAGCAAAATATAAAAAATGATATGATTTAATATCTTAGTGTTATTTTATAATAGACACATAGGGCTCCAAAGGCCTGATAAAATCTTTGTTGTTTTTCCCCTTCATATTTTCTACGTAAGATAACAGATGAAGTTGAACTAACATATTTTCTGCTTATTAATACAATTAATGCTTTCTGTCAGCTCTATGATCTAATTTAGTTTAATGTCTGAGTTCAGGTCTATATTTTGTTAACCGTCTGTTTAATGATATAGTATTATGCCAGGAAATTCATTCATTTTATAAAAGTATGCAATTAAATGAAGTTCAAATCCCTGTTGTTGTTTTTTCCCCTAAGTTTATTATTGTAAATGATTTTTTTTTTAATAAGGACGTTAACTAAAGGTTTTTGATTTTATAAAATTGCTTAATTTACTTTGGCTCCATTTTATCCATACAGTTTAAATATTCATTTTTGACAATTCCCATTGAAACTTTTTCTATGCCCAATCTGTCATTATTTGTTTTATCGAGCCTCTCATAATGCATCTGCCAACTTAGATGCCCAGTTTTATCCTAAAAGTTCAAATTTATCTACTCTCATTTTTTATTTAGTTTGTAATATGAAGTGTTTTGAAGTGCCATTAGGGGGGAAATACTTCAAGATATTTGCTCTTAATAAAATTGACCTTACTTCACTAAACTCAATTCAATTAGTGTGGGCTATGATTTTTCCTCACTGTAAGTGTCATGAATGAATATTAAGACAAATCTCTTTTCTAATTCAGCTTTTTTCATTGTAGCCTCTTATTGTTGCACTGAAAATTTAGTTTTTAAGCTTATCATAGAGTTAAGGCTGTGGAAGGTCGTGTTGTTTATGAGGCTGTTCCACAGTGAGTTTAACTCCTCCTTCACGATTTAACTTCAAGTAAAATAAGTTATTTGCTTTTTCAAGTGCCTCATGTTTTCAATAGTTTAATCTTAAAGAAATTTTGATTCTCATTGCATATAGAACTGACACAAGCAAAAATTAAGTACTCTCTATCAAAGTATATATAAGGAAAAAATTGTTTTCAGTTAAACATTTATTGTCATTCATCAATTAATTTTTTCATTGATTTTCCAGATGCGATGGTGATGAGATGAGGCGTAACCATCTGGTTGGCATTCTACTACTTTCGCTATTTACTTGGGTTTTTATTATATATGTGCTTCTTTGGAATCGTCCTGCACACAATTCTGTAAGTTCTTCAATGCCGTATTGTGTGTAGTATTTTTTTCTGATATAATTGCTATTGGCTATAATATTAATTACTAGCCGAATACCCGTGCTTCGTCACGGCAGATAAGTAGTTATTTCATTGCGTTAAATAATCTATCAGCAAAAAATTAACGCTACTACATAATGTTTTGCAATTTATTATAGCAGCCCCCCCCCCCCCGAAATTTTGAATTGATGGTAAAATGTGTCTTAAAACCTTTAAAAATAAATTAAATAAGATAATTTCATTTTAGTTGTAATAGCGTTTTATTTGCCTTAAACTATTCCAAGTTCTAAATTGTTAGTATTCCATACCCCGGAAATGGTACCAGTCCCCCCCCCCCCCCGACATTTTCCTAGCCACTCCCCCGAAAT
Organism: Gonocerus acuteangulatus; assembly: GCA_946811695.1. NCBI lineage: Eukaryota > Metazoa > Arthropoda > Insecta > Hemiptera > Coreidae > Gonocerus > Gonocerus acuteangulatus. Next base: position 11,429,869 of record OX328125.1, read on the forward strand.
TATTTCGTACATACCCCCGTGGTTACCAGTAACAGCAGCATACCAATACATGTTAAATTTTGTTGTCAATAGTAAGTGTACGGTAATATTTAAAACTTTATGTTTCCCCCATGTCATTCAGAAACAACCATTATATTTGCGAGGTTCGGGATATTATAACCTCGGATGGACCATCACCAAGTATAACGAAAACTCGTTAATGAAATGAACACAGCAATTAAAATGGTGATTTTGTCCCTCATAGCATAAACTCCATGAGGGACAGTTTATTTCTAGTAATTCAAGGTTTGCCATCATAGTGGAAATTAACCTCAATTAAAAATAATACTATGGAATAGATAATGTACGGTAACAGCTGTTCTGTTATCGTCCTAGCAATGCATGCTACCTAGGCTTGGCTGCTCTAACCAACTAAAACTTTAAACCCCTCTAAAAATACTTAAAAATTTGAATATCAAAAAATCCTTTCTTAGTGAGTGCCTACATTATATAGGGAGTGTCCATGCAAAATTTCAAAATTTTCTGTCGAGCGGTTTGGGCTGGGGGATGATAGGTCAGTGAGTGAGTGAGTGGTATTTGGCAAATATATAGTAGACTAGCTGAATACCCGTGCTTCGTCACGGCAGATAAGTAGTTATTATATTGCGTTAAATAATGCCTCATTAAAATTACGTTACTATACAATTATGTGCAGTTTATTACAGAACGGTTCCCGTCATACTATATTTTATTCAATGGGCGTTAAAATTTAAAAGTTTATGTTTCCAAGAAGTCATATGGTAACACCCAATATATTTACGAGTATTACCAAGATTATAGGCGAGGAAGCTGTGCAAGGGTTCCGGATATTATTACCTCACCTGGAAAACCTAAGGATATGCCATACATCACGGTTTGACCGGGACTGACCCGGTATTTTGCAATTGTTTCGGTGTCCCGCCCAGTTTTATCAATGTCCCGGAAAAGGCTGTAAGATGTAAAAAGTAATGAATTCATGTTTATAAGAATCTTTTTTAAATCGGTTACTTTTCTACAATCAACATTTTTACTACTGCTCACAGTGTCAAAGAAATGAGAAGTAATCTAACTGTAAAACGCTGGAACTACCTGCACAGCGCTGCCAGCTGCCAGACACTACTATTTGGCTGAGAGATTGTTTTAAGAAAATCAAGTAGCAAAAAAAGTTCCGTTCTTATTTTTAAGGTTTGGGTAGACTAACAGTTTAGGATCCCCCCTTCCCGTTAGTTGCTAGGCTTAAAACTCACCAACCATTTTGCTTATAATTTGTACTCTTTTTATCCCCCCCCCCCCTGGTATGCCCATCCCATATTAATGTGTCCCGGTTTAACTCTCCAAAAATATGGCAAGCCTATCTGACGGGGACAGGCAGAAAAGAAACGCAATTAAAACTCTATGAGGGACAGTTAATTTCTAGTAATTCAAGGTCTGCCATAATAGTTGAAATTAACCTCAATTAGAAATAAAACTATGAAATAGATAATGTACGGTAACAGCTGTTCTTTATCGTCCTAGCAACGCAGGCTGCCTAGGCTTGCCTTCTCTAACCAACTCAAACTTTAAACCCCCCTAAAAATGCTTAAAAATACGAATATCAAAAAATCCTTTCTTAGCGAGCGCCTACGTTATATAGGGAGTGTCCATGCAAAATTTCAAAATTTTCTGTCGAGCGGTTTGGGCTGGGCGTTGATAGATGAGTGAGTGAGTGGTATTTGACAAATATATAGTAGATTAAATATTAAAATTAATTATTTATTTAAAACAGATCTTCAAAATTTATTTTTTCAAATTAATATAATAACCTTTTTTTTAACCAACTGAAATGAATTTTCGTAAGATTGATAAATACGCTGTGCTTATAGCATCCCAAAACATTTGGGCAGCACACTTTATTTTTATAAATAAAGAATTTCTTTCTTCTTTCTGGTTAGAAATTATTTAGGATGAAAGGCTGATGCAAGAATCTAGATGAACGCTTAACCTAGTCTTCTTATCAGCTAGATGGTCATGTCACCTCCATATATTATACACTAGCCGAATACCCATGCTTCGTCACATCAGAAAAGTAGTTATTATATTGCGTTAAATAATGCCTCATTAAAATTACGTTACTATACAATTATGTGCAGTTTATTACAGAACGGTTCCCGTCATACTATATTTTATAGATAAATTGTTAAGTAATCAAAGTACATATCGTCAATGCAAATGCAAAGTAACGAATGTGAAAAAATGCATCTTTCACTGTCAATCTTTACTAATTGCTGCTGGACTTATGTACGGCAAATTCTTGAATCTTAGATCACTCTATTAAAGGGAAAGTATTCCACTATCAAAAGGTCAAATCTGCCGAAAATTTGACTGTCCAAAAAAAAGTTATGAATAAATGCTTTTCCTCTCTGAAAAGTGGTGATTTTCACATTCGATACTTTGCATTTGTAGCGACGATATAATGTTTCTTGACACTGAAATGAACCGCAATTAAAATGGTGATTGTGTCCCTCATAGCTTAAACTCTATGAGTGACAGTTTATTTCTAGTATTTATTATTTATTTCAATTTTAACTTATTTCTCGTAATTCAAGGTCTGCCATCATAGTTGAAATTAACCTCAATTAATAATAATACTATGAAGTAGATAATGTACGGTAACAGCTGTTCTTTATCGTCTTAGCAACGCATGCTGCCTAGGCTTGCCTGCTCTAACCAACTAAAACTTTAAACCCCTCTAAAAATACTTAAAAATTCGAATATCAAAAAATCCTTTCTTAGCGAGTGTCTACGGTCTACTGGGAGTGTCCATGCAAAATTTCAAATTTTTCTATCGAGCGGTTTAGGCTGGGCGATGATAGGTCAGTGAGTGAGTGGTATTTACAAATATATAGTAGATTTTTTTTTTTTTTATTCGAGCTGTTTCCTTAAAACCACCCACATATATTTTGATATATTTCACACGTGTACTTACATTTGTTGTAATCTTTTATTTTAAATTTTTGTAAGAAGTGTTTTGCATATCCTTGATCGGTCAGGAATTGTGTGAGTTGGTAGTTTCAACTCGTAAGAATATTATGATTTTTGTCATTTATTAGAGGTATAAAGTTACGGCAACTAGGGGATTTTGTCAATATAGTTCCACAGTCCTTTCTTAGTTTCGGGACTGAAAGCCACCGCTGTGACAGCTTTTTTCTATGTCTAGCCCTAAGTTTCGTAAGCTCTAGTCACTTTTGTATCCGCTGGAGTTGAACCCACTAAGCAAGTCATTTTATCTTTTACCATTTATTTTTCATACTATGATTTTATAATAATTATCGAAGTTTAACCCCTGGTGTACATGAAGTGTCTGACAGATAGGAGGAAAATTTTAGTGAAGTATGTTGGCAGCAGTAAGCATCTAGATTCTAGCTGCTCACTGCTGCCAACATCCTTCTCTGAAATTTCCCTCGAACACTTTACACAAACCAAGGGTTAAGATGAAAAATATTAGAATTGATTGTCTATTACCAGTGCTTATAATATTTATATATTTTACATTTCAGATAATTTCACCAGACACCAACATAGGCCTAACTCAACTTGAAGCACAGATAGCAGAGGAATTCAAAGCGAATGCTCTGCTTATGCGCAATGTGAAGAATGCTATCCACGAGCAGTGTAAGTCTTGGCAAAATCTTAATAGTCATCATCCTCATGATGTGATCTTAATCAATATGACGATCTTATTCATTTATTCTTAAAGATAATTTAGAATTTTGTAGTTTATTTTTATATTCTAAATAAATTAGGATTGAATGATTAATGTTGTTTTAGTATTAAGAAGTTGATAATCCTGTCTCCCGTGTTATCTCCAAAGCACTTTTCAAATTTTAGATCTGTAGGTTTTGTAAGGATTCTATGGCAACCGAATTGTTATAATTATCCGGAAATCATATGCAGGATTTCTATGGGGTGTGGGGTTCTCATCAGAGGGAGGGGGGTAAGTTGCCACATGAAAGAATTGTGTTATTATTAATATTACTACTACATAAGTACTAATTTTTTAATAGGAAGACTAGGATAGCCAAAACAAATCTATTGATTTATTATTCCCTGTTGCCGTTTACCCTGTTTATTATTATTCCATAAAGTAAGTACATTAATGAAATAATGTATTAATGAATTCATATAAGTGAAACCACGGTAGCAAATTCGCGAGTTATTTTTGCTGGACTGGACTCTATGGAAAACATGTCTCTTACTTATTTAATTATTAAACTGACAAGAGGGACCATGGCCAAAGTTGTGGAAGTCTAAAAATAAATAAATAGTTATTTTAACCCACTGAATAATTATGATTGCATTAAAAACAGCAAAATTTTGAACTTACTTAAAGTTTTGAGATTTGGTTACATAAATTGAATAATAATCAGGCATACAGCTTATTTCTTGCTTATTATGATTTATTGCTGTTACAATTATTCCTAAAGTTAGAAATTATGAGAAACATTAATAATTTCAAATTTTGACTAGTGGAAGCACGTCGTATTGAGGCCGAAGAGAAGGCAGCTGCCGATGAAGAGGAAAGAAAAGAAGATGAAAGAAGATTACAAGTAAGATCCTATTATATCATCATTCTTTCCTTTAAAATTATTGTATTTTGATGGAAAATAAACCCTTTTTTCTTTAATCCTTTCCTTACTCCAAGCCATTACCCTGAGCTCTAAGCCACTATACTGCCACTTGCTTTCCACCTTCCTCCTCAATTCTTGATTTACTAATGCTCTTAAGCATTTTATGAACTTCTGTTTACGAATGTCCACTAGATAGCAGTGATTCCATTCATTACCTAACACTAACCCAGGACCACAGATTATTTGTTCTAATCTGGGTTTTTGTTCTTCTTTACAGGAAAAAGAGTTGCATTGTTTGTTCCTCTAAAGGGGTAAAAACAGATATAATTATACTAAATTATTTTTTAAAAATCTGCCTGAACATCTACTTAAAGGATGGTGGCTTCCAAAAATATATTACAAATTACCAAACAGTTATATTTATAATTTTTTTTTATTTGAAAGAGCCAACGTTATGGAAATATGAAACATTTAAATATTCAACGACTTATCTGTTAACCAATTTTTAAAGAACAAAATTCAAAACCTTATATATTAATCTATGATTTTTAAAGAATATTCGTAGATATTAATTTTAAAATAAATATTCCTCATTTATAATTATTTCTCATTTAACCCTTCAAACGTTCTAAGCGCAAATATGCGGGCGTGAAAAGCAATGCCCCCTCCACTCTAGAAACATATGTACGTTCTGGGTTCTACACTCGCCACAATCGGCTTGAGTTTTCCTTTATTATCAATTATATATATAGATAAGCATATAATGCAATATTAATTTAGTGTAAAATATGTGCTCCAGTCTTTCATTTGCTTGCAAAATGATTGTGTTGCTTACTGTTATTAAGAAGGACTTAACAATCCAGTTTTGGAAATTTTCATGGAACATCCTTTACGACTTGAAAGCAAATCAATTAATAAAATCACTTGCTTGTTAAATACAAGCTTAGTAAAAAATAACATCGCCAGGTCTCAACATCGCTAGATACTAATACAGAATAACGTTGTTAGGTCACAAAAAAGAATTACATCACCAACTCTCAATATAGAATAAAATTGCTTGTTTACAATTCACAATAACATTACTAGGTCTCAACACATAATAACCTTTCTTGGTCACACCACAGAATAAAATTGCTAGATCACAATACAGAATAACTACGCTAGATCACAATACAGAAAGAATAACATTGCTTGGTCACAATACAGAATAACATCACTAAATCGTAAATAACTTCCTAGAAATTGTTGTAACGACCTTCAATTCTAAATATTTTTTAATTACAAATTATATATAAAAAAAAGTCAAAATATTAATTTAATCCTTTCATTTCCAATGTTTTCCACTCAGATAGTTAAAAGATTATCAAAAAGGCTGATTTTATTAAATTGTTAAAAAGTGATTATATTTTTAGAAAATTTTAACTAATTGTTAAAGATCTGAAGGCATGAATTTATAAATATACAGTTAGCAGTACATTTCTTCATTTTGTTATTTGCCTTCTGAAGAGATGGTTAAATAGTATATTCCCAATTAAAGATTTTCTAGTATAAAAACTATATTTAATATTCTATACTGATGATTAATTATCTTGAAAGGGCTCCGCTGGAGAGGGCGTAGTGGCTGTTGTGGTTTTCGCTTGCAACAGGCCAACCGTTACAAGATGTTTAGAGCAGTTGATTCGTTATCGTCCATCGGCAACCCAATTTCCTATTATAGTTAGCCAAGATTGTGATCATGAGGTGACTTCACAAGCTATTTCAGCTTTTTCAGGACAAGTTTTCCATATTAAAGTGAGTATGTTATCTACAATTATTTTTTTTTCATGTAGATGCTAAGTTTAGTTTTGCTATTTCAAATAATTTGCAAGGGAATCAAATTGACTCCTGGGCACAACCCTTGTGATTATTTTAAAAGGGAGAATGATAATAAAACAATATTTTCTTTAAACCTTGGAGTGCTGCGAGTTGACCTGTCCTATCAATCTCTGGGTGCGGTAAGCCTGCAATGCAATACTTGCTTGTCCCTGATGTGGCATACTTTTCTGAGCATCGTTCATTTATTTTCCCATTCTCCTTTTTGATCCGAGGCTGTGGATCCGCAGTAGTGGAGATAAACATATTTACACAATGTACATGTTTACAATATTTATATTATTTCAAAATTTACATAAGTTCTCCCACTGTTTTGATCTGTACACTTTTTTATACATTACTTTTGATTTAATAAATTTTGTAGTGTGTGATACTGTATGATAAAGAGAAACGAGTACAATGTAACATTGCATTCCTTGCAGAATATTTTGAATGCATTCTCGGAAACAAAGGAAAGGAGGGATCAAAAGAATTATAGAGATGGGCGAGGTACATACAGCCCGATAGACGAAGATCATTGCTTGTCTTCCAGCGAGATATAGTAAAAAGGACATCTAAATGAATGGTGGTGGTGAAACAAGGAACTATTAGTTCCTCTAAAATCCCCTAGATAGAACCAAGAACAGAACTTGTGCAGAAGTCTTCCGCATTCAACACTCTAACTCGTAATACAGCGAGAAGAGATGTACAAATCAATAGATCCAGGGAGACGGCTCTCTTCGACTTGAATTCATCCTCACCCAGGGCACAGCCTACCTCGATTTGTACAGCAGACAACTGCACTCTAAGGGTTGATAAAAGATTATTAGTCTACAGATCCCACTCTTCTGTGAACAAATATATTCTCAAATCTTTAACTCTTGGAAATACTAACCAGTCAGGTTGGGATTTTTGTGCATATTCCATTAAACCACTTTATAACGGGACTATATCCACCATAGGTGACTTCATTTTCAAATCTATATATTTTCTCTCTGAAGTTTGACATCTCTGCATATATTAACTAACCATACCTGTTTAGTTGACAATGCACTCAAGTATAAAATGGAAGCATATTGGTTCAAATCTCACTCTGATGAATTATTTTGTCTAGAAAATGAAGGTTTAAAAATTAAGTCGTTGGCAGCGTATTATACAGTGATAAAAGTTAATCAAAAATTATCCACAACTGTTGAAAACCAACCTAAGAAGATTGAAAATAAACCATTATAACATTTTTATTTCCATCATACAGGTTTTGTGAATTAATTTATTAATTAAGTATTGAATGTTTAAATAATTTCTTTTCTAGCAACCAGATCAGAGTGAAATCTTTGTTCCTCCAAAGGAGAAGAAATTTCGAGGTTATTTTAAAATTGCACGGCATTATGGTTGGGCACTCAATCAGACATTCTTTCTTTATAACTTCACCACTGCTATTATAATCGAGGGTAATTATACCTTATTAAATATTTAAATTTAAATTATAATGGGATTTACTATTAAGAAATCTCTCAATTTAAATGGCGTTTACAATTAAGAAATCCTTAAATGAAAGCCTAAACTATTGTTTTATTTAGGATTGTTTGTACAATTATTCCATCTATTTGTGTTTATGGTCTATTGTTCATTATTTGCTGGCTCTTTTATGAAGTGCCTGCTTTATTGAAGTTTAATTGAAGGTCAAGGATCAATTTAATTATACAAATAATGAGCATGTTATTATCAATGTTAGTATAACATATTATTATTATGGCCTAGTAATAATAATGATAATAGATGCTGACTCTTCGCCCTCACATGCACCTTTGCCTGTAAAGAGCCATTGTGCCGAGTATTAAATTCTAATCTTCTTAGACAGGGATGCTCAAACTTGAACTGCTGGTGATCTTCCTCAATATTGTTAGACTATGATTGATCGACTCTGAAAGGCTGGGCTGCAAGTTTGTGTGATGCAGTATTATCTTGGAGTGTTTCATGGCATAGGTATTAGCTCAACTTAAGTATGGGTCTGCTCTAAAATGTCAATGAAAAAATCATAATTATTCCTAATTGCGAATTTCTTGGTTCTTACAAAACAAACATGTTCTAGTGTCTAAACTTAACTAAAGAGTGGCTTTGGACGTTGACGCATGGCACTGTATGTCCTCAGCATTCTTTTCATAAGATGGTAGCTAATTACTGCGTGCTAATCGCAATCAGGATCATATATGTTCGTCAGTTAGTCGATTGCGATATTTTGACTTAATTGTCTTCATTTCATTGCCGCTAGCATGGGGTTATTAAGATAAAGGAAAATGGTGGGGGATAATTGTGGATCGAATAAACTTTAGTTGTTTATTCATTACATTTTGTTTTAGTTATCTACCTACTAAAACCAAATCTGTGAATAGTTGTGTATCGGAAATATTTTCTCGAGATCGACCCCAAATGCACAGTGCTCAGTCATGATTTCAATCATGCTCTTGAGATCAGTTTCCTTCTAAATTATTTCTGTGAATTTATCATTGTGGTATTTTTTTTTTTGTTTTTGTTTTGTTTGGATTTAAGGCAAGTCAACCTTTGAGGTCATTAACACCAGATTGTGATCTTTAATGAACATCTTAGCCCTCTCCCAATGCAATTTGACCGTACCCTTAGATTGTACAAACTTTTACCTTTCATTTACAAAGAAATGGCTTTCTTTCTGATATTTTTCAGTAATTACGACTGAAAAGTCTTAAACAAAACACTCAACTGAGTAGCAGAATTGGAAAACTATTATATGGTAATAGTATCCTAACTTATAAAAATAAAAGACGATGACATTACAGTTGTAATTGCAGAAACAATTGGGATTATGTTTGTAATCACAGAAAGGTTATGATGGAGTTCGTAATCATTAAAATGTTATGATTAAAGTTGTAATCACAGAATAAATTTGTAGTTACATTTGTGATCACAGCAAAAAATAGTTGTAATACAGGCTTTTTTGTAATACAGTGGGTTCGATCCACTGTATTAAAAAAAAAAAAAAAAAAAAAAAAAAAAAAAAAAAAAAAAAAAAACAGGTTTGATCACAAAAACAGCTGTGATTACAGTCGTAATTATAGAAAAATGTTGAGATTACGAGTGTAATTACATAAAAATATTGTGATTACAAGTGTAATTATAACCAAAGATGCGATTACACGTGTTATCATAATCACTCTTGTAATTACAATTATAATCGTAATCACATTTCAGAAGCGTGTAATTATATTCATAATCACATTTCGAAAGCCTGACTATAATTGGATTATGATTATGCCCAACTCTGAATGTGAAGATAAAACAAGAAATAAATAAATAATTTTATTTTACTTTACCTTTGTTTGCCATAAATATTAAAGTAATTTAATTATAAAAGCATGTTACTCTGGGTTATCTTATTTAGTGGTCTTTTAGAGCTTAACTTAATTGCACTCAAGTTTAAATGTTGTGGTTTTCAGATGACTTGGATGTGTCGCCAGATTTATTTTCATATTTTTTGGCTACTCTGCCTCTCCTAAAACAAGACTCATCACTCTGGTGTGTCTCAGCATGGAACGACAATGGGAAATTGGACCTCATCGACACATCTTCTCCCGATCTACTTCATCGGACAGATTTCTTCCCTGGTCTCGGATGGATGGTTACCAAGGGTTTATGGGCTGAACTTGCTCCAAAGTGGCCTTCTAGGTACTGTTACGTTTGCCTGTACTATGACATTAAACGCCATTCAAACGTTCTGACTAGAGTATTTATTTATTTATTTATTAATGTTTAATTTATTTCTTGTGTTTTCTATAGATTCTTTTTTTTTCTCTTTAATTTAATTTATTTTTTATTTTTTTACTTATTTTTTATTTTAATATATTTTACTTAGATTGGTGATTTATTGACTTGGTATTGGAAATATCACTGTGAGCAGCACTTAAGTGCAAAAGGGCGATTCGATGCTACTCACTAATGATGTGGAGTATCGTAAAAATAAAATAATAATAATAATATTTATTTTTTTAATTTGAATGAGTCAACATTCTGGAAAAATGAAACATTTATATGTTCAACAACGTCACTGTTAACGAATTTTGAAATAACAGAATTCAAAACCTTATATATAAAACCTAACTTTGATTATTATATTTAAAGAATATTAGCAGATATTAATTTAAAAATAAATATCCTTGATTTATAATTATTACTCATTTAACCCTTTAAACGCTCTAGGCTCATATATGCGGTCTGCACTTGCTACGATTGGCTTGACACATAGTTTTTTGTATTCCTTCCTTCCTAAAACGGTCAATGGTTGTAGGGGTATACAAAGAAAGGAAAAATTTATTTTTAAACAACTGTAAGACAGGAAAAATGGTATAGAAGGAACGATGATGGCCACCGAGACCGGGAGCGTCTCGAGCTTATTTCACAGCTACAGTGTACTAAGATTGATCTCACCCATCACATCTGTGTTATAAGGTTAACAATCTCTTATACAGTTGCACTTAAAAATGGTGGAAGATAAGAAATTAATTAAAGAGAACTGTATATACTGCATAACGTTCATTACAACTCTACAAGTTTCATACTCTTTATAATAACAAATATTTTTTATAATATTTCATAAGGTAGGCATTTTTTATCTTGTCTTAGATATTATTATATCATCATCAACCCTTCAAGAGAGAGATTCGAATGCGCCTCTCTTACAAATGACAGTCAGACACATTAATCCTCCTGCCGTGGGAAACCTTTGAGATATGTTGTATCAATTTAAAAAATAAGTAATTTCGGGAGTGAAGTGGTTAAACATTTAAAATATTCTAAAAAATAATATATAAGGAAAAACAAAAAATGGTTTCTTGAAAATATCAAGTTGTAACTCCTTAGGTAACTTAAGAGTTTTTTTTTGTTGTTGTTAAAATGCAAAACGCTTTAACCCTTTCTGGATGGACTACATACAGACTTGTCACTCCCTCAGACCCTCTCTCCTTCACAGATGGGCCTTCACACCATCTCTCTCCTCAGACAGGGCTGTATTTGCCCATAAACGCTCCCAATCTCGCCCTTCATTCCGTGCTATTAATCTATTCCTAACTCATTTATTTAGTTTCTCTCTATTGTCTTTAATTTACAAATTGACCAGTTGCCTTATTTTTTAATTAGAAATTATAATTATTACATTAGCAATAAGAAAAGATTAATTCCAAAAAATTTAAACTAAAATTATTAATTAACTAAAATAATTTTTTTTTAAAGATTTTTGTGTTCACTTATTAGTAATATATATATATATTTTAATTAATTAGTACAAAAACCTTTACACGTAACATCTTTGTACTACTGAAAGAAAATCTCCCTTGAAACTGTGATGCTTCCACAGCAAATTACATTGTTTACACTTTGGAAAAGGCCAACTGTCTTCCTCTAAATCCTAGATTGCTCTTCAATAACACTTCCTGGAGCTGAGGAATGACCAGGCTGAGATGTATCTTCTTCCAAGAAGTCTCACACACATCATTCATTAATATGCTGGGCTTGAAATGTTAATGCCGATATATTGGTACTTTATCATCTGGGCCAGAGCAGCTCACCACCAATGCATTAGAATTTTTGGTATAAAGTGGAGAGTTATTTTATTTTCTCAATTGGATCAGCATCTGTGATACTCCAAGCACCCTGCCTCCAAGAGACTCCTGTATTATTAATCCCTCTGATTGTGCTGACTTTTACAAAAATATTATTAAAGCAGACTACAAGTGGTCAGGCAGCAATGTCATTTAGACCTGAACAGCCCCCCTGAAGGCGGATCGCCCGATATATTCCGAGGGTACCCTGCATGCCCCTCCTACTAGCTAGCTCCCTTCCACACGCACTTGACAATTGTCTTGTTTTTTTTTTTTTTTAGATTTGTGTTTTCGAATTAGTTATATATATATTCTTTAATTAGTGCAGAGCCCTTTCCAGGTAACATGTTTGTACTACTGAAAGGAAACTTATATCCCTGGAAACTACAATGCTTCCTCAGCAAATTATATTGTTTACGCTTCCGAAAAAGCCCACAGTCTTCATTGGAATCCTAGAATGCTCTTCAATATTACTTCCTGGAACCCGAGGAAGTGCCGGGCTGCAATGTTTCATCTTCCGAGAAGTCTCAAACACGTCTACTAAGACATCTCACTAATATTCTAAAAGAACTGCAGAAGTCTGCCCCCCTTATATTTTTTTTTAATTTAATTTTCGAGCTTCGCAATGACAGCAATTTGCTCTTTTTAAAATACAACAAATACAGATTTACACAAAAATACAAACTTATAGAACCAAATACAACAAAAAAAAAGAAGTGACCGTCCTTATACGATATAGAGTGAGGTGGCTGCTGGAGAAGCCTACCGTCAGCCAGTCACAGCTTTGTGCTGGCTGATGGAGAAGCCCGCCGTCCAGAAAGGGTTAAGACTGTTCAGGCGGACTGTTCAGGTCTAACTGACAGGCCTGCCTGATTGTGTGTAGCATGCTTAAGGAATAATCTACTTTGTTTGCAGCTACTGGGACGACTGGATCAGGCAGCCAGAACAAAGGAAAGGAAGAGCGTGTATTAGACCTGAAGTTTCGAGAACTAGGACATTCGGAAAAGTTGGAGTTAGTAAGTAAGTATGATCGATCAAACTCCCTCTTTTAGTTACAACTTACGGAAATTCTGTTACTTAATTATATGTTTTTAACGCAGTGAAATGTGATCTGAAATATAATGATAAAATTTACTCCTTGGAAGTCATTTTTTTAAATGGCGCATCGACTTCTGGGCCATTAGCGCCGACATTTCTGGTGCAGCAAAGAATTTCCTCAACGAGCCTTGAGGTGAGGAAATTCCTGCCGCTGGTGGGACTCGAACCCACCATCTCCCTCTTGAGAGACTAAGGCATTAACCAATAGACCACGTGGAGACCCGGGAAAAATTATTATTAATATTGGAGTTTATTATTATTATTATACAGAGTGTAATCAGTTTCCTGGAATAATTTTTTGGGTGAGGGCATTACCAACTGAAAGAAATATAGTTTAGGTTTTTGTTATTTATTTTTCTTTAAATAATTTAAAATCATTTAAAAATATACCGCTTGTTGGATATTTTTAATCAGTTCCCCTAAGCGTTTTAAGTAGGCTGTTTCTGCAATTGTTGCCAAAGAAATTTACAATATTTGCATATTTATATTATTTAAAAATTTACATGAGTTCCCCCACTGTTTCAAACTATACACTTTGTATACATTATTTTTAATTTAATCATTTTTTAATGTATACTACTTTTTAAAAATGAGTAAAATGTCATATTTCGAAGGCATTCTCGCAAACAAAGAGAAGGAGGAATCAAAAGAACTACGGAGGTACAGACAGATAGATGGTCATTGCTCGTCTTCCAGCCAGATGTAAAAAGGCTACATAAATAAACTACAGTAGTGAAACAGGAAATTAGTTCTTCTAAAATATCCCAGATAGAACAAAGAAGAGAATTTGTCCAGAAGTCATCCACTCTCAAGGCTATAACTCGCAATAAAGCAAGAACTGCAGGACAAGTCAATGTCTCATTTCGACTTGAGAAAAAGTCCTCGCCCCGGGCACGGCCTACCTCGACTTGTACAGCAGTCAACCACGCCCTAAGATCTAAGGGTGGATTTAAAAATGTATGAAATGGAATGATATCATGAAATGTGTTGATTCTTTGCAAAAAAAACTGACAAACCCTTTATTTTATTTATATAAATCTACATTATTAATACTCTTATTTATTTCCTTGTATTTGTGTGAGATTTTTAAAGTAATTTTCATTTGAATTTTGTTGTAACATTGTGTTAAACTGATGGAATAATGAGTTAAGACAGAAGATGGGAAAGGATTGGAAGGAGGACATTGTGCACCTTTCTCCATTCTCTATTCGCTTCCAAACTCATCTTAGACATATTATGCATGTATTTTTGTGATTATCTGATAATAATTATTAACAATTAATGACATAAAATTTAAACATTATTTCTTCTGCAGTGGCCTTTTTTATGAGAAGCACTTGAAATACATTCACTTGAATGATAAGTTTGTGCCATTTACGGAGAAGAATTTGACTTATCTTTTGAAGGTAAGATTTTTAATTTTGCTTATTTTCTGTCTAACTGTAGAGTAGATGTATTTAGATCGACAAACTATAATCTGATTCTGTATCATTTAAAAAAAAATAGTATTAAAAAACTATAAAATAAAAAAGGCTTCGTAATTTTCCAGAATATAATATTCGTAATAATCATATTAATGGGGGTAATTTGTGGTATTTATTATGTTGCTTCAATGAAGGTAGAAGAAATTTTGTAAAAATTCTCTTATGAGTGCAATCTCAACGACTACATTCCTTGGGGGGGGGGGGAATGACTCTGCTTTCTAGTGGAATTGTATTCTGCTAAAAGGCAGAATATAATTTCATTTCTTAACTTAGATATTTGTTGAGTGGGTCATAGTGGCCAGCCTGGTGCTCCTCACCTTTCGGTACAGGCTTCAGGACTAGAGTTATTCTAGTCTACTATGCTATAATATCATATTATATCTTCTATGCATAAATGGTTTTCTCTCTTAAATTTAATAATTTTATCCTGAAATTATTTTTTGTATCCATTACTTGTTTTTTTTTTGTATCCATTACTTTTTTTTTGTATTTGATTTTTTTTTTACTTAATTGTTTAGGACAACTATGACGCTTCATTTGTTAGGGCAGTGTATGAAAGCCCAGTAGTTTCTCAGCAAGAACTTCGTGCTGGAAGCATCGTTCAAAGTGGGCCTGTTCGAATTCCCTATCATTCCAAAGCAGCTTATCGGTCGGCTGCTAAAGCACTTGGTCTCATGGATGATTTTAGGGTGAGTTGGCAGTACTTTTTTCTTTGAGAATAGATAACATTAATCTGTTTATTAAGGGGTAATACTACCTAAAAATTTGTTTGTTTTTGTTTTGTTTTTCGTATGGAAACTACTGGACTAACCTCCCCTATTACACCAGAATCAAAATACTGCACAAAAATACTAACTTCCCTCTGCTTAAAACTTATATCCACAGGCTCACCTCAACATTTTTTAGAGCTTGTAGATTAAAAGCTAATCCACTAATTAAAAAAATAGGTAACTATGACAAATCTAGCACCCATAGATACATACACAAAAGGACTAACCATATCCTACTGAAATATCACACTAGACACTTTCCTTCCAATAACGACTAACACACCCTGGATTAATAAGGACGTAAACAATAAGCTACCTACTTATTGTTATCATTAGAAAGATTTTATGATATCGAGAAGAATCCACGCTATTTTTTCTCTCACATTACAATCACTGTACATTAAATGTATTATATCTAACAAGGGGAGTATACAGCGATGGGGTCACCGATTTGGACCAATTTTTTTCTGGTGATTCTACATCGAAAAATAGTCGACACGTGTCCGAGCGTTCCGTCCAATGCCCCTTAGGAGCCGAGAAATAAAATAAAATAGGTTGAAAGTGCTTTATTTTTTATATCGAGTTTAGAAAATGATATCGCCATGATTCTTTCACCAATTCATTTGTTTTATAGAGTAGATTAATAGAAAAATATAATCGTTAAACAATAATTTATATATAATCATATATATTCAAAAATATGCTTAAGTTTTCAGGTAAACTAGTATTATACATTTTTTTACACCAAAAATAATAGCAGATTTAAAATCAGCACCCCAAGAAACCCTAATATAGTGAATATCATTGAAAACAAAAAATAATGATTTTTCCCAGTCTGGAAGAGGCTAAAAATTTGTAAGCGAAAAAGTAATGTGACGTTTTGAAATTCAATATCTCCCCTTGAGATAATCCAATTTTTACGTCATTGAAATCTTTCGAAAGAAGAAAGACTCCTTTTTCTAACCATATAAATGACTATTGTATTATCTCAAAAGGTACTTGCGAAAAATGGTTCTCAAAATAAAAATAAAATATAAACTTTTTTGCATATAACGTCAATTCCAGAACACGTAGAAACACCCTGATTGGACGGAAATGTCACATTATGGTCTTTATTGACCCTCCAAGTTTGGTTTGAAACGGGTAAATATTCTTTGAAATATGGCCGGATTCTTGAATCTCTAACAAAATTTTAAGGGTCCCCCTAAATGAAATTTAAAATACATTTTTTTTTATTTTTGTAATATTCCCAAAATTTGAATTTAGGGGTTTTCCAATGTGCTAGAAACGAATCTGACATCCGTTTTTAAATCAAAAATTGTTTTACATACTCGACTCTATAGAAGTCATTATTCTGCCAAAATATTCCATATACCTACATTTAAGAAGTTATCAATTATAAAAAAAAATTTTGATTTAAAAACGGATGTCAGATTCGTTTCTGGAATTGACGTTATATGCAAAAAAGTTTATATTTTATTTTTGAGAACCATTTTTCGCAAGTACCTTTTGAGATAATACAATAGTCATTTATATGGTTAGAAAAAGGAGTCTTTCTTCTTTCGAAAGATTTCAATGACGTAAAAATTGGATTATCTCAAGGGGAGATATTGAATTTCAAAACGTCACATTACTTTTTCGCTTACAAATTTTTAGCCTCTTCCAGACTGGGAAAAATCATTATTTTTTGTTTTCAATGATATTCACTATATTAGGGTTTCTTGGGGTGCTGATTTTAAATCTGCTATTATTTTTGGTGTAAAAAAAAATGCATAATACTAGTTTACCTGAAAACTTAAGCATATTTTTGGATATATTTGATTATATATAAATTATTGTTTAACGATTATATTTTTCTATTAATCTACTCTATAAAACAAATGAATTGGCGAAAGAATCATGGCGATATCATTTTCTAAACTCGATATAAAAAATAAAGCACTTTCAACCTATTTTATTTTATTTCTCGGCTCCTAAGGGGCATTGGACGGAACGCTCGGACACGTGTCGACTATTTTTCGATGTAGAATCACCAGAAAAAAATTGGTCCAAATCGGTGACCCTATCGCTGTATACTCCCCTTGTAAGTCCATTTATAATTAATTCTATGTTATCTGATCTAAAGGAACACTATATTGTAACTGAATTATAAATAGTAATATTTATATTTATTGAATAAAGAAATTAAAAGAAAAAAATTGTTTAGAGCCTGCTGCTCAAATTCAGGAACATAAATATGCTTTAGGCCCGACAAACCTATGTAATGTACTGTAAAACATACAGTCTTCTTTTTTATACATGGCCACCGTGCATGCACGAACGCCAGTGGACACTTTTTTGTAACATTATTTTTTCAGTTTACTCATCGCTAAAGCATATTTATGCAAAAAAAAAAAAAAATATTTTGTTGTTTGTAACTGTTTTACTAGCTATTCAAAATCAAATAAAGTGTTTACATCGGGGGCTTTTTTCGAAATTATCGAAAAAGGTTATGGAGGGGATTGGGCCAAAGCAATAGGTGGGTAGCCATGATTAATCCTCTACACCAGCTAGGGTCTTGATCACATGATGACCCCCTCCCCCCCCCCCAAAAAAAAACCCTTCAAAAATTAAATGGAATAACCTATGGAATGGGACTTAATAAATAAAGTTAATCGACCAATTTTTTTTTTCTGTTTAATTTATTAATTTTGATTTTACAGTCTGGAGTGCCAAGAACTGGTTACCGAGGTGTGGTTAGTTTCTTCTATAAAGGGAGACGTGTTTACTTAGCTCCCCCTGCACGTTGGAAAGGATATGACCCGTCATGGAGCTAACACAGGTAGGAGGATCATTATGTATTAACACTCATGCTGCTGGTCAGCAAGAAGTGACGAGGTGCGGGACTGCCTACCCCTCACCGATATAAATATTTCCTTTTTTTTTCATTCAATATTTAAAAAAGCATTATTCTTTAAGTTTGCTATTCCTATTACTTTATAGAATACTTCTAAATTATATTACATAAATAAATTTCCCATTCCCATTGTTAATGTGGGCTTTGGCCCACCAGAGACTGTGTTAAAAAAAAACAAAACCAAGTATTGGACCCGAGAGTAAGTACTATTTTCATATATCACGGTCAGATGGCTCTCATGTGAGCCTCTCCAGTGGAATGGTTTTCCCTTTTTATCGCAGTGAAGCGATAAGAAGGAAAAAAAAAACAATATATTGGCTCATATATTGCATATATTAGCATGGGATCAACCATCCTCGAGCCAATATATTGGCTTTTAGCACACAGGGACCACCCATCTCTGAGCCCATATATTGTCTTTTAGCAGCATAAAGATTAAGGACTAAGAGTTTACTATGCTTATTAATATTTTCTGTTTAAAATAGGATTTATACATTCTAAATAAATAAATATTAAGGTTTCTGAGAAAAGAAAGAACTCTGAAATACTTTTTATAATTTCTCAAGTCAATTGAGGAATTGCTTTTAGTTTCATGTTAATTGGGTAAATATTGAGCTGGTATGATCTCATATCATATCATCCCTACCATGTCAAACTATCGAATATGAAAAATCTCCTTTTTCATATTTGATACTAAACTCTTGAATTCTGGATAATACTGCTTCGGGCAAACTGCCGAAACTCTAGCCTCTTTAGAATTGCCGGAAATGCTTAAATAAAGTATCGAATATGACCATTTTTCAATATATTACTTTGTCAATGTATCGAATATGTTCGTTCACTAGTTTGCTCCTAATCGTCATACTTTTGAGATAAAAAACTGACGAAAATAGTATATTCATTACTTTGATCTGTAGATATCACTAATACTATACAATTAATACAATGCATAATGTCGAATGCGTCACATTTGTTAGTTTGAAAGTGTCATTATTTATACAGTTAGTCAATTGGAATCATCAAACTATCAAAAATACCACATTCGACAATTTGAAACAGCCATCCAAGAAAAATCACTTATTAGCACCTAGACCACTCACGAATATGATTTTTTTTGTTACTAAAAAACAGTAAACAGTTTGTTCATAATATCACCTTAAAGAGATTGAAAATATACATAGAAAAATTATGTAAAATTGTCCTTTTGTAAAGGTGCTGATTTTGGAATCACTATTAAAGCTTTATCTTGCTCTCTTGAAAAATATCAATTTTCATATTCGATAGTTTGACATGGTAGGGACGATATGCTCTCTGAAAAATAGAAATTTCATGAAGAGTTATCGAGCTCTCTTTTGCTTTTATAGAAGAACTCCTTAAACAGTTGAGTTAGTTCATACAGTTTTGACGAGAATTACTCTACTTGAAACTCGTTGAAAACTTCTGCTCTCTTGTACTTAGAGCTTGTGTTAAAATATTCAAGTCAGTTCATCATTATTTGAGACATTGGCCAAGAAATATATTTTTGCACTCTTCTCTGGCTGATTTCACTTGCTTCATTTGATTGTACGCTTCAGAACACCTCAAAAGAAATACTTTAGGCAGAACAACTTTTGTACACATATATTATTAGTAGAGATATTTTCCAGGCATTTAATTTCTGCTAGATAATATTAAATTCTTCTTCTTTTATCTCTTTTCAATAAATATTTGAATTATTCTTACATGTTATTATTATTTTTCAGGACGATCTCAGAAGGAAGCTTCCAAAAATTTAAATTAATTAAAAATCATTTATAATATAATCTGGTGATTAGGTTACCATTTCATCTACTCAAAAATTTAAGGCGTATTAGCTTCCTATTTTTTGTTTTTCGTTTTAACTATAATCTGACAAATGTCAAGGAAATGTATCATACACAGGATTCCCCGCCACACCCCAGCCTCCCATATTTGGGAAGATAGGGCAAAATATGAAAGTTTATATCAACAGTCCGAGTTTTATTACTACGTTTTATTCTATTATCTCTATAGACTGTGCACTAAATCAAAAACGTTTACACTAAAAACTTTATTAAGGGAATTTTCAGACTTATTAGAATTTGTTTGTACAAATTTTACGCCAATATTAATTTTACCAAATAATCAAACCAAAGTTATTCAGAAAGAATTTTGAAAAATGTATCAATCAAAATGTTTAGCCTTTATCACATTTGGAATTGTTACTCTGTAAATATGTCCTCTATATTTTAAACAGATTAATTCTACTCAATGATTTAGGCTAAATATTTGCTTGTTAAAAATGATGAGAACCCATGTTCTAGGCTTGTCTCATTCTAGCACAGGTGAAGTGGGTTTTTTTAATTATTCATAATAATTTTGGAAAAAAAATACAAAAACAAATGAACTTTCCAATTCTGGTTAGGTAGAGCTATGAAATTTCTGATTTTTACATCTATCAGAGGTCGCCTGTCTAAATCTGTCTGGCTCAAAGTTTAACACTTTCCACTCCAGACTTTTTTTGTTTGTGCGAACTAGCAGCTCGAGACAACTTCGGCTATATTAGGGAAGTGTTTTACAGGTACTTAAAAATGATTTTTTGCTAAAAAAAAAAAAAAATTATGCAAATAATAAAATTCATAGTCTATTTATTTATTTATTTTTGTTGTTGTTGGTTCCCGCGCCTCTTCATTCATCACTATCTAGCCACCTCATTCCTTCCATAGTCTAATGCTTCATACGTTCATAGAGATAATTTGCTCGTTTAACAACAAAAATCTAAGCACTTTCACATTAAGTGATGATGTTTCTTCATTATCCAGAAATTAAAATCGAAAACATGCTGTTGAAACATTTAAGCTCATTCTTTTTAAAAAATAACCGATTAGTACAAGTTATGATTAAAAGAAATATGGTTTATAATTTTCATTCAACAAAAAGAAAGTAATAAGTTTAGTTGAAATTTAACTTAATTGCCTTCAATGTTCAATATTTTCAATGCACTTATCTCAAAGCTAAATCCATGACTGAAGCTTTGATCGAAGGCTTCTTTCGTGAAGAAGGGTCTTCAGCTGTTTCGTCAAATACCCTTCTATATGATGAATGGGGTTAAAACGTTTTCCTTTAAGTACAGTTTTAATTTTTGAGTAGAGCTTAAATTCACATGGTGCTAATCCTGGCAAATATTGACAGATAGGAACACTTTTACCGATCATAAACTTGCGAATCAGAACCATGGTGTGACATGGCGCATTGCCGTGACGAAGAAGGTCTGCCCATTTTTCTTTGTACACTGGTCTATACACATTGCAGCACACCTTGTAAAATACAGCGTTTACAGTTGCTCTTCTCGGAAGAAACTCCGATAGCATAAACTATCAAAAAGAGCAATGTTCAATGTTGACTGACATGCCTTTTTAGGACTAGGAGATTGTTTTACATTTGGAATTCTGAATTTTTGTCTTATGGTCTTAACCAGAGGCCCAACTTTCATCTTCTGTTACAATTTTAGCAGATAAGTACGAATCTACATTGAGGCTATCCTTCAACTTTGAACAAACTGAGTAACAATTATCCTTCTGTTTTCCCTGAAAAGTCTGGGAACAAAATTTACTCTAACTAATCTCAATTGCTAATTATCAGTTAAAATGCTTTGTATGAACCTCTAAATGATATTAAGTTCTTTGGGAAGCCCTGTCTAAAAGAAAATTTTTTTGAACATTTTTGGGTATTACCAACACTGTTAAACTTCAACCAACTCATCTCCGCTTTTAAATTGCTCATACCACTTTTGAACAGTCTTTACAATTACCACATTATCACCATGTACCAATTTAAACATGCATTCAGCTTCTGTGGCTATCTTTTGCTAATTAAAACAAAACTTAATGTTAATATTTTGTTCAAAACCTATAATGCATGACAGACATGGTAAACACATTCTCACTTTAGCTGTCTGAACTGTTTAAAACTTGGTGCTATCTTTCTCAACGGATCAGGGTGTTGGACCAATTATATCAAATGGATGTAGTGTCAGCAGTTGATGCTATAAAAATGTATTCGCCGTATTTTTTGATCACACCTTGTATTAAAATGCTTTTTTGACCTTTTTATTATTTTCTATTGGCATATAATTTTGATGTACATAAAACAAATCCTTTTAATATATCTAATTTAAAAGAAAATCTTAATTTTATAATGAACCAGTAGATTTATTTTACTGGAATAAAATAATTATTTTTTTTTATCCTATTATGGATTATTTATGAAAACTTGGCCTGACTTCCTTATAATTCAATCAGCGATTGCTCTCTTAAGGCAGTCCTATCTCATCGTAAACACTCAGTTTAATAAGAAATTAGTTCTTAGAAGACATAATATCACTTGAGAAAGGGTTCTCTTCTTTGTTCCGAGGGAGCCAAGAATGAATAGTTTGGTTACCACTTCACCTGAATAATCATCATTTTATCGCACTAATTTGATATCAGAAAAAATAAATAAGAGCTTAAATATTAATGTACCAAAATATTATTATTAAATTCAAAAATGGCGGGAAAAGTCTTAATGATTTATTTAGGGTTAGGAGTTTTGGGGTGGAAGCCTGATGGCTTCCGAACAATATGGAATTTGTGTGGCCTCTAATGGATAGAAAAATGTAATATATTTATTGTTTAAAACATTTCTGCGCCTTGAAATTTAAAAACAAAATAATTTTTTTTTTTTATTTGATAAACTGTATATACTTTTATGAATATTTAAAACATATGTTCTTACTACTTTTTCTCAAACTGGTAAATAAGATATCTTAAGAACTACTTAGCTGATTTTCTTAAAATTTATTATCCTTATTTTTTATAGTAGTACGTAGGAATTGGGGAAATAGGGGGGTCAATGGACCATCAGTTGACACTTCACATATCCTTAATCTTACTTTTCCCTACAATTTTCACAAATTTGTTGTGTCTCTTCAAGGGGTCATGTTATAAATACAAAGGCTTAACAGCATCAACTTGAGGAGTAGAACCTTCCAAAATAGGGTCACGTCAAGACTGGACATAGACTGAGTGAGTGGCGGAGATGAGTCTAGATCAGTGAAGGAAAGGACTTTTGTTTGGGCGCCAAATTCAGAATTTATAATGTTTTTAAGCCCAAAATTGCAACACAAATTTGAGATTTTTCTCAAACAACAGTCTTTTCTACAAAACAAAAAATGAGGGCTTTGTCCAGAAGGGGACTGGAAGCGAGCAGGAAGTTAACACACTACTTTGGGGTCGCTTTTTTCCCACTTTCGCATAATGTTTCTAGGCAGTTAGGACACGGCTAAAAAATGTACCATGCTAAAATTCCTTTTGTTATGTTTTAGATAATATAACAGAGAATATGTGTTGTAAATTGAGTAGATATTGAGATATCTTGCTAGTTTGAAAAAAAAGTTGTTTAAATGTATGTCTAAAATATTCTTAGAAGCATAACAAATGTATGTAGCCAATAATTTTTTGAAAATCTTAAGACGGCTCTTATACAAAATTATTTTCTACAACAGAGTAGTACGCACCCATCATGGTGTAGAGTACCAGTATACTGTCTTCCAGTCATTAGTGGTTTTTCATTATCTCAAATGAAAACTGACTAAATTATATGTTCTCAATCATGTAATTCGAATATTAAAAAAAAATATATATTGCGGGAAAGAACTGGAAGACAAATTAATTAGTTTTATTTCAATTTATAAAAATATGAACAATTATTTTAATTAAATTTTAATGTATTTGTAGATCTGAATAGAAATTTAATTGCTAATTATTCACGAGTTTAAATTAAGCTGCTTCTATTGCTGATGACATTATATATTTGTAATATTTAATAAAACATTGTGTGGCCACATCAAATGGCAATTGGTAATCGGATAAACCCGAATTTGGTGAGCGCATGTTGAGATAAACTCTCTCCTCTAGTCCAGCTTATTCTCTTGAGATTCTCGGATTCATTGTATACATTTTTCTGTGCAGGCTTATTCACATTTATGGTCTTTTTAGTTTACAATTTGTCATTTAATATCTGGAAAGCCCAAATATTTGAAGAAGACTGTGCCTGCGCAGAAGAAAATGTGAATTGGAACCATCCCTGAGGAAAGATTGAGATTATCTGGTTAAAAATCAGTGTCTAGATAAAATCTGAAGGTATCTAGATCAGAGGTTCCCAGATTTATTTTCTCATAGACCACTTTCAAAATTTAGCCGGTTCCCGTGGACCTCCTGCAGCTGAGTTCCAACCACACATTAATAGTTTTTGAAAAAAAAAAAAGGGGGGGAGAATTGATTGGTTAATTAATTAATTGATTGTGCTACTACACACAAACATTAAAAATATACTATTTACAACATAAAATAAAAGTATGTATAGCAAATAGGCAGGTAAATACCTACTTTTTCCAACACTGGCTAACACTAACATCGATTTACTTTACTTTTCGAAATTCCGGAAAGAAATGAGTAACTTTTATCCTTGGCATTCAAAGATGAAACAAGTTCATGCAAGATTGTAAGCACACAGACCAAAAGTCGTATCGTGGTGCTTTGCAAGTCTCGACATGTACTGAATATGGAACATGCAAGTTTTTACAAATAACAGTCGCTGAGCTTCTTAAAATATTATCTGCCTACATTGATAGGTGAACATTTTAGCACTTCACATTTTAGTTCTTCACTGTCGAATGCAGATCAATTTTTGAGGACCCCCGCTTGTAATTGGTATTGTAAGCCCCCATTGTTTTAGTCACACCAATGTAGACCCCTGTCGAGTCTCCCATGGACCCCTGCACCACTTTGGGAACTAAGGATCTAGATGAAATCTGACCGCATCTAGATATAATCTATCAAAATGCTGATAAACAAGAATAAGTTATATTTTATCTTTACTCAAAAGAATAAAGCATATTTTAAGATAACATTTTCATCACTTATTTAATAATGATTTTTATTTTATTCAAAGAAAAATGTTATATGAAATTTTTATGTAAAAAGCATTTATTTTTTATTTTCATCTTTAGTTAATTGCAAATGCAATTAATTTATGCTGATTAATTTTTTTTCACACAACCCTGTTGAGAAATTACTCTTGTAAACTGTTCTTATTGTTTGATATGCTTTCAATTCAATTTTCAACTAATTTAAAAAAAAAAAATTGAAGATATTTTAAAATTAGAGCATTGGCCTTACTAAAAACTTAATCTGTCTTTTTAAAACTGGAATTTATAAGTTTAACCCTTTGCAGGCCTCTTTTTCCTCCTATTACTGGAGCATTATATCTAGCATGTTGTTTTTTTTTACGGTGCTTCCACAACTAGGCGCCGCGACATCCAGGGTGCAGCGGGGAATTTTCCCGAGCCGTGGAATGAGAAAATTCCTGCCACCAGTGGGGATATCGAACCCACCATCTCCCGCTTATGAATCTAAGGTGCTAGCCACTAGACCACGGGAGACCCCCTCTACCATGTTGTTGAATTAAATTCATTATCTTCAAGTCCCAGTAGCGTCAAAGAGATAAAAATAAAATAAACTCTGTGCCCTCTTTTAGATTCTCATATTTGATTAATGTCGTAAGAAATATTGGGCTTTTAATTAATTGTGTTGAGACTTTAAATTTTTGTCTCAACACAATTAATTTAATTATTTAATGTCCATTTACCTTTTCTTTTTTCCAACGGAAAGCCATTATCTCTCTTGGTAATGAAAACCGCGACCCTACGCGTGCAGCTTGCACACTTTAACTCTCGGACAGAACTCTCGAAACAATTGTGGTCAATGCTCTCTTTTAATTTTCACTGAGATTTTTTTTTATCTTCAATTACTTGCTTTCTATCACTTGGAATTTGTTAATATATGGTTTTGGGTTGCACAATTAGTTTATCGAAGCAGGATAAATTGGGAAAAAATGTTTTTTTTCTACTTATTTCTTAATTTAATTTTTTTTCTGTTCTGTGATAGTTTATATTCCTATTTGAAAATATTGTATTTATATTATTTTTTATTGGATCTTTTCCTAAGTCTTCCTTTTGTGAAATTCTTGTTTTTAAAATGTAATTTATTGTTGCTTTGTGTTTTTAAGTATATACTTTTATTCTATAACAAACAGTAATACTAGATTAATAGATTTGTTTCATAAGCATATATATGTAAATGAATATATTTATATTGTATAAATATATATTTATTTATAAAAAAGTGGGCCTTAAACTATTATTCTGATACGTTGTTGATTAAATAAAAGTAGAAATCAGAAACATTATATAAATGATATATTTTGTTAAAACACTGTTAGTACTCTTACTAGAAAGCCCTTGAAGAACACGACAAGAAACTGGTTGGTTGGCCAGGGAATGTGCACTTTGAACTTTTCACTCCTCTCTCGAATTATCTATGTTATTTTCTATTGTTAACGCCATTTGCCCAATAAATATTTTATGAAGAAATGCTCAATGAAATATCTCAGTATTTTTGCCTGATTTCTCTGGCCAACATTCTCCTAAAATGAATTATTGCTTTGATATTATTTGCCATGCAAAAGCAGGCTTGTACATATTTTGATCTGTAGATAAATTTGTTAAAAAAAAAAAAAAAATTGTGAGTAAAATACTGTGATCAGAAAGTGTTTTATTTTATTTTATTTTATTTTTAACATCCTTATTGTCCTTTTTCTTTATTTTAATTTTCAGTGAAACAAGGATTCCGTACAATTACAGCAGGTTTTTGGAAATATTGAAATTTGTGAGGAATTTTTAGAGAAATAAATTAATACACTTACTTATACAAATTTATATTTAACAAAATTAAATATTTATATGGTTTCAAACATTTTGTAAACTTTTACATGCACAGGAATGGAAGCAAACTATGTACGTACGTGTGTGTGTGTGAATATATATATACATATATATATATATATATATATATATATACACACATACAGGGTTCCCGCAGAGTTTTTGAAATGGAATCCCCTGACCTCCCAGATAGTGATAATTGACATTAATCAAGGGATTTGGCGTTAAGTTGTACATAATTTGTATAATTATATGTGTTAATAAACATGCACAAACTTGATATGGTAGCTTACAGCAGTTAAAAAAAATATGTAAAATTAAAAGATCGAGTTGAGCATGCTAACTAAACTTGCGATTCATAATGACACGGTTATGAAGTGAATATTTTCAAATCTAATAGATCCGCAAATATTATTATATATTAATCAGAACAATACTAACATTATCTAAGGAGAGTTTTTATTTATTGAGTACAGACTACATGGGATAATATAGGAAATCATTTGAGGGGGGGGAATACTAACAATCTAGAACATGGAATAGTTAGCCAACTAAAACGCTATTACAATGAAATAAATTATTTTTTACTGAACTGAGTGATCTTATTTAATTTATTTTTAAGGTTTTTATGACACATTTGTACCGATTAAATAAAAAAATGGGGTGGGGGGATACAGCTTCCCCCCTTATATAAGCCCATGACAGACTATTACCATGAGTGATAAAAATACAAGTACGTCCGATGATGCTGGGAAATTAAGCCAATAGATCTCTAGTTAAAAGCCTTAAAAATATAGCAAAGACCATGTTTTTAAGATTCTTCATGCAACCCTCCAAGATGT
The DNA here is from genome assembly GCA_946811695.1 of Gonocerus acuteangulatus. Taxonomy (NCBI): domain Eukaryota; kingdom Metazoa; phylum Arthropoda; class Insecta; order Hemiptera; family Coreidae; genus Gonocerus; species Gonocerus acuteangulatus. The sequence continues at coordinate 11,457,880 of OX328125.1, forward strand.
AGTGTAACACAGACCAAAATATTCCAAAAAAGACAGTGAGATGAAGAAAAGAAGATTGGAAAAAATACATACATACAACATATGCAATTTAAAACAAAATAAAATAAAAAATGTAATTTTGGATTTCCCTGTCATTTCCTTGTCGTTGGGAACCCTGCATAAATATATATTGTGTGTGTATTGTTATGATATATTTGAAGAAAAAAGCCCTTGAATAACAAAAGGCGCAAATAATACAATAGTATTATAGGAAAATAAATAAACACAAGCATTTTTAAAAATAATTATATTTTAAATCCAAATTAACATAAAGTTTAAACATTGATTAAAATAAGAAATGACTCACTATTTTTTGAAAATTTATAAAGCACTAAATAACAATTTTTATTTTTGTTTATTCTCCATGCAGCATCTTTAGATGGCATTGGCAACAATGTAAAAACTTTTCCATTGCATGGCAAAAGTCTTTCTTAGTCGGCACCATTGCCATTTCTTCCCTGGGTCCTCTCCATAAATTGGATGTCCAAAGATCTGTGTTAGCTATGTCAGTAATAGTCAATGAAGAGTGTTGAGTTAGTTAAACTGAGTGTGTCCATAGTGAATTTGAAATTAGAAGAAGCTCCAGTCTGTGGGACTGCCCGAAGTATTTCATCTACATAAGAATTAATCAGAGCAACTTGCATGCAGTTCTAATAAAGGTAGGAATTGTTGTTTATTTGCGTGTATATTTTCTCATTGTATAAAGAAGCTAACTAAAGGCATTTTTCGGTGCGATTGGGGATTTATATCCACCAAACATCGCGTCTGAAGAAGAAGGATGTCTAGGAGGATAAGAATGTCTAGGACGACTTTTATCCAACTCGCTAAAATTAATAGAATTCTAGTAGTTTTTAACTAGGGTTTTGATATCTTCTTGAGCGAACGGAAACGCATAGCACGTCTGCCCATAAGCAACAGGTGACGATGGGGGATGCCCTTAAAATTGACAATATTTTTGAATAAACGGTTTATGAACATTTCAAGTGAGAGATTTTCCCAATGTTACATATCTGCGCATGCGCATGTTTACAAATACGCTGTTTACGCCTACTTTTATAACCTTCCAAACAGTGAACTTTAATATATATAACTGTGCATATATATAACTATGTATATATACATGCTATGCATTTCCGCTTGTTTAAGAGGATATCAAAACTCTAGTCAGTCCAACTCACAAAAGTTAATAGAATTATATTAATTTTAGCAAATTGGATTGACTAGAGTTTTGATATATTCTTGAGCAAGGGGAAACACATAGTACTTATGCCCATAATGCGAAATAAATATATATTCAAAAAAATATTGGTTTAAAAATTATAGTAAATTTTAAGGGACTCCTCTCTCGTCGTAACCTGTTGCTTATGCATTTCCGCTCGCTCAAGAAGATATCAAAACTCTAGTCAATTCAACTCGCTAAAATTAATATAATTCTATTAATTTTAGAGAGTTGTATAAACTAGACTTTTGACATATTCTTGAGCAAGCGGAAATGCATAGCACATATGCCCATAATGCGAATTAAATATTTATTAAAAAAAAGAATTATTTAAAAAAATTTGTAAATTATAAGTGCCTCCTCACCTGTTGCTTATGTGTTTCTGCTCGCCCAAGAAGATATCAAAACTCTAGTTTATAAAACTCGCTAAAATTAATATAATTATATTAATTTTAGCAAGTTTGATTGACTAGAGTTTTGAGTTCTTCTAGAGAGAGGGGAAGCGCATAGCACATATGCCCATCAGTGACAGGTTACAACTGGTGAGGATGCCCTTAAAATTTACAATTATTTTTGAAAAGATAGTTTATCAACATTTCAAATGAGAGTTCTTTGTTTCCCAATTTCACATCCCTGCGCATGCGAATGTTTACAAATACGTTGTTTATGCCAGCTTTTATAATCTGCATAATAGTGAATTTTAATGCCTAATAAGTTTTTTTCTAGCTGAGAGCGCATTTTTTTTTTCAGCACATTCATGTTTAGTGTATACACAGGACAAACAGAAAAAAAATTGGTTCCCAGGAGCCTATTAGGACACGGTCGAGGAAGGTTGTCCCTCTTGAGTGCTCCGGGATCCTAGCTTTGTGTGGCCTCTACCTGTAGGCGGTTTATTGCTACCGGTAGAGGCTCTGTGTGTGTTTGTTTACCGACCTCTGAAAGTTATCTTTGTTCTGACCGCCTTGTCTAGACAAGTCTCGGCAGAGTTCGTCTGCACCTACAAACGATGACTTAAGTTTAAAATAATTTGAAAATGAAAGTGAAAGAAGATAAAATGAAGCCGACATCAAAAGGTGAAAACTCAGCTGCAAGCTTTTCTTGGCGGAATGGATCTGAAGAACTTCCTGTAAATACGCCGTCCACCACCACACCGAAGTTCCTTATCGTCAAAATGGATGAGGAAGGTAAGAGCTTTAATAATATCAATCCGTTTGTTATATCCAAATGGACATCAACTTTCTCCAAAACCATCAGAATAAGAAAAATGAGAAAATCTGGGTATTTGTTCTTGGAAGTAGCTGATGCTAAGGCAGCTATCAACATTTTAAGTGCAACTCACTTTAATAATGTCAAAATATCCGTTAGCCCTCATAGGACACTAAACAAGAGTCAGGGCGTATTTTACTGTAGAGACCTGAGGAATGTTTCTGACAATGAAATAGCTGCAGAGCTAGAGGACCAACGTGTATCGTCGATGAGAAGATTAGGAAGAGCTCAAAACAATACAAGCGCACTCTTCTTAGCGACTTTTGAGACCCCATATCTTCCTGAAAAAATTAAAGCAGGTTATTTACCTATACCGATCCGCCCCTAAATTCCGCAGCTGATGATGATATGCACAAATTGCTTCAAAATAGGCCACCGGAAGAATAGGTGCGAAAATCCCTCAATTTGTAAAGGATGTTCCTTAGAAGTCCATGAAGGGACCTGTTCGATGCTAATATGTCGCTTATGCAGTGGCAACCACCCCAATTTAGACAAAGAATGCCCTAAATTAAATGAAGAAATTGAAATTAAAAAAATAATGGTTACTAGCAAAGTAAGCTTTACGAAGCCAAGAAACAGATATCCTCTACTAAAAAATCGTATGGAAATACAATCAAGTCAAATATAGACAGCAATAGCACAGTAAATAATAAACTAATTGAAATGATCTCTAATCTAGAAAAAAGAATGGAGGCACTGGAAAAATCTATTTCAGAAAATTTTAAAAGTATTCAAACCTCAGATAAATGCACTCAGATAATTCTGCATCAAATGACCTACTGCTGGAACGTTTTAATAAACTTGAAACCCTCTTTTCTATTTTGGAAAAGAAATTCGTCAAGGAAGATAAAGCGATAAAGAAGAAGGACCAAAAGGGAGACGAAGAAATGATAAACACCACTGAAAATCTTCGAAGCGAAGGAAGCAAGTTGACTCCTCCGGAACGAAAATCTAAGCGGAATCAAAAATCCTAGAGATCTACTATATTGCAGTCACTCTGTCATCCCAGAACACTAGGATTAGTAATTCAAGTTATGATTTTTGCATATTTTTTCTTAATACTTTTTCTTTATTTATTTATTCTCTTTATGCTTATAATTTCACATATACTTTTTCTTTATTTATTTATTCTCTTTTTGCTTATCATTTCACATAACTGTTTCCAGATTTCTAAAAGTTTTCCAATTTGATGTCAATACTCCAATGGAATATTAATGGTTTAAAAAGACACTTTGCTGACTTGAGGCTTCTTTTTCGAGAAGAGAATGTACGAATTGCAGCCTTACAGGAAACACATCTTACACCTGGTAAAGACTTCAGCATACATGGCTTCACCATTTATAGGCATGATTACATTTTTGGGAATAAAGCATGTGGAGGAGTTGCTGTCTGTGTCAGAGATGACACTTACAGCGAACCTCTAAACCTTCTGTCGACAATTCAGGCAGTCGCAGTGTCAGTGCATCTGCCTTTTCGGATCACTATCTGCTCTGTGTACCTTCTACCAAGTGAACCCTTAGACGTACACGCTATAAATGACTTATTGGCACAATTACCTCCGCCTATATTACTTCTCTCTGATATTAATGCGGAGAGTGTAATTTGGGGAGCAAATAATACAAATCACAGGGGGTATCATTTACAAACAATCTTTGAAAACTTTCATCTGATACCATTGAACACTAACGCACCAACTCACTTATGTTCAAGAACGGGAACTCTTACTAACATTGATATCTCACTCGCTTCACCTAATGTATACACACGTTTCTCTTGGAATGTCTGCCAAGACACTCATGGTAGTGACCACTTCCCAATTATCCTAAAACACGATCTAACATTACCTCTATTTAACACAACATCCAAATATAACATTAAAAAAGCAAACTGGGATCTATATCTAAACCTTATCTTACAGAAATTAGACACATTGAACACTACATCTATTGAAAATATAACACATATCATTAACAGTGCAGCAGAACAGTCTATACCAATAACCACAGGAAACTACAAAAAGACACCCGTTCCTTGGTGGAATGACGAATGCAGAGCAGCAATAAATGATAGAAAAAGAGCCTTACGTTTATTCCGAATGAATGCATCTGATCAACTTCTCTATGAATATAAGAGGAAGAAGGCTAAAGCTCAATGGGTAGTTAAAACCAGTAAGAAAAAATGTTGGAGCGAATTTGTTTCCTCTATAAACAAATATACCCCGCTTCAAAGCATTTGGCAAAAAATTAATAAAATTCAGCACAAAAAGTACCGTGCACCCATTACAGGACTTCTCATAAACAATGACATTGAAACCGACCCATGGACTATCTCTAATGTTCGTGGACACCATTTCTCATTTACCTCGAGTGATGCACATTTCACAGAGGAATTCTTAAGACATAAACAGCTCCTCGAGACCACACCTACTCCAACGATTCATAACTTCCCACACCCGCTAAATGAACCATTTACCCTCCAAGAATTAACTCAAACTCTATCATCACTAAAACCAACCTCTCCAGGACAAGACAAAATACAGTACGACATGATTAAAAACTATCCAGCGAGTGCCTATGTCTTCTTCTCTCAAGTTTTAATCACTTCTATGAGAACTGTACCTATCCTCTAATGTGGAATGAATCAATTATCATTCCTTTGTTGAAACCAGGAAAAGATAAAAGATTTCCCTCAAGTTATAGACCAATTTCACTCTCTAGCTGCCTTAGCAAAGTATTCGAGCGGATGGTGAACAAGAGATTGCTTTGGTATCTGGAAAAGAACAACCTACTATCTGGCTTCCAGTGTGGTTTTCGACCAGGCCCTTCAACGATGCACCATATAGCTCGGCTTGAAACGGACATATTAAATACATTTGTAAAAAAAGAATGTATGCTGACAGTGTCTTGAGATAGAAAAGGCATTTAATACCTATGGAGAAGATTAATTATTGATCAATTACACAAATGGAACATCCAAGGAAGTGTGTTATGCTTCTTGGTAAACTATCTCTCCAATCGCACATTTAGAGTAAGAATAGGTACAGAGTTATCAGATGTTTTCATTCAGTCGAACGGAGTTCCTCAAGGAGGTGTTCTGAGTCCTACACTATTCGCTATAGCCTTGAATTCGATTACTGACTATATTCCTCAAAATGTGTCATACTGCTTGTATGCCGATGATCTACTTATCTATACATCACACTCTTACCAATTAGCCCAGGAAAACATACAAACCGCACTTCATAACCTAGAAAATTGGTGTAACCTTACTGGCTTTAAAATATCTGTTGAAAAATCAAAAGCAATTTTATTTACAAGAAAAAGGGGTCTCCCGTGGTCTAATGGCTAGCGCCTTGGATTCATAAGCGGGAGATGGTGGGTTCGATTCCCAACCTCCAGCAGGAATTTTATCATCAAACGGCTCGCTGGTAAAATTCCTCGCTGCACCCTGGATGTCGGCGCTAATGACCTAGATGTAGATGCGCCGTAAAAAAAAAAAAAAAAAAAAAAAAAAAAAAAAAAAATTTACAAGAAAAAGAACTCGACCAATACCACAAATTACACTTTACTCTACCGACATAAACAATCAAATTTTTAGGACTGACTTTTGATTCACGACTTACATGGTTACCCCATCTAATAGAGCTTCTGATTAGATGCAAAAAGTCTCTGAATCTACTCAGAATCCTCTCAAACACAAAATGGGGTGCCGACAGATCAGTAATGCTTACATTTTATCGTGCCTATACCAGGTCATTACTGGCCTACGGATGTATAGCTTACTCATCTGCCAGTAAGACTAGACTAAAAATTGTAGACGCCATTCACAATACAAGAATCAGGCTTGCAACTGGTGCTTTCAGATCAAGTCCGGCTTTGAGCCTTTACGTCGAATCGGGTGAAATGCCTTTGGAGTATAGACGTCAAATTATTGGTCTAAAATGTATTCATCACTCAAGATTCCTAAATACACATTGTACATCTAGTTACACTACCAACACTTGCACACACTTATACAGGCAAAGAAAAAGAGCACCGAAACCCTTACTATTACGCCTCATGGAAATTTAAGACAATACACTAGAAACACCTATTTACACTTACAAAGATACGGCTTTTCCCCCTTGGAGAATAAGGAATTTAAGTGTAAATCTAACATTATCAAAAATAAAGAAAAATGAGCCTCTAGCCTCAACTATGTACAGTATAATGTTTACAGCATTGAAATCCGAGAACCCAAACGCCCTAAAGATATTTACTGACGGCTCGAAAACAAGTTTTGGTACAGGTTCAGCTGCAATTGTTGGCCAAGATTTCTATCAAGAAAAACTGCCACAAAATGCAAGTGTATAGAGTGCTGAACTACAGGCCATTCTGTTAAGTATCAGCAGAATACAGACTACTAATTATAACCAGGTAATGTTATTTACTGATTCGCTCAGTTCCTTATTCTCTCTTAACAACATATACACAACACACCCCATTGTCAAACAAATATTAAATCATATACACCGGTTACAGGAAAACAATATACAAATTAAAATGATATGGTTACCCGGACATGAAAATATTTCTGAAAGCACTAACGTAGACGAACTAGCAAAATTAGCGACACGAAGAGATACAAATGACATTGATCTCTTGACATTACAAGATATTAAAAGACTTACTTACACTAAAACTTTAAACAACTGGGAGCGATATTGGCAACTTACACGAGACAACAAACTCAGAGAAATTAAACATACAGTTCAAGCTTGGTCATCAAGCTCACGGGATGCGAGACGAGAAGAAGTCGTCTTATGTTGTTTAAGAATCGGACATACTTTACTCACACACTCGTTTTTAATGACTAATACTGAAAAACCTACTTGCAGACAGTGTAACTTACCTCTAACAGTTAAACACATATTGACAGATTGTAGAAGACGTGATTACTTACAAATTTATGCACTATGTGTAATTCATGTTATACACACGTATTCATACACTCACGCATATAAATCACGATTAAGTGAAAATAAAATTAATTTAAAATAACAAATAATTATAATGAAAATTATCTTTTCACAAATGCTACCAGATATCAGAAGTAACTTTAGAGTCTAAAATTAAATCTTGTTGTATAGCTGTATGTGTTTTAGATGTTGAAAAATAGTGTTTATCGATTGGCTACCCTGTTTCAAAAGTTCAGTCATGTCGTGTATATGCATGTGTTGTGCACTTGCATATACATCTGTAATGTATATAGTAATGTTTTAATATACATACATGTATAATATATATATATATATATATATATATATATATATATATATATATATATATATATATTGTTATAATATAAATAAATTGTTTTATTTTTAATAAATTTATTTATTAAAAATAAAACAATAAACGTAGAAACGCCTCAACGTTAGGAGCCAATATAATAAAAATTTTATAATATTTAATTTTAAAAACTCTTTATCTCAGGGGTCGGGTTCGAGTCCAGTAAAGTAAAACAAAGATAATTTTAAATAATAAAGAACCAAAACAAAAGAAGAAAAAACAAACATTACCTGATATAAAGCCAGCTCGGTATTAACTGCATATGGAGGATCTTCTTTAAAACTGTATCTTCTTTTCACTGAACTGCACTTATGAGACTGTATATATGAGACCAGCTGTACACTGAACTAGAGCTGCATTCGGAATGGCGTTCTTTCTTTTAAACTGCACTATATGTGACTGCTTGTAACCGACTGTCCTAGAGCTGCATCCGGAGTGGCGTTCTTTCTTTTAAACTGCACTATATGTGACTGCTTGTAACCGACTCTACTAGAGCTGCATCAGGAATGGCGTTCTTTCTTGGCGGGAGCGTCATACCGGTCTCCCCAATGCTACCTGTATCGACTGCTAGACAAATATAACAAATAATATTTGCTTATCCCAGCAACGAATCCAACATATCAATGAGCTTTTTTGGATTTTCAGAATTTTCTGTGTTAGTTTTTTAATTTAAAACTTTTAATTTTTGATGAAAATTAATATAAGAAAAATTTATTTGTTTTTTATTTTCCGCAAACCTTGTATTCGTCTTTACCCGCCTTTTTTACCTTTAACGGTTATTCAAATTTAAAACTTTTAAATATGTAATGTAAAATATCATTACAATATATATATATATATATATATATATATATATATATATATATATATATATGTATATATATTATAGTGTGCATACTTATAACTGTTATATTAATTTGTAAAATACTTTTATTGTAAATTAATGTTTTTACTTCATATGAAATATCAATAAGAAATTGTAACAACTGTTTAATTATAAGAACATATTTGTAATTATCGAGCGAATCATCTGCGTTATGAGAGTCTTGATAATAAATAAATAAAGCTTCCTTTTTTAATTTTAAGGTTCATGAGATCTTCTTTAAAGATAGTCATTCTACGTAGTAAGGTCCATAAGTTTCCGGCCTGGGATAGAAGGAAAGGTGAAAGAAAAAAACTGGTTTTACTGTTTTTCAATATATTCTCCTTTAAGTTCAACACACCGAATACAACGCTTTGGCAACATTTCTATACCATGAAAAAAATAATTGTCTTCTTTGTTAAAAAAATGTACTTCCACTGCTGCTTGGAGCTCTTCGTCGGTGTTAAATCGCCTTCCACGAAGGTCAGATTTTAACTTTGAGAAAAGATAGAAATCGCTAGGGGCCAAGTCTGGGCTGTAGGGTGGATGAGAGATTTCTTGGAATCCACAGTCCTTCACAGCGGCCTTGGAAATCAATGCTGTGTGGACAGAGGCATTGTCGTGAAGGAGGTGGACACCTCTGCTTAACTTCCCTCGCCTCTTCTCTTTAATGGCGCCTCGTAACCGGTGAAGTAGGGCTGCATAATACTCACCATTCATTGTGGTATTCCTTTCTTTAAAATGTATCAGTAGTATTCCTTTACAGTCCCAAAAAATTGTGGCCATTACCTTTTTTGTTGACTGCGTGACTTTTGCCTTTAAAGGAGGCGCTTCTCCTGGTCTTCTCCATTCCATGGACTCTCTTTTCCTGAGTGGGCCATAACATAGAACCATTGTCTCATCCCCAGTTACAATTAAGTCCAAAATATTCCTTGGGTCAGCATTATACTCGCGTAAAAATTCATTGCAGCAGTGAACTCGTTCCTGTTTTTGAGCAGCTGAATGAATTTTTGGAACCCATCTTGCACTAACCTTGTTCATATACAAATGTTCTTTGATGATCCTCAAAACATTTGGTTTTGAAATCCCTAACCTCGCTGCTATTTCCTTGGTTTTTAGTCGCCGGTCAGACAGCAATTCAGATTCCACAAGTTGGATTGTTTCAGAAGTGACAGCTTCCAATGGGCGACCGGGACGTGGGTCATCTTCTAGACTTTCTCTCCCTAACTTAAATAATTTTGCCCATTCTTTCACTGTAGAATACGAGAGGGAGGACTGCCCGTATACACAATCCAAGCGCTCTTTAATTTGCTCAGGAGTAAGACCATCTTTACAAAAGAATTTAATTACCGCACGGTCCTCGAGTTTGAACATTGTAAAAATGGGGAGTTTCCTCAAGACTGAGGAAGTGCGGGCGATGGGTATGGAGTGAGCAGGCATGGACCTGCATAGGCGTGCAGGTCCCGGCACGTTTGAAGGAGGGGAAGCAGGACAGACCGGAAACTTATGGACCTTACCTCGTATCATTGGACCTAGGGGCATCTAAGAAAAAAAACAAACTTAAGATATTTTTCTTGCAGTTATGAAAAACAATGAACTTAAGCTATTTGTTAATTTCAACAAGGACTTGATAAGGAATGGGACTTCTTGTATTACTGCTTGATACAGATGATCCTTGAGTCGAAGTTTGATTCTCACAAGATGTTCCTGGCTCCAGAGGTTCAGGAACTGTCGCACAAACTAAATAATGTTCTTCATTGCTGACTCTCGAAGACTTCGGTTGTTTTGTTGTGGGTAAATAGTCTGACGGGAAACCTGGAAAAACAGAAGGAACTGCAAGCTCCCGTAGTCTAGGGGATGCAGCTCCTGGCCTGATTTGGTAATCAGATTTAACGAAATGAATGCTGCATATTTTTGTATGCTTTGTTGGTTCCCAATTCTTACGTCTTATTGCATACTTCCACTTCAGTAATAACTCAGGGTTATGTAATGGGAACCTGAAACGACATTCATAAATTAGAAAAGCAACTAAAATAAAAAAGTCCGATTCGCAGGAACTGCATCATCTTAGCGCGGTTCCGTTCTTATCTCTAGTGTTTATGAAGGCATAGAATAGAAACAGTTATTACTTTGTTTAGATCAATAGCGAAACACCTATCCAAATGAAATCTCAAACAAACCAGTCTTGAAAGGTCTTGATTTACAATCTTACCTGTATGGGTCAGCTATCCCATAAGTCGGGCATTTAACGCTACATTTTTAACAATAAATTGATCTTCTTATTTTACTTAATCTGTTTTATTGTCAAATACATTATCCGACTATAAGCAATTTAAAAATAACAAGGAATAAAACAGTCAAAAAGAACCGCTCGAATAAACGAAATCAATTACTTTAAAGTTTTAAGCACTTATTTCTCCGATTGACATCGCCTAATTAAAACTTTCTTTAGAACCTTTTTTGTAGAGCATTTAGTAAGCTTTCGAATGGTAACCTTCTGCTTCCCAAGATTGTCAACAGTTTTCGAGATACTAACGAAAGTATACAAAGTACCCAAAACTTTTCTTGTCTGTTAATAAAATATTTTATTCTAACCCTTTCTTTACTCCAAACATAACCAAAATTTCAACATATTAATGTTGATGAAATTCGAACATGCAGAAAATGTTTCAACTGAATCCCATAATTCTAAGTACCAAACTCAAAGACAAGAACAGTTCGAATAAGCGAAATCAATTACTTTAAAGGTTTAAGCACTTTTTTCTCCGATTGACATCGCTAATCAAAACTTTCATTAGAACCATTTTTGTAGAGCATTTAGTAAGCTTTCTAATGGTAATCTTCTGTTTACCAAGATTCTCAACCTTTTTCGAAATATTAAGGAAAGTATACAAAGTTACCAACATTTTTTATGTCTGTGAATAAAATATTTTATTCTAACCCTTCCTTAACTCCAAACGTAACAAAAATTACAACATATTAGTTTTAATGAAAGTTGAACATGCAGAAAATGTTTCAACTGAATCCCATGATTCTAAGTACCCAAACCAAAAACGGTATTCAAAAACTATTTTTCCAATTTTCTCGAAAACGGTTAAAGCTATCGCCTTGAAAATGGTTTCATTCGTTTTCCTAGCCCAAGAAGCCTATAAAACGAGTACTTACAAGCTTATGAACACAAAAACGTAAGCGTTTTTTGCGCGAATTTCGCCCCAAACGCCATCTTCTAGTGGGCGGATTCTGCTGGTTAATGAACTTGACCTTTCAAATTGGAAGACGGATTTTTGTACCTAATTTCATCACAATCGGACCATTAGGGAAGCCAGAAATGAGCGAACAGACAAATATATATATATATATATATATATATATATATATATATATATATATATATATATATAAATATATAAATATATATATACAAATTTGAACCACCGTTATTTTTGGTCTCTAGGGGTTCTGAAACACGAAATTTTTTAGTCGGCACTTCCGGATTGTTTCATTGTATCAACCCTATAAGCAGGGGGGGGGGGGAACCGCGTTAAAATCACTGCAGAGTATTTGAATCTGATTCTAGCAATTATTTTATTGTTGGGTCATTCCATGTCAAATCAACACACTTTTTGGACTTGATGTCTCAGATTTTCATGATTTTTGGTATACAGTAACATATCATAGACTTATGAACAAGTACTAAATTTCAGCTATGTAGCGCAATTATTTTTTATGTTATTAATTTTTAAAGATTTCAAATTTTATGAAGAAGTGTCATATTTTGGTACCTCGCAACCAGTGATGATATAAACCTGGGAGTGGTTTCATTTTAAAGCTATTGAATGGGGCTTTAATATGATATGCCACAAAGTAGAGGTTGCATTAAAAAAAATTGGAAATTCTAAATTTAAATTTTAAAATTCAGATTTCTCAAAAAGAGGCAATTTTAAATATTTCAAAAAATTACCAAAAATGGTTTGTGTGTCTAAATACATATGGCAAAATTTTATCTTGGGATGAGGAGATACAGGGTTTCATAAATACATGTTTTGTCAAAAATACCAGAATTATTAGCGTTTCAGAAAATTTTGAATAGTTCATTCAATGAAACAAGCATTGGCTATTAGCTGTACATTTTTCTAATGGAGAAAGGTCACATAAAGAGTGCCTCAAAAATACACATGTGTTGTAAGTAATGTACCAAATTAGTAAAATTGTATTTTTTAATTACTAATTTTCTAAGCAGTGTGTAGGATACTAGAAATTTAATAAAACCCAATGATTACTTTATTGTACCATGAATTGGAAACCCCTCTTTAAATCACTTTGCCATCACTTCATAGCAAAAGAACAAAGTGCATTTTTGAGACATACCAAGGAAAATCTTCTGGAATGTGAAGTGGGTGCCATTTGTGTCTTTTCTGAGAATTATTCTATCATTTTGCAAGATGAGGCACAATCATATCATTGGTCAAATAGTCAGGCAACTATTCACCCTTTTGTGGCGTATTTTAAGGAGAAAGAAATCAAACATTTAAATTTTGTAGTAATATCAGACTGCCTCAACCACAACACTACGGCCTTCTACCTGTTTCAAACAAAGTTGATGGAATATCTGAAATGTAAGTTTCAATGTTCAATTTGGCTAATAGCCAATAAATATACGTTTTGTCAAAAATACCAGAATTATTAGCGTTTCAGAAAATTTTGAATAGTTCATTGAATAAAACAAGCATTGGCTATTAGCCAAATTGAACATTGAAACTTACATTTCAGATATTCCATCAACTTTGTTTGAAACAGGTAGAAGGCCGTAGTGTTGTGGTTGAGGCAGTCTGATATTACTACAAAATTTAAATGTTTGATTTCTTTCTCCTTAAAATATGCCACAAAAGGGTGAATAGTTGCCTGACTATTTGACCAATGATATGATTGTGCCTCATCTTGCAAAATGATAGAATAATTCTCAGAAAAGACACAAATGGCACCCACTTCACATTCCAGAAGATTTTCCTTGGTATGTCTCAAAAATGCACTTTGTTCTTTTGCTATGAAGTGATGGCAAAGTGATTTAAAGAGGGGTTTCCAATCATGGTACAATAAAGTAATCATTGGGTTTTATTAAATTTCTAGTATCCTACACACTGCTTAGAAAATTAGTAATTAAAAAATACAATTTTACTAATTTGGTACATTACTTACAACACATGTGTATTTTTGAGGCACTGTTTATGTGACCTTTCTCCATTAGAAAAATGTACAGCTAATAGCCAATGCTTGTTTCATTGAATGAACTATTCAAAATTTTCTGAAACGCTAATAATTCTGGTATTTTTGACAAAACATGTATTTATGAAACCCTGTATCTCCTCATCCCATTGAGATCCAAGATAAAATTTTGCCATATGTATTTAGACACACAAACCATCTTTGGTAATTTTTTGAAATATTTAAAATTGCCTCTTTTTGAGAAATTTGAATTTTAAAATTTAAATTTAGAATTTCCAATTTTTTTTAATGCAACCTCTACTTTGAGGCATATCATATTAAAGCCCCATTCAATAGCTTTAAAATGAAACCACTCCCAGGTTTATATCATCACTGGTTGCGAGCCTGTAGGCATCTAAAGGTACCAAAATATGACACTTTTTCATAAAAATTTAAATCTTTAAAAATTAATAACATAAGAAATAATTGTGCTACATAGCTGAAATTTGGTATTTGTTTATAAGTCTATGATATGTTACTGTAAACCAAAAATCATGAAAATCTGAGACATCAAGTCCGAAAAGCGTGTCGATTTGACATGGAATGACCCTGTTATCTGTTAAATGTTAAATTTGTCACTCATGTATAAATTTGAACAATTATTATTAAACAATGTTAGGGGGGGGGGGGGAATGAAGAAACATTACGATGCAACAGGTTAATGTATATTTTCATGTTTGACTTACAAGAATTTATTTAAATGAGAAAGAAACTGTTTGAAGACATAAAAGAGGCATAAATGCTTAATTTATTGTATTCAAATAAATGAAGATTACGTATATCTCACTGATTAATCGCATGGACTTAAAGATGGATTCCATGAGAGCAAATTAAAATGATATAACTTTAAATATTAAAAGTGAAAATAAGTTAGGGTTTGTTAGGCACCTAAAAATTGTTACTTAAAATGCGCATGCGCGGACTTTTCCCATAGATTTAGAAAGGAGGATTTTGGGAAATTAATTACAAATTTGTGATTATTTTAATTATTTCCAACTTGTGGGACCTAAGATCAGTACATTCATAACATTTAACAAAAATATTTTCCAGTGCCAAATGATTTTTCACCATTATAGTCAACTTACTGCTAAGTTGTTTGTCACTAAATTTAAAATTAGAAGCCATTAGAGCTCTTTCTGCTGTAGAAACTACTCTATAAACATCATTTGACACGCACATAACTCCCCCCAAATTTTTCCACGACAGCAAATAATAAAAGTCCGTCACGCAGGAGCTGCATAACTAAGCACTTTCCTCAGAATTTGGGTAGTGTAGACTGCTTTCCAGAACAATTTGCTTAAAATATCCTACAAAAATAAAATAAAAAAATGAATAGTTCTCTTTTAATTTTGTAATGAGTAACTGATCAATTATTAATTTGCTTCCAGAGTTATGTTTACACATGGTACCTACTACACTACGTAATAAATACAAAAAACCTCATATTATCGTATTTTGATATAACGCAGGTACAGGATACAGTCCCTCTAGTGGTAGAAAGTGCTCCTTGCGGCGGCTTTGTGAACCTACGTCTGGTGGGCTTTTCTATTGAAATATATTACTAAGTAAACCCCCCCCCCCTATCCGATTGACCGATTCAGCTCATTTTTACAACACTTCTTTCTCATGAATTACCCACAACGTATCCCGCGTTTCGTTACAATACAGCAGAAATTACAACCGGTATGAGTATATTAGTAATTTGGGACCGGAGTAAACCCCCCTCCTAATGAACCGATTTAGTTTATTTTTACAACACATATTTACCTGTAGATTACCACTACGAATACCGAGTTTCGTCGAAATATACCAAAAATCATGGCTAGTAGTGGCAAATTGGTATTGTGGGTCCGGAGTAAACCCCCCCTCCCAATGAACCGATTTAGTTCATTTTTATATCTCATTTTTCTCTCTATATTACCACTACGAATACCAAGTTTCGTTGAAATATAACAAATATTACGGCTGACATGGTCAAATTAGTGTTTTGGGTTCGGAGTAAACCCCCCCTTCCGGTTGACCGACTTTGGTGGTTAACGAACTCGTTCAATCATTTGCTAATTGAATGCTATATACCAAGTTTCGTGACGAAAAAACAAAAACTCTGGCCGCTATCGTGTTAACAGACACACATATATAATATATATATATATATATATAGAGAGAGAGAGAGAGAGAGAGAGAGAGAAATTTTAACGGGGGTCATTTTCGGTGTCTACTAGGTAGGATCGATAAAGATTTGAAGAAATTTTTCAAAAATTCCGTCATGAGTCCAACCTCAATAGCTACTTTCCTTCGGAGGAAAGTGCTAAAAATATTAGTGAAATTAAGTTAGAGCTTGTTAAGCACTTAAAAATTTTATTAAAAAAACAAGCAAAAAACATTTTTAATTCTTCAATAAAAAAGAAACACCCATTTATTTGATACTACATTTGTTCAATATATTTTTTTACTACATTTTTAAATTTTGGTTTTTCATTTCTGTTATAATGATGTACAGTTGAATAAAACTCAATTTATGATTTGTATATGAAGACTTGAAAATTTTCTTTAATGGACAAAACGTTATGAAACAATAAAAAATTATTAAAAGGCTGCATGGGTACTTCTTTTTCCTTAAAGATCAAATGTTAATTTTGTCACTCATGTATAAATTTGAACAATAATTATGGAAAAGCCTAAGGGGAAAGGATTATATCAACATAAGGATGCTGATTAAGGGCTTAAGCTTTATTAAAAAACAAAAAAACAAAAACTTTCTCAATGTAAAAGAAACATCCATATATTTGATACTAAATTTGTTCAATGTATCTTTTTAAATTTTGGTTTTTATATATATTATAATCATGTACAATTAATAAAACTCGTGATATATAATTAAACTCAATTTCAGATCTGTGTATTATGACTTAAAAATATTCTTTGATGGACAAAACGTTATGAATTATTTGA
The DNA here is from genome assembly GCA_946811695.1 of Gonocerus acuteangulatus. Taxonomy (NCBI): domain Eukaryota; kingdom Metazoa; phylum Arthropoda; class Insecta; order Hemiptera; family Coreidae; genus Gonocerus; species Gonocerus acuteangulatus. The sequence continues at coordinate 11,474,810 of OX328125.1, forward strand.
AAAGTGCATGGGCGCTTCTTTTTCATTGAAGAATTAAATCTTTTTAGCAGGATGGAACATATTTATGTAAAGAAACTATTTTTATATGTACAATGGCCTAAGGTTGGGGATTTGTTGGCTTTTCAGGGAGAAAACAAATCACTTGTTGAGCTTGGGGAAAGAACCTTTGATGATCAAGTTGTAAATACTTACGAAAAAAAGTGAATATTCGATCCCTTTTTAGCTTTGTTAGTACACCCATAAGCACAGCATGATTGAACCATAGTTGCACTAATATTAGAATAATATTCAATACAATATCTAGAAGAAACTACATGAACTGTCCAAGCACTACTGACATTGTTTATCCCCACGACAAGATGGCCGCCAGAATGTTAGGGGTGCTTCACTAAAAAGTAGGGAGTTAGGCATCTATCTAGATATCGTAAGGTTTCAAAATATCCGCTCTTGAAAGTCGGTCATTTTGGCGAAAAACATTTTCGGCGCTTATTTTTTCCCCTTTTTGACAGGATAACTCTTCAATCAAAAAAATAAATAACGGTTATAGGGTTGTAGAGTATTGCATTCCGTTCAATAAATATATATTACTTTGCCATTTTATGTATTTTCCTTCAAACGTAAAAATAATTTCAGTGTTCATCGTGAAATCTGAAATTTAGCGACTAATAGTCCAGGTAACTAAGTTTTATAGATGGAAATGTTTGGAACACAATTTTTGACTTCATAACTTTGTTTCGGCTAGTTAGGAGGTCAACGTATCAAAAGTCCTCGCCCGTAGCCATAGTGCCGGGGGGAGGGGGGTTTAGAATGCCCCATTTTTCGGGGTTTCACTTATATCTCGGAAACCGTGGGTCCTAGCGACATGACCATTCTATAACAAATGAAAGTTGATTCAATTTCCTACAAGTTCTATTCAATAAAGTTTTTCGAGATATCTTTAGTTTTCGAAATATCCGCTCTTGAAAGTCTGTCATTTTGGAAAAAACACACATTTTAGCGCGGTTCCTCCCTCCCCCATAGGGAGGAACCCCGCTTATAAGGTTGATACAATGAAACAATCCGGAAGTGCCGATAGAAAATTTCGCGTTTCAGAACACCTAGAGACCGAAAATAACGGTGGTTCAAATTTGTGTGTATATATACATATATATATATATATATATATATATATATATATATATATATATATATATATATATTTGTCTGTTCGCTCATTTCTGGCTCCCCTAATGGTCCGATTGTGATGAAATTTGGTACAAAAATCCGTCTTCCAATTTGAAAGGTCAAGTTCGTTAACCAGCAGAATCCGCCCACCGGAAGATGGCGTTTGGGGCGAAATTCGCGCAAAAAAAATCGTAACGCTAACGTTTTTGAGTTCATAAGCTTGTAAGTACTCTTTTTATAGGCTTCTTGGGCTAGGAAAACGAATGAAACCATTTTCAAGGCGATAGCTTTAACCGTTTTCGAAAAATGTGAAAAATAGTTTTTGAATACCGTTTTTGGTTTGGGTACTTAGAATCATGGGATTCAGTTGAAACATTTTCTGCATGTTCTACTTTCATTAAAACTAATATGTTGAAATTTTTGTTACGTTTGGAGTTAAGGAAGGGTTAGAATAAAATACTTTATTAACAGACATAAAAAGTTTTGGTAACTTTGTATACATTCCTTAATATCTCAAAAAAGGTTGAGAATCTTGGTAAACAGAAGATTACCATTAGAAAGCTTACTAAATGCTCTACAAAAATGGTTCAAATGAAAGTTTTGATTAGGCGATGTCAATCGGAGAAATAAGTGCTTAAAACTTTAAAGTAATTGATTTCGTTTATTCGAACTGTTCTTTTTGTCTGTTTTATTCCTTGTTATTTTTAAATTGCTTATAGTCGGATAATGTATTTGACAATAAAACAGATTAAGTAAAATAAGAAGATCAATTTATTGTTAAAAATGTAGCGTTCAAAGAGAGAGATCCCAAGGCTTTCCAAATGCCTCAGAGCGGAGGCCTTTCTGCCCGACTTATGGGATAGCTGACCCATACAGGTAAGATTGTAAATCAAGACCTTTCAAGACTGGTTTGTTTGAGATTTCATTTGGATAGGTGTTTCACTATTGATCTAAACAAAGTAATAACTGTTTCTATTTTATGCGTTCATAAACACTAAAGATAAGAACGGAACCGCGCTAAGATGACGCAGGTCCTGCGAATCGGACTTTTTTATATTCTCGACCAGATATCTCTTCAACGATGAACCCAAAAAATAAATGTCGGCTACAGGGTTGTAGAGCATTCCATTCGCTTCAATAATATATATTACTTTACTATTTTATGTATTTTCTTTCAAACGTTATATACGCACTCACATGGTCTTAGCAAAACCGGGGACAAGATCTTATCTAATTGAGTTTGAATAACTGGTCAATGGGCCCAAAATTATATATTTCGTGCTATATTATATATATATATATATATATATATATATATATATATAGATATATAGTGAGTACTGGACATATGTACTCACTATATTTACATAATGGAGCATATTTTGGACTATACATTGACTGGGAATGGTGAGAAATTAAAAAGTTCATTGGTCAGTTGTCGCCAGATATTACGATAAACATTAAAACTTTTTTCACGTTTGAAGGAAAATACAAAAAATAGTAAAGTTGCTCTACAACCCTATAAACGGCATTCATTTTTTGGATTCATCGTTGAAGAGATATCCAGTCGAGAATATAAAAATGTGTGTTTTTTCCCAAAATTACAGACATTCAAAAGTGGATATTTCGAAAACTAAAGATATCTAAAAAAACTTTATAGAATAGAACAAGTAGGAAATTGCATTAGCTTTCATTTGTTATAGAATGGTCATGTCGCTAGGACCCAAGGTTTCCGAGATATAAGTGAAAACCCGAAAAATGGGGCATTCTAAACCCCCCCTCCCCCCGGCACTAAGGCTACGGGCGAGGACTTTTGATACGTTGACCTCCTAACTAGCCGAAACAAAGTTATGAAGTCAAAAATTGTGTTCCAAACATTTCCATCTAGATTTGTGTATCATGACTTGAATATATTCTGTGACGGAAAAACGTTATGAAACAATAAAAATGACATGAGGACTACATAGGTCCTTCGTTTTCCTTGAAGAATTAAATCTAATGAGCAGTATGGAACATATTTATTTAAAGAAAGTATTTTTATATGTAAAATGGTCTAAAGTTAGAGATTTAGTGGCTATTCATGAGAAAAAGTTACTTGTAGAGCTTGGAGAAAGAATCTATGATAACCAAGTAGTAGGTACTTACGAAAAAAAGTGAATGCCCGCTCCTTTCTTTGCTCTGTTAGTGCAGCCATAAGCACAGCATGACGTAACCATACTCTAATTAAAATTATGTTCAATAGAAAATCCAGAATGAACCACATAAACTTTCCAAGGATGACTGCCAATGCTTTGCCCTCACTTCAAATGGCTGCCAGAATTTTCATTCATGAATGAAGCATCTATCCTTTCTATATCTATGGATCTAACCATTGAGTTAGTAGGGAGTGGGGGAGTCTGAACGAAATAGCTTAAAGCCTAAAATTGGCCATTTTAGTGTGGCCAGTGAAAAAAAGTGAATTTTTGAATATGCTTGTAATTAAACGAATATACAATGAAATTTTGAACAAACAATGAAATTAAACAAATATATATATGTAGCTTATTCCTACTAATTTATATTTATATATGCATAAGTATACATATAAATCAATACGAATATCACTTAGTAACAAAAGTCTCTGCACACCCGCATGCAATTTTTCCATTGTGAAAAGAGGAATTCCAGAAGATATTGGAAATAAAATTCACACCTTTTGTTACAGAATTTATTTTACTTTAATAAATTAAATATAATATAATTTATTTACTTTTTAATTTATTTTTAGAAATACATAAAAAGTCAAATTATTGAAAAGCCAAAAGTCTCTGCACATAGGGAAATAATCAAAAATAAGGGTATTTATACAGACTGCGTTCTACCCCTAAGATTCCCTAGTTAATCTTGACAACTCAGTGCTAATTCTGTGTCAAACTAGTTATTGAGTTTTTGGAAAATTTCTTCGAATCTTTATCGATCCTACCTAGTAGACACCGAAAATGACCTCCGTTCAAATTTATATACATCTATATATATTCATCTATATGTATATATATATATATATATATATATATATATATATATATTTATATATATATATATATATATATATATATATATATATATATATATATTTATATATATATATATATATATATATATATTTATATATTTATATATTTATATATAGAGAGAGAGAGAGAGTGAGCGTGAGAGTGAGCGTGAGTGAGAGTGAGAGTGAGCGTGAGTGTGAGTGAGAGTGAGAGTGTTTTATATATAGGTATATATGTGTCCGTTAACACAATACAGGACAGAGTTTTTGTTTTGTCGCCATGAAACTTGGAATGTAGTATTCTTCCATCAAATGATTTAAAGAGTTCATTAGCCAATAAAATCGGTCCATGAGGAGGTGGGGGGGGGGGGGGGTTACTCCGGAGCCAAAGTAGTTATTTGCCAATATCAGCCATAATATTTGTTATATTTTAATGAAACAATACGAAATGTATTCGTTGTGGTCACTTGAAGAGAAAAATTTGTTATGAAAATAAACTAAATCGGTTGACTAGAAGGGAGGGTTTACTCTGGACAGAAATTACTAATTCCCTTATACCGGTTGTAATTTCTGTTGTATTGTATCGAAACTCTTTGTAAGTCCTGGGTATCTAATAAGAAAGAAGTGATATGAAAATGAACTAAATTGGTCTATTCGAGGGGGGGGGGTTGTTACTTTGTACTATTTTTTAATTGAATTCTTCCGCCAAACGCAGGTTCGCGAAACTCATCAAGGTCAATAGATCAAAATGTGAAGCTTTGTGTATTTAGTACGTATGTAGTACCCCGCATACACAAAACTCTGGATGAAAATAATTAGAAAATTGATAATATAAACAGCTGCTCATAAAAAAATGCAAAAGAGTAGAACAATTTATGTTTTTATTTTCTTTATCTGTATAGGTCATTGTAAGCAAATTACTCAGGAATGCACTCGACACTACCCAATTCTGAGGAAATTTGCTTAGTTATGCAGCTCCTGCGTGACGGAATTTTTTTTTTAAATGGAATTTCCAACTATGATATTTGAACAAATTATAAACTTGGGAAGACGGGGCCAGTTGTACAGAAAAATGGGACAAACCTTCAATAAAGATTATTCTATGGTAAGGTTCGGCCTAAGAAGGCATGAAGAACTGGATTCTGTTGAAAATAGAGACCGAACTGGCCACCGGTATCCATAGACCGTGGGCAATTGTAATAAGTGTAGCCAAATAATCACTCACCAGTGCTTCAAATTTAGCAGGTATGGTACATGGTGATCATAATATCTATGTGTTTTCACAGAATATAAGGAGGGCTCCGAGAAATGCAGGCTATAATCGACATACGCCTAAGTGCAAGTCATTTAACCGAGCACTTAAACTTCAATTTTCCAAACTGCACTTAAATAAACCATTATTGTTTTGAGATCGTGTTCTATTTACAGATGAAAGTAAGTTTAACATTTGTGGGTCGGATGGAAGGGGAAGAAGTTGTAGAAAAAAAAAAAAGAAAAAAAAAGACATCTTGAGAAGGAACCTAATTGGGACAGTAGTATGGACATATGCGGCTCTAGACACACATTTTTAGGCCGTCTAATTTAGCATTGGCCGTGCCTGGGGGTGTAGAATCAAATTTTTATAATCAGGCACCTGGAAATCATTAAGGAAGTATTGGATACTAAGAACATACATTAATTAGAACTTATTACTATTAATTTGCCTTAAAAAAAATAGTTTTCTGACTTAATTGAAAAATATTGTGAATTTTCATTTTGGGGGGCTAAGCCCTCCCCCCCCCCCTTTAAGGAGTGAAATACCAACTTAAGCAAATTAATTAATTACAAAATTATGAACTGAACAGTTGCTCACTCCAAAGGTAAAAGAGCAGAATTATTATTTATTTTTATTTTATTTCTATAGGTTATTTAAAGCGAAGTACTCAGAAATGCAGTCCGCACTACTCAAATTCTGAGGAAAGTGCTTAGTTATGCAGCTCCTGTGCGACGGACTTTTGTTATGTTGTGTGGCCACCCAGTTATTAAAAATAAAGGTTTAAATTTATTTTTATTATAATAGAGTTTAGTTTTAAAGAATCTTTAATTTAGACTGATTAAAATTTCTGATTTACAGTATTTTTCATATAAATACTAGGAAACGTTATTTGTTTATGAAAGCATCGACGAATTCAAGAGCGCTCTTGGTGGCAATAATTTAACTGCAAAAGAGGGCTTTGTTTTGTTGACTTATCTCTCATTCAATGAATCTCTGGGAAATCCCCCAGTTTTCAGAATCATTCATAGGGAGCAGCAAAATCGACCATTGCAGTCACTGGGAACGTGTTAAGTTTTAATAAAAATAGTTTTGATTGTGATTTCCCGATACTTTCTTTTCGAATGTGTAACAAGTGCTAGGAATTTTATTTTTTTGGACTTGGAAAGTTTTTCTTTTCATCTGATTATTGTGTTGTTGGCTCTGTGAAGCATGTGCAATAGAAGAATTATGCGCGTCATATGTGCAAGTGTGTGGAGATGTTAGGAATATTTTTGCTCGTATATTTAAGAGTATAAATATGTAGGGAATTATGTAGACGACTCAAATGAAGAAAACTGTAACTGTTGGATTTATTAGTAAGTTTCCTATATAGGAAATAGTCGCATTTTCATGAATTAAATGGCGGCTGACGAAAAATGGTATTTTACCAAGGAACAACTGGCAAATACTCCCAGCAGAAAATGTGGTTTCGATGCAGATAAAGAACTCTCAAGTCGGCAACAAGCTGCCAATTTTATTCAAGACATGGGCCAAAGATTACAAGTGTATCCTTTTTTCATTTTTGGTTGTGCAATCCATGTTCAACAGTTTCTTTATGTTGTCTTTGCCAAGCTTAGCTATTCTTCTTTTACGTTTTATTTCTCAAAATCGACAACATAAAGAAGCTCAAAAACATATGAGCTAACAGAATGAGGGATTTAATATTTATTTATAACAAAACACTTTTAACGGGCAGATTACCACTTTCGATTTAATTCGAGATAGGCATAACTTGGCATTTTGTACAACTAATGGGAAGTTATTTATGTTTTGAGTCCATAAAGTAATTTTACTCAGTGACCATAACCTACCATTTGGTTCTGCAGTTCCTTATGTTTGTTTTTGAAAGTTGTTTCACCATATTTACAATATTCACTAATAGATTAATTTTTATTTAAGTATACTCTGCATTGTATTAGATGCTATTCATTTTGTTTTCTTATTTGCCAGATATTGAAATTCCTTTTGTGATGTATTTTATCGTATTTACAAATTCCCGAAATTCTTTATATTCTGTCTGTTCTCAAATGTTCTTTTACCTTCATTCTTACTCGAGATACTTTATGCATTGGTATCTTCTATTATATAATCCTCAGAATTCCAAATAGTAGTAGCTGATATTTCGTTTGAGATAATTGAATTTTAAGAAACATTATTTTGTTTTTAATTATCCTGTTGTATCTTCATTTGAAAAATTCATGAATGCTTATTTTATTTGCCATATACCTCATTCATTAGAACTTCAAGATTTGTGGTTAGGCTGGTGATATTCTGTAGTTGTTATTCTGTTTCAAAAAAGGTTGGTGATACTTTGTCTCGATTTTCAAGATAGTCAAAAATTATTCTCTTTAATAGAGACTTGATTATTAAAAGTCAAATAACTTCAAGTACTGTGTTTGTTTTGGGTGTTAATACTTTTCTACTAATTTACTGATTTTCTAGAGCTCTTTATTTGTATTACCTGCTCATTTTTCAGAAATTAAATTACATCAATTCAGTTTGTTGTTTGTGAATACTTTGTTTCGGTTTTCCAGATTATCGAAAACTCATTTTCTTTGTTATATAGTTCTTTCTTCTCCCCTGCTTTCTTTTTTTGTGAGAAATTCACATAGATGACCTCGAATAAAACCCTTGTATCCGAAAAAGGTTTTCATTCTAGGCCATCTATATATTTAGTTGGCGATACTTTGTCTCTTTTTAAAAATACATAATAGCTCAATCTCTTTATTGAATGAATAAATTAAATATTTTTCAAATTCAAATAAACTTGAAGTATTTATCTTCGCGGATGGTAATACGTCATCTCTGGTTTTCAGATTGTCGAAAGTACATTCTCTTTACCACAGTTTTTTTTTTATCAAGTAATGCATTGTTGGCTGTTTTTACAAACTCTCAAAAGCTCCTCCTCTTTACTACATACTTCTTTTGTCTTGTATTCACTATTTCGGTTGAAGAACCACAGTTTTTCTCTGACTTTCAAATTTTTTAATTTTACAATATTGAACATTGATTGTTTTTAATGAAGTGTAGACTGATAGATACTATGAAAGCAACTTTACTGGGATTTCGGAAAAGGAGAAAGCTCAAGCTCCTTATGAAGCTTTATATTGTTTTGGCTTGCTCGTTGGCAATCTTCTTCGGCAAAAGTTATTTTGAAGTATTCAATATAGATTAGTTACCAGAATAATTGTTTAGAACAAAGGAATAAAGAAAATGACTAAAAAACTAAATTTAAATTGAACCGTACCAAGAAGAAATGATATTCCATAGTTATAACAAGACTTCAAAGGTAATCAGAGGTTATATTTATAGTTTAATAAGTGTGAGAAAATCTAAATATCAAATAAAGGTTATCAATAATTTCAGTTTCCTTCTTGGCCGAAACCTTCCTACAGTAATATGCTTGCCGACCCTTTTTTTCCTATTGTTATGAGTTTTTTAGGAATATATTTATGGTTTTCCTACTAACTAAAACATTTTGAAGCACTACACAATTCTGTAGTTAGTTTGTTGTCCTATTCATAACCTGCATCTCTTTACTTCCATTTGTCCAATTGGTTTTATACATTTATGCTGGAGTGGGAGATTAATAGTTTTAGGTACATGACATTGGGTGTACCAGATATTATTATTAACTGTTTGCATTGTACTCTTTTTTTCATAAGATTTACTTTTGTTTCATTGTTTTGAACTCTTGAAAAGTACTGCAATTCATAAGTTCGTGGGATTCATAGGCTTGGTAATTTTAAATATAAGAAATACATCCTTGGAGTGCTATTCTAGGCATAGGGAAAAATCTATCAGCTTGGAATTTTATACAGCCCCCATGTTAATAGTTAACAACTGCATTACATTCAGACATCATGTGGTTTGGTGTATGGTGAACTAGTGAATCTGTAAAAACACAACAATTCAGGAGACCAGAAAACCTGTTTCTTACCTCTTGTGAAATTTGGTACCTAGCTCAGTGATTTTCCAATTAGATTCGCAGGCAGAAAAGAAAAAAAAAAAAAAAAAGAAATGGCTATCTTTAACTCTTTCTTTACCATTGACTGCTCCAGCAGTAGAGAGCAGCTGGGCCCTGTGTACCGCTGACTTGTGTGCAAGTCGGAAGAATGACGGGACCCATGCACCGTTGACTTGTCCAGCAGTTGAGAGCTCCGCGTATCTCTCGCATTCTTTCTCCTCTCATTTCTCGACTTTAGAGCTATCTAGCATTATTTATAGCAGTATTTGGATGAAGTTTTTGACCATGTGAGCTATTTAGGCGTACGTAAGAAATTTTTAACCCTGCCGGTTTTGTATCTAAAGCCATGAATCAAAAAGAAAGATTGGAAACTTATTTGCCGGAGTTATGGAGTATTTATTTCACTTGCTGAATATTCTTAATATACAGAGAGTCCCGATTTTAAATGGAAAAACTTTAGGAGCGTGTAGGGGACCCACAAACACAAACAAAAAGTCCTTTAGAGGTTTGCTTGTTTTTGCTTTGTTTTGGAGAAAATTGCAAAACAAGAAACAAAACAAGGTTTCATTGTTGTACTTATTTAAATTTTCAAAGAAAAAAATTGTCATTGCGAATTGTTCAAGAAACCAATTACAATCTCTTGATGCTGATATAGTTTTCGTGTACAGTTTCTGCAAAGGTAATGCTTTAGAAGCAATGCAAGAGTATGCGTGCCGATTCACAAATAGAAGAGTGCTTAATCTACGAGTCTTTTTGTAAACTTTTAATATATAACAAGAGACTGGGTCATTCTTACTTCATAATGAAGGCGACCAATTCCAGGCAGCATTAAGAGCAGATCGTTGGTGAAGAAGTTGAGTCCAACACTTGCATTAAGAATATCGCAGCAGGCATTATGACAAACTTTTAAAGGTGTTAATCAACCTTTTGTCTTAGTTTTTTGTCCCCCTACATGCTCCTGAAGTTTTACCATTTAAAATCGGGACACCCTGTATAGGACAAATGGTAAACAGAAAAACTTTTCCTTTCTTTTTTTTTTTTTTTTTTTTTTTTTTTTTTTTTTTTTTTTTTTTTTTTTTTTTTACAATCATACAATATAACTTTTTTTTTATATAAGTTATTTTATTAAAAAATAATTCAAATGGTGTAGTCAAGGCACAATAAATTAAAAAAAAAAATCGTATTCAAGTATTTTAGTCTGTTAATTTTGGATATTAGGATACTATTTAGAATGTGTTTTGAGAAGTAGATCGTCCTTACTTGTACCCTTTCTAAAACTAAGCAGATACTATTATACATACTGCTAGTATATTGTCTAAATAAAATATAGAATTAATAACTATATTTCTTTCGTCTTCATCTTCTTTATTCTCTATTCCTTGTTTAGAACTCCTTCCATTTTCAGCTTGGAAATTAAACCTATTTCCGAATGGATGATTAGAACACTGTGTATCCAGCAACCAAATTTAATTAAGCAGCCCAGTTATTTCATTTTAAATAAAGTTTCCTCCAACCTCTCTTCCTCTGTTTTCTTTTAAAACTATTTACAGATCCTTGTTCATAGCCAATGATAAATTGAGTTATTGCAAAGTTTAGGGGCCTCCTCACCAATTTTTTTCCTAGTTGCTCTACAGGTATTTTGATGCACTAAACATGAATCCGTTAAAAAAAAAATTTGCTCTCAACTACGATAAAAGTTATTAAGTACTAAATTTTGCTGTTATGCAGGTTAAGAAAGCGAGTTGTTTTGTTTGCTTATGGGTGCTTCTACTGCTAGGGTCATTAGCACCTAAGAAAGCTAGTGTTAACAACTATATTTGTAAGCATGCGCATGTAATAGTCCGTAATAAAGAAGTCTAATTTAAATTTACCATTTGTAAATAAACCAACTGTTATTTATTGGAAGCATCCTCCACATTTTTGTTTCGATGTTAAAAAGTATTATATAAAAAAATCTCATAATTAGCTAATGCCCTTATAATTACGACATAACAACGTGGCCAAGATATACCACCAAGCTCTCACAGAAAAATTCGGGTTGTTGGATAAGAAGGTGGGTGCGAGGTTAGCTCAGTGGTAGAGCACTGGACTAATAAGCTGGAGGACCTGAGTTCAAATCCCGAGCAAGCACTGAAGATTTTTTCTCCTGGTGTCTTCGTTCATGGGTTGAATTCGCCCTCCCTGACTGTCCCTAGGCCAACCCAGCCTTTAATTAATTTAATAATGGGTACCTTGGGTGCTAATGACTCCAGCAATCGAAGCAGCCGAGGGGAAAATCTGGTGGCTGGATCATAGTACTGACCACACTATCTCCCTAGTGAGCCGTATGGTCATGAATCAGATACCTCTATAGTATCTGCCCTTGAGGCCTGTTACGGGACTGATTTTTTTTTTTTTTTTTTTTTTTTTTGGATAAGAAGGTTCCTTATTGTCACTACGTTCCACAAAGACTTTTAAAGAAAGATAAAATTAAAAAGTATTGCGACGAAGCGATGTAGACGGAGCGAACACTCAACATCACAATAAACCAGATATTCTTATCATTGACAAAGGGAATAAGAGAGCTGATATTATCGATATCGCTGTCCTGATTGATAAGAATATTCGGAAATCTTATTCCAAGAAGCTACGAAAATACCAGGAATTGGCCAAGAGTTGAAAGATCTGTATAAGTTAGATTCCGCAAGGATAACAGCTATTATTATATCGGCTAATGGACTCATCCCATAGACCACAGTTACAGCTACAAATTACTTAAAAATCTCGGAAGAATTGATTACGCCCAACAAGTGGTAATGCTCAATACTGCGAGGATAGTCATTAAATTCTTGAACGAATGCCTGTGATACATAAAAACAAAAATAAAATACTAAATAAAAAAATAATTCTTTCGGTTGGCAATAGCCCCCAAAAGAATTTACCCCAGGTAACTGAGGAGAACACACCATGATAATAATAATGAAAATGCATGAATTTATAGCAATTATTCACAAGAGATCAATTATTAAATTTTTTAGTCAAAAATAAGCAATTTCATCGATTGTGGAAAATGTGGCGAGAAATTAGAGTTAAATAGAAATAATCTCATTTCGCTGCCGAAAATGAAGGATTGGAAGATGTCTAGGAGATAGGCTAAAGGAGAATGAAATATTTTTATTTTGGTTTTAAGTATTTTTATTTTATATTTATTTCGAATTATGGGCATACATGCTATGTGTTTCCGCTCGCTCAAGAAGATATCAAAACTCTAGTCAATCCAACTTGCTAAAATTAATAGAATTCTATTAATTTTTGTGGATTGACCAGTGTAAACGCATAGCACGTATGTTCACAATTCGACAGGTTAGACGGGTGAGGAGACCCTTCAAAATTTAAAATTATTTTTGAATAAATAGTTTAACAACATTCCCAAATTATACATCCTTGTGGATGTGCATGTTTGCAAATATTGTTGTTTAAGCTAGCTTTTCTAATCTGCATAACAGTGACCTTCAGTGCTTAATAACTTTTTTCCTAGGTAATAATATCCTGAACCCTTGCAGCCTCCTCACCAATCAGCATCCCCAGTCAGAACACTTCTTGGTAATGCTCCCAAATATAAGGAGTCGGAAACATAAATTTTGAAGTCCATTTATTATTAGTAATGAATTTAAACCTGTACTGGTTGAACTTCAGTTACAGGTAACCTATAGTTAACGGGTTATCTCTAGGTTATCTGTTTGTTGAGACTATAAGAAACATTATACTTTGATTAATTATCAATTGATGAATAACTTACAGTATGACGGGAACCGTGCTATAATAAACTGCACAAAATTATATAGTAGCGTTAATTTTGATGATACATTATTTAAAGCAATAAAATAACTACATATCTGCCGTGACAAAGCACGGATTGTCAGCTAGTATAAAATACAAATTGAATTTTAACTTTTTTTATCAATTTTATATTTTAATGTTTTATATAATTTCTGTTTTTAATGGTTGAGTGTCTGTTTTTTAATTTGATCACTCTAAAGCATTTTATTGTTATTTAACTATATCGAGGTTGTTAACAGAGAACTGAGGATGATGTAACCTCGAAAGTACTATGTAAATAAATAAAATATATATATAATGGAGATTATTATGATCCGTTTCTTCATCCTAATCTAGTATGACCAACCCTAACTGTAATACATGTATAGAGTAAAGTCATTCATTTCATAGAATTGAGTTGCATTTCTCCGTTTTCCAATAAAAATAATTGCTCTCACTCACACATGGCATTTGGGACAATGACTTTATAAATAGAAATAAATTTTGGAAATATTTAATACCGCTCTGACAAAGCAGAAGTTCAAGAGGGCCAAAATGACTAAGATTTGAAGACCCTCGAAGCTTGCATAAGTTTATAAAACAATAATGTGCTTGCAGTTGGCATGATGAAGTAGCACCAGCTATCGGGGGGGAAATGAGTATTTATATACAATAAAAGAGGCGAGGTTAGCTCAGTGGTAGAGCACCTAATATGCTGGAGAACCTGAGTTCATAGCTCAAGCGCTCCAAAGATTTTATCTTCTGTTGTCTTCGTTCGGGAGTTGGAGTCGGGGTCCCAGACTGTCCCTAGGCCCCCCAGACCGTCCCTCGGCCCATCCAGCCTTTAATTAGTTTATTAATGGGTACTTGCACAGGGGAAAATTAGGCAGCCGGAGCATAGTACTGTCCAAAGTATCTCAATTGTGTGCCGTACAGTCAAGAATCAGATGACTCTACAGTATCTGCCTTTCTGGGACCTCGTGGCCTGTTACGGGACTGATTTTTTTTGAGTAATTATTATTTTATTTGTTATCATTTGATAAACACATATTTGTTAAAATATATTTTAATATGATATAACAGTAGTAGTTTTATTGAGTATTATTTTTTATGAAAAATAGTTTTAAATTCTTCTACTCCTAGGATATAAATATATTCTTCATATTATCAAGTATTCAAATCGACATAGGTCTTTTACGATTTACTTTTACAAGTTTAAACTCGACCGAAGCGGACCACAGATGGCTAGAAACATAAACCTGTTACAGGACTGATTTTTTTAAATATATATAATAAAGCCTAAAATAAAAAGGCAAACTAAAATGTCTCTTCGAGTCTATGGTCCCTTCTACACTTCTCTATACTGCGGAAATTTGGAGCTTAATGTATCTGGAAGCCATTGAGGTTATACAAGTGAAATTTTTAAAATATTTTTATTTTTGGCCCAAATGCACTCCAAATTACATAGTCCGGCTTGAAATAGGACGTATCCCTTTGGCTACGCACATTTAAACAAAAAAAAATAATAAATTTCTGTATGGAAATATTAGCCCTACCGGGGAATCGGTTGCTATGCAGATGTTTTAATAAATTACTAGACTTGGACAAAAAAGAGCAAAATTTAGATTATAACTGGATCTCCCAAATTAAAATGCTCGCTGCCTCCAACTATGTACAGAAATTAATCTTTCTAATCCTCAAACCTTACTGACTAATAAACATTCCATAATAGAAAAAATTGCTAAAACAATTTAAAATCCATAGATATTAAACGTGCACTTCATACTCCATGGAAGTCGACGCTAATGCCCCAGATGTTGATGCACCTTAAAAAAATAAATAAATTCTTGGTTGTTATTCTAGATAAAGGATAACTTAAACAGTATAGAGTTTTTGAAAGCCCCTATGTTTATAGCCAACAGACTTTTTTTCTGAAAATTCTGAAGCATTAAGACTTTTATGTTTTATAACAGTTTGATAGTGTCTGTTTAGCTCATATTTATCATTATTTTTATTTAATTTTTAATTATTAATTATTATTTAGTTGTGCTAATGACCTTAGCAGTAGATGCACCAAACAAAACAAAAAAAAAAAAAAAATTATTTAGTTTTAATAAGTTTAAACTGTTTAAGTGGAAGTTATGCTGTCCTTGAGAATATTTTTATTAGGTTTTAAAATGACAGTTTTAAGCTGGAAATAGTCCATTATGGTGCTACAAATGTCCTATTTTCCCCTTTTGTATTTTTATTTAAAATAAGGTACACAGTTCTCATGATTTTTTTTTCACTATCGACTACTTTAAGTTGGTCCACACTCATTTCAAAGTGACTTGTTGGCTGCAATAAATAGTGTCAAGGAATTCAAAGGTCAACGTCTTTGAATTCATGATAAACCAGGCCTTACGAATGAGTAATTTTGAATGATTTGTTTATCATAATTTATTACCTTTGATAATTTTCATTTGTCTTATATTGTTTTCCTTAAGATATATTTATAGGACTCAGCTATGTATTAATACAGCTATTGTTTATATGCATCGCTTCTATATGTTCCATTCATTTACTCGATTCCATCGGAATGCTATGGCTGCTGCTGCACTATTCCTTGCTGCCAAGGTCGAAGAACAGCCGAGAAAGCTTGAGCATGTTATCAAAGTGGCCCAAATTTGCCTCCATCGAGAGCAACCTCCACTCGACATTAAATCTGAGGTAAGCCTTTTTCTTTTATTATTTTTGTTTTCCTTTTATGTCTGTTTGATTAATATATAACCTTGCAGAGACAATGTCTCACAATTATCCACCGCATCCACCAAGAATGCTCTCATCTGAGTAAGTAGGCCAAGAAAACTTTATTTGCTAACTACATCTTGTAATGGTATAAGTATGTATGTATGGTTCAGTAAGTGTATGAATTGTAATATATATACCATCCCTTTCCATGGGATATCGTATCATACTTTCTCCTGTTTGTAGCTCAGTGAGGTGAATGTGCGAGTGGATGTGTGTGTGGAGAATGTGAGGGCTCATAAATTCAAGAGTAGTAGATAATATACATATAATTAACATTAACTCTTGCTGTAATAATAATGATAAATAACAGCTTCTTGTGAATGGGAATGTTGCTGAGACATTGATGCATTGGTAAAGATCCATATATTTGGAAGTACGGTTGGTCGATATTTGAGTTGGCTTGCTGGCTGGCTACACCACGACTCCTTGCTTGTGAGTTGCTCGGTTTTCTACTCCATATTAATCAATTTAACTATTGGAGAGAAAATGTGCTTGGAGCCGGTCTCCATTAAAACTGAATAATGTAACGGCCATTTTTCACAAGATCATGACGAATGTCCTTGACAAGGAGGTAGGACCAAGGTACATGTGATGATGACTGAACAGTAAGTCATGGTATATATCCAAGTAGTCATATTTATTTACCTGACAGGAATCATAGTGTCAATAACATTAAATATTGTTTTTCTTCTTCAAAATTGAATGAGGTAGATTTTCTTTGGATTGGCGTGTGTTGCCATGTACAATACTTGGTCATGGACCTAATATCTCAGCTAGGAAGGATCCTAGGCCCATCTTGCATATCTTACATCCTTTGGTGCATCTTGCCACTTTGCTTCTCTGAGAGGCAGTGTTTATGGGAGATGAAGCTAAATCTAATTTTTCTTCTAGTTATTTACATCAGTTCATTGTTTTGATTTAGGGCTTAATTTGTTTGATAATCAAAAGATGGGATCCGTGATATTCGCGAGGTTTGTCAGCAGGAAATAAAGATTAGATTAGATTTCAACTGACTCACACCCTCCCATTGAGTTAGTAGATAGTGGACGGAGCGTTATCTCTCTTCCAATCTTAAAAAGTGTAGGTCTAAAATCGGCCATGCCAGTGAGACTAGTGACGCGCAAAAATTTAAATCTGAATATAATTGTAAAAAAAAAAAAAAATGAACATAAACGATCATAGATATAATATTCGTATTGACTTATATTTATACGTATATATATAAGTATACATTAATATGAATACGATATATATATTCGTTTGATTTCATTGTTTGTTTACAATGATATTAAAAAATTCACGCATGCCAGTGGTCACACTAAAATGGCCAATTTTAAGCTTCAACTCATTTCGCATAGATTCCCTCACTCCCTACTAACGCAATGTACCCTTCGCCTTGCCGGGTGTGCATCGGCCATTGTCCTATTGTGTGAGTCCTACAGCTTACCAGGTCAGGCTTACCTTAAACTCTTGATGAATTTTAGATACTGCCCGACTTTTGTCGACTTCCTGCTTTCACCCTCATGGCTACCAAAATGGGTTTTGATCTTTTGTGAAAAATATAAAATAAAATCTCTGAGAGAAGGAAGATTTAAGGCGCCATAACAAGAAACTGATAATACATATTACACACTATTACCAATATGTTTCTCATTTTGTTACCTTCTTACTAAAATACTGATTTTACTGTTAAATACACTTAATAATAAACAAAAACAATTTCAAAGTGAGTGAAACAGAGGCAAAAACCTGTACAAAATTTACACTTTCAAAGTTTTGAGCACTTATTTCTCTGATTGACATCGCCTCATTAAAATCTCTTCAGAAGTTTTTTTTGTAGATAATTGAATGAGCTTCCGAATGGTCACCTTCCACTTATCACGTTTTTCAAACCATTTTTAAGGTATTTAAGAAAATATACGAAGATCCCAAAACTTTTCCATTCGTCTTTTAATAAATTATTTTTTTTTAATACTTCCTGGACTCCTAATCAGTTTTGTTTTCAATTTGTTTATTTAGATGTTTTGTTTTTTAAATCTTACTTTTTATGATTGAATATTCAAAAGTTTTATATTGTTTGTATTTATTTTGTTGTAGCTTTATATGGAGCAAGCACAGGAACTAGTGATGAACGAGAATATCCTCTTGCAGACTCTTGGTTTTGACGTAGCTATTGACCATCCACATACTCACGTCGTCAGGTGCTGTACGCTTGTTAGGGGTCAGTATTTAAAATAAATTTATTAGCAAAAGTCTTGTCTTTCTATCACTTCATAATAGAAACACTATTTCTCACATACGTCACATTATATTAGAAAACTATTAAAATAATTATAAAAAAAGTGATAAGATATATTTAAGTGGTAGTGTTTTGACTAGGTATTTTCTAAACTTCCTTCATTGAATGGAAAATAGTCATGTCCAACGGCAGCTTTCTAATCATTCCAAGGAAAATCTTCTTTTGTATTGTGTTCTTTTTTTTCTTATACACTCTTTTCTGCTTGGAATGATAGTAAGCTTCCGGCCTGTATATAAGCCATCAATTGGTTACATGTGTTGTATTTTATTGTATTCATTTTCTTTTCTGAATTTTCTTTTTAGAATTTATGAGTTTTCTTGTTGTTTCCTCAGCAGTACAAATGATGATTGACAATCCTAATGGAGTCCTTTATTATCGAACGAGCCAGTGTTTCAAAGTCACACCTAATGTTCCATCTTTTGAAAACATTTTGTACGAATGAAGGCATGGAGTCTCTTGCACCAAAGAGAAGGCCGATTACCTCCCAATTTTCGATCCTGTATTTTTTATGAAAATAGGGAATACATTTTTCATAAATGGATTTTTTCTCTTTGTCAACTGATAAGGGCTGATTCTCGTCCATCTCAAACCTCACAGTCGGATCCAAAATAATTCCGGTGGATGCCTGGCGATCTATGACTACAATGTCTGCCCTCCTTGTCGAACCATCTTCGGCTATGCAGCTCACTTCTTCAAACCCCACAAATCCAGTTTTCTTCCTGAACAAATCAGCAACGTAAGTTCGCACCTTATGATGTCGATTTATTCTTAGAAGTTCTGTTTTTTCAGGACGTGGGGGAGAGTTTCAGGCTCGTTGTAGGCTCTGCAACGGAATCCTGAGCTTCTGCCAGGAATCGTTCCAACTGGAATTGAGTTGCAATTCTGCTTGATGGCTGTGCTCCATTCGCTGCAAGACATTCCTATTTTCGTCGACATCCAGGAATTACTTTTTTTATATTGAGAGAAGAGTATCATGCCCTTACCCTTTGACGGAACCTGACACCATTTATGAAAAGAGTCTTCCCTTAATTTTCTTCGAATTCTTCTGACCTCATCCTCTTCTTGGTCAAGTTTTTTAAGACAGTCTTCTTTTTCTTCTTTCAGTCTTCTTGTTTTCTGTACATATTCATTGCCATCTTCCAGAAGTTTATTTGCAATGTTTATATGCTGGAGGTATGCCTCCCATTTCGCTCTGACAAGGCCCAGACCGCGAACATTTCTGGGTGCATATAACATTGCGTCTGGGCAGTCCATGGGTAGAGCCATTATCTCCTTTACTGCAGTTCTTAGAAGTTTGTCGACATTTTCGAGAAAAGAAGGCATTATGTCTTTTACAGGAGCACACTGTAATGGGTAGATCAAGGTTGGCCAAATATATTGGTTCATGATGTTGATTTTTTGATCGGCCTTAAGGAGTGGAGATGTGACCAAACTTTCAATTTGAGTTTTGAGGTATAATAATGTGGTCTTCTCATCAAATTTTATTTCCTCTTTGAAAATCCCTAAATATTTTATGCTTTCTTCTCCTGCGATTCCTCTAATTACTGTCCCGTCAATGCATTGAATTAATCTTTCTTTTAGTTCAGCCTTTTCAACTATGATAGCTTTATATTTGTTGGTGTTTAATGAAAGACCAATCCTACATAGAAAGGAAAGAACAAGGTTTAATAAAGACTTTGCCTCTTCAATTCCGTTAGACATCATCAATAGGTCGTCAGCAAAGGCAAGATATGTTAACGGAGCCATATCTTCAACTAACCTATATCCATATTCCTTTTGGATATCATGTTCCTGTAGTTCTTGTAGAAGGCCATTGATTCCCACATTGAATTCTAGGGGTGACAAAGGGCAGCCTTGAGGGACACCTCTACTGAAAAATATTGGCTTTGTTTTTTTGTTGCCGTCTACAAAAACTTGTGTTTTGTTATTTATCAACAACCCATGAACCAGATTTTTCAGCTTTTGAGGGATAGGAAATTCATTTAGTGACTTCATGACGTGAGAATGATCTATATTGTCAAAGGCCTTCGCAATGTCGAGGAACAAAACACAACAATCCTTTTTCTTCCTTTTTGCGTCCTGCAGACAGCTATTTAATATTGAGGAGTTGATGAAACAGCCTGGATCTGGGACAAATCCTCTTTGATTCTGTGAGCAGGAAATCATAGTTTTTAGTTTGTTGTTCACAGCCCTCTCTAGAATGCGATGAATCACTGAGAAAATAGTTATTGGCCGCCAGTTGCTCAAGCAGTTTTCATCACCACCTTTAAATATTAATATTGTTTAACCTGTGGAGAAGGCTTCTGGGACGTAGGACCATTTCAACATATAGGTTCCGATTAAGCTTATAATCTTAAAGCATTTGGTCTCTTTGATTACCTTTAGAAGAATACCATCAGGTCCAGGAGGTGTGTCAATCCGAATATCTTCACAGCGCGAATTACTTCTTCCGTTGTGATTTCTGCATTAAAGTCCGCGTGAATACAGTCAGTATTATTTGCGTAGAAATCCAACACATTCTCATTTTCAGTTGAAAAAATGTTTTTGAAGTGTTGTTCTATTGATTCTAAGCTGACTTTGCAGTTGCCACCCTTATTTCTGTCCATGATTTGCCTTACGACTTTCTTTCGTTGATAGTAATAATGGTATTGAGCTAACTCATAATTGTAGATTTGCCTTCTTCTGCTTGATCCGGCAATTCTCTTTTCAATGGGATTACTACCATTTTTGTAATTATGTTGTGATTGGCCGTTTTTATTCTTTTTTCTTTGTTTATAATAACGAGTTGCTGGATGTACGGGGCCTTTACATAAAGAAGACATATTTTCTTTAAACGCTTTAAGGAAACAGTTAACATTCTCATTAAACTTACTGTCATCTTGGTGTTTTATGTCTTCTTCAAAAACCTTTGTGAAAATATGACAATTATATATATATATATATATATATATATATATATATATATATATATATATATATATATATATATATATGACAAAATTATCCCAAGTTTCCATACAAAAATGGCGTAATCACGGGAAAAAGTAAAGGAAATACTCCTAATAATCTGGTTTTACTTACTTTTATAAGTATCTTCTATTATTAGTTTTTGGTGTTTTGTAGCGAGATAAATTGGAATACAGTGGAACATGGATAATTCGAACTTCCATAATTCGAAATCGTCTTTAATTCAAATATTTCTCTCGGCCCCTAGAATTTAGGGCATAAACAATGTAAAAAAATCATGGTTAATTCGATTAAAATTTTGGATTATTCGAATTTTTTACGAGTCTGTGCCTCCACTGGGAAGTGAACAGAGAGGCGGTCGATCTTTAAATCTTGTGAAAATATTCTCCCCTCGGGTTAGGCGGCCTCATAGTCTACTTCTTGGACTCTAGGAGTTCTGCAAAGTGGTGGGTCACGCTTCCTCCCTTCCAGGGGTTGTAGTTCCATCCTGTCGTTTTATCCTAGAATTCCCTCCCACCATCTTTATTTCTTATTCAGTTAAAAGTCAGTCAGTGTCTAGATCTGTTGTATAGTTTTTGCCTAGAATTACTGGTGTACAGTGCACTTCAGTGAGTTGTTGATTTAAGATGTCAAAGCCTAGAAGTTATAAAACTTTACGTTTATTATGTATGTATTTTTTTTTTTTAATTAGAAAATGTGAAAATATGAAGTTCGATTATTTCATCCCTTTATTTTCAAAACTTTTGTAATTCAAATTTTGGATCATTCGAACTTTTTTATGGGTCCCTAGGGGTTCGAATTATCCAAGTTCTACTGTATAACATAAATGTTGACAGTTAGGAGCATATTAATATTGTGGGTCCCTATTACTATTGTGTTTACTTCAATAAGTTTACTGCTTTCTGTACTATTTTTTTGTCTATAGTTTTGGTTTTGGTCAATTTTTTCTCTAGTAATGTCAGACAGAGGATCTAATATTTTATACCCCTGCAAAAAAATATGTTATCACAAGTTTGATTGATAACAATGTAGAATGTATGAGTCATGATGATGAATTCGCTTGAAAATAGATTATTTTATCATGACTGTAGTGAGATATAATGATAAAATATCCTCTACATTTCAATATGAATGAATTTTTTGAAACAACTCATTTTTAAATTGTCAGGGAATTGGAAAAGAGGCCTTTGAATTTTTGTAGTTGACATCAATTCCTATGGATAGTGCCTCAATATTATAATATTTAAGTATTATATATATATATATATATATATATATATATATATACATATATATATATACATATATATATATATATATATATACATATATATATATATATATATATATATATATATATATATATATATATATATATATATATATATTGTAATGATATATTACATTCACGAAAATATTTTTAAATTCAAATAACCATCGATATTTTGAAAAGCCCGCGCAAATCACAAACCATATATACAAATAACATCGTATTATATACGATCAAAATTAATAATATTTTTGGACAATACTGGTATAAAATATATCCATATTAAATTTACATTCAGATAACAATAAATTAATTATTTGGTATTACAAAAAACATAATTATTATCTTTATATATAATCCAACAAACTGCGGAAGTTAGAAAAAAAGAAGCCAAAGTTTCCCGCTCGAATGGGTCAGTCGATTCCCAGCATTCATGGAATGCGGAGCTGGGGTCTGTCCTCAGTAAATTACAGTAGTCAGTCGATTCCCAACACTCATGGAATGCGGAGCTGGGGTCTGTCCTCAGTAAATTACAGTGGTCAGTTGATTCTCAGCAGTGGTCGAAAATACGGAGTGTATTGAGGTTTTGTTGGAAGCGGATTGATTTAGAGGTAAAAATTGTTTTTTTTGTAGTTGTCGATTATTTTATTATTGTTTGTGTGTAATTTAATATTGTTTTGTATTTCGGAATTGTCTAAGAATCAATATTATATTCTTTATTCACTCGGAACTTTTATCCCTGAGATTAATTTAAATTCATATAATAAAAGTAATTACAATTGTTTCATTCTTTTTATTAAAATAATTAATCTTAACAGTTATTGGCGACCCAACGTGGCGCAATCATTTTATAATAATTAATCATTACAATATATATGTATATATATATATATATATATATATATTAACAAATACATATATTTTTATTCAGATATGGGGAAGTTAGTACCCTGAAAAGTACAATTAACACTGCAAATTTTAACAGGTTTGATTTTCAGTGTCGTTAAACTTGATTATTCTTTCTGAATGTGTTCTTTTACTGACATTAGACCAAGCAGCTCCACTCATTTTTTCAATCTTGCTCCTACCGACTTTACTATTAAAACTTTTTGTCTGAGTATGTCTATCAGAAATGTCCGTTTGTGTAATACCTGCTGATTTGTGTCTGAATGTGTTTATCAGAAACGTCTGTTTGTGTAATACCTGCTGATTTGTGTCTGAATGTGTCTATCAGAAACGTCTGTTTGTGTAATACCTGCTGATTTGTGTCTGAATGTGTCTATCGGAAATTTCTGTTTGTGTAATACCTGCTGATTTGTGTCTGAATGTGTCTATCGGAAATTTCTGTTTATATAATACCTGCTGATTTGAAATCTTCTGTTACTCCCACAATCCATTTTTTTATCCGTATTTATAAAATTCAACGATTTGCTTTGTTAGACTTGAAGGATCTATTCTTCTAATGTGCCAGTGTTTGTCAGTGTATTCTTCTTTTTTTCTTATTACTTCAAAGTGCGTGTGGAATTATTAACTTATAATGTCAAATGTCCTTTACATTGGTAATTTTATACTAAACTAAAAGAAATTTTCTATCATGGAAAAGAAAATCACTCAGATAAGAAATTTATTTATTTATGAGCTCCGCAACTTCAGGCAATTAGCTCATCAAATTGGTGATTTCAGTACTTTGTCAAAAATTACAAAAATGGGGGTCTCCCGTGGTCTAATGGCTAGCGCCTTGGATTCATAAGCGGGAGATGGTGGGTTCGATTCCCAACCTCCGGCAGGAATTTTATCATCCCACGGCTCGCTGGTGGTAAAATTCCTCGCTACACCCTGGATGTCGGCGCTAATGACCTAGATGTAGATGCGCCGTAAAAAAAAAAAAAAAAAAAAAAAAAAAAAAAAAAAAAATTACAAAAATGGTTATTACCCTTTATAAATAAAAATAAAATGAAATAATCTATGTATATAAAAATCATGTGTCTGTCTGTTTATTTATTTGTTTGTTTCTTTGTTTGTTCCTTATACAAATCCACACCGTTTGTCCAATTTTGACCAAACTTGGAATAATGGTAGGTCTTGATACAGGAAGTCTCGTAGGCTAAGTCAAACATTTCTACGAGCTGTCTGTCTGTATGTTTGTTCCTTATACAAATTCACACCCTTCTTCCGATTTTGACCAAACTTGGCACATAGGTAGGTCGTGATACGGGGAGTGTCATAGGCTAGGTCAAAAACGTCTACCAGCTGTCTGTCAGTATGTTTGTTCCTTATACAAATCCACACCGTTCGACCGATTTTGACCAAACTTGGAATAATGGTAGGTCTTGATACAGGAAGTCTCATAGGCTAAGTCAAGAATTTCTACGGCTGTCTGACTGTATGTTTGTTCCTTATACAAATCCACACCCTTCCGATTTTGACCAAACTTGGCACACAGGTAGGTCGTGATACGGGGAGTGACATAGGCTAGGTCAAAAACCTCTACCAGCTGTCTGTCAGTTTGTTTGTTCCTTATGCAAATCCACACCGTTTGACTGATTTTGACCAAACGCGGCACACAGGTAGGTCTTGACACAGGGTGAGTCATAGGCTAGGTTAAAAATTGTCTATGACTCACAGTTCGGAGATCACGTGTTCGAAACAATGAACCCAAATTGTTACAGATTTGCGTTATTAGATTTTAATGTTAATTATTTGGTTTCTAATTTATTTTTACTTTTAAAGATGCAGAAAGTAGGTGTAGCGTAGCACGCTGGGTAACAGTTAGTTAATAATAAAAATTGGAAAAAGCTAAAATAAGACAAGAAATGACGATATAATTACTTGATTGATATCTTTTATAGTATACTAGCTGACCCAGCGAACTTCGTACCACCTAACAGTCTTATCTTTAATTTTTATTTTTTTTTAATATTTATTCTACTATTTGGGACACCGGGTCAGCTAGTAAGATAAAAAAAAAAGAAAAAAGAAACTTAATAAGTCAACAATTACATTATGCCAAAAAATGAAAATTATAAAACACTTAAAAATCTTTTAAAAGTCACTAAAAAATCACAATAAAAATTAAAATATCAGATTTCTTATTATGATACCTATTTATTATATTTCATTTTATTTTTACTCATTCTAAATTTTCATTTTTATTGTAGTACTTAATAGTACACGATATTTTTTGTTTCATTACCTGATGCGTAAATAAACAGAGCAGATGGTTTTCCAACACGGAAACAGGCAACATACAATTGACCATGCGAGAAACATGGGTTTTCTTGATTAATACCACAAACACTTAATGACTGCCCCTGGGATTTGTTTATAGTCAAACTGAGTCCATAGGTCCAATAGCATCACAGCTGCAGGCATTGTAATCAATTGACAGCAGCTCGATTCAAACTTGCA
Source organism: Gonocerus acuteangulatus (assembly GCA_946811695.1). Lineage (NCBI taxonomy): Eukaryota > Metazoa > Arthropoda > Insecta > Hemiptera > Coreidae > Gonocerus > Gonocerus acuteangulatus. The sequence continues at coordinate 11,500,798 of OX328125.1, forward strand.
CCATTATTAGTCAAATGTCACGCTTCACGGGTCTGTCTTAACCGAATTCTTTCACGTTCATTGTGATCTTCACGTTCCTGGGCAGTATGATTAGATTGATAATTAATTTGATGTGTTGCATTTCGGGTTTTTCTGCCTAAATTTGTCCGCCGTCTTATAGGAGGCATATTTAGTAAGTCACAAACACACAACACTTTAGTAATTTTATAGAAATTTGTGGCTTTTTGATTTAGTAATATTATAGATGCACAGCAAAGAGATGTTTACAATTCAAGTGACATTTTACCACAAACAATTTACATTTTACCATAGACAATTTGTTTTTGAGTAGTGTTACCATCGTATAAATATTGACAAATACTGACATTAATATTTATACGATACTAACATCACTAAATTGTTTTGCCTTCCCAGAACTTAGTTTTTAGACTTTTTCAGGCAATTTTTTTAATTTTTCTCTCAGTTCAAGGAATATTATAAAAAATGAATTAGCGAAATCGGTTCAGTTGTTCTCGAGATTTGCGCTTACCAACACATTTAGCGATTCATTTTTATATAATAGAGATACACAAATACGTTAATTGTTAAATATATTATAATTGAGAACATATGTTTTTATTTAAAAATGAATTTGCGTTAAGGAAGTGAAAAAGACCCAAAAAGTGTTGTTTTTAGACTTTTTCAGGCAATTTTTTAATTTTTTCTCTCCATAAGAACCATCCTCGTACTTCAAGGAATATTATAAAAAAAGAATTAGCGAAATCGGTTCATTGTTCTCGAGATTTGCGCTTACAAACACATTTAGCGATTCATTTTTATATAATAGATAATAATATAAGGGGGCTATTTATACCTACCGCACTAAACAAGATCCAAATTGTGACTTAAAGGTATAAATAGCAACAATAGGGTTAGAAAGACAAATCTGTGTACGACCCTGCGAGGTGTACCAGCTTCAACCTCCAATAATTATCCTTAACAATGTCGATTGTAGGACTTTACATTTTTTTAAATAAATATTAACAGACTTGCACAATGCATAATTTCAATTAATATACAAAGAAGATTCGATGAAATTGAAAATTATATATTTGAACAATCAGGTGAAACGCGTTGTATATAATAAAATCAACACTACTAGTAATTACAAGATAATTGTTATATAAGCCTTACAGAAAATTAATATTCATTACAGATTCTAAAAATGCTCAGAAACTGTAATGAATTATTTCATTATCACTTCTTTAGATGCCTCAGGAATAAGACATTGATCTCCGACGTGTATTTAATTCTGAGAGCGTTCCTTATTCTTGTTAGGTACCACTAATTTTATACGAGTTAATAGCACTAGGCTGGAGAAGCGACATACAGGTCTAATGGGGCCACGACTTAACCCGTGAGGATTGCCACGAGTACCGAGAGAGGAACACGAGTTATCTCGGGTGGAGTGTCTGAGATCCTGCTAGTCGCGCACAAGTTAACTCAGTCAGAGCAATGAAAGTGTTGTCAATATTCCTTAATTTTATTTTATGTATTGCATTGAAAAGTATATTTTCATATCATATTCTAAATATTTTATTATATTTAAATAAATGTTCAAACCTTAACATGTGTGCTTTTTTAGCACGGTTCCTCCCTCCCCGATAGGGAGGAACCCCGCTTATAAGGTTGATACAATGAAACAATCCGAAAGTGCCGACTAGAAAATTTCGCGTTTCAGAACCCCTAGAGACCGAAAATAACGGTGGTATATGTATATATATATATATATATATATATATATATATATATATATATTTGTCTGTTCGCTCATTTCTGGCTTCCCTAATGGTCCGATTGTGATGAAATTTGGTACAAAAATCTGTCGTCCAATTTGAAAGGTCAAGTTCGTTAACCAGCAAAATCCGCCTACTGGGAGATGGCGTTTGGGGCGAAATTCGCGCAAAAAAAATCGTAACGCTTACGTTTTTGAGTTCATAAGCTTCTAAGTACTCGTTTTATATGATTCCTGGGTTAGGAAAACGAATGAAACCATTTTCAAGGCGATAGCTTTAACCGTTTTCGAGAAAATTGGAAAAATATTTTTTGAATACCGTATTTGGTTTGGGTACTTAGAATCATGGGATTCAGTTGAAACATTTTCTGCATGTTCTACTTTCATCAAAACTAATATGTTGAAATTTTGGTTACGTTTGGAGTTAAGGAAGGGTTAGAATAAAATATTTTATTAACAGACATGTTAATGGGGGTTACTAAAAGTTTTAGTAACTTTGTTTACTTTCCTTAATATCTCGAAAACGGTTGAGAATCTTGGGAAACGGAAGAATACCATTAGAAAGCTTATTAAATGTTCTAAAAAAATAAGGTTCTAATGAAAGTTTTAATTAGGCGATGTCAATCGGAGAAAAAAGTGCTTAAAGCTTTAAATTAATTGATTTCGTTTATTCCAATGGTTCTTTTTGTCTGTTTTGTTTCTTGTTATTTTTTAATTGCTTATAGTTGGATAACGTATTTTACTATAAAACTGGTTAAGTAAAATAACAAAAACAATTTATTGTTAGAAATATAGATTTCCAAGACCTTGACACTAGCGGGTCCGTTTCTAGTGTAGCCGACCCTTCCAGGTAAGATTGTAAATCATGACCTTTCAAGACTTTACTACTCACAGGAATGGCGTTAGTGACCTTAAGGGTTGACACGCCATTATAATAATTAATTAAAAAAAAGACTGGTGGAACCAAAATAATAACTGCTTCTATTTTAATCTTTCCAAATTAGACTAGGGATATGAACGGAACCGCGCTAAGATGATGCAGTTCCTGCGAGACGGACTTTTATTGTTATTACACTCCACAAGTCATTAAAGTTAGTAATAAGTCAATAACACGTTAAAAGTTGATGAATTTTCGAAAATGCAATATTAGCTAAGCAGGGGGTGTACCCAAAGTACCCAAAACCGGAAAACATGGCAAGGGGTCCACGAAACAAAACATTTTGAGGATGACCCACATAGAGCTGAATCTTAATAAATTAATTGACATTATAATTCTAGTTTTATTTTTATGGACCGCCTGGGATTATTTGATGAAAAGAATTTAGGATTGTAAGATATTGACATAAATATTGTCACTAGCTAGATAGATAGATAAAAAAAACGTATTTAAGTTTTAACTTTTTACAGGGAGGCCACTTAATCTGCTTAAAATAACATAACTTTAAACTAAAATTATAAAATATAATACTTGTTTTATAATAAAGAAAAATTTATGCTTAAATAAAAAGAAAAGAAGAAGAAAAAAATATAATAAGTCACAAAAATTATAATAATTCAATCTTGCACATTCAGTCCTACATTAAAGAAACAGACTCAAAACATGACATTACCATGCAATAAAATACAATATCTGAAGATTAGAATATAAGAAATAATGCAGAATCATGTAGATGAACAGATTGGAAATGGCTTATTGCCGAAACATTTCAGTAACAAAATTTAAATAACCTAGTGTGCGGCATACCACACCCTATGTACTTGAAAATAAAACAGATGAGGACTGAATAAAGCTGTTACCAACTACCTACAATAATAATAAGTTTTTAATCTTGGCTAATGGCGGTGTACTTGTTTTGTGCCAGAGGTTTAATCGAATCTGATATAAGCACGGATTCTGAGGGCATATATAACATAGGCGCAGAGGTTGTTGGGCTTCTCACGGTCCAATCTCTTACATCCAGTAATGTAACAAGCTTGTCTTGAGCAGTGTCCTCTGCTTGGAAATAGCTGCAGATGTAGTGGCATCTAGCTTCGGCGTACATCGGACACCTGAGTAGGAAGTGACCAATATCACCTCTTCGTACAGGTTGCATATTGAGCATATCTCGTCACATTTTATCTTGTACGAGCTTCCATTCAAAAATATAAATATTGTTACTAGCTAATTAGCGATTCTCCCTGAGGAAGCGAGGCTGACGAGTCTGATTTATCCTTAAGGAGTTCCGCTCGTAGCAGGTTGAATTTTTTCAGGAAGGGGCTCGCTGAAAAAAATCCCTGCTCCACAAAGAACATTTAGAAAGGGTGGCAACCTGTAGATACCCCAGCTATCATGGAATTGACTACAAATAATTTCGTCATGAAAACCTTCCTCTTCTTCCATCTATTTATCATATCCTGTATCATTTCTCTATTTTGAAATAACTATTTTCTCTATTGTTCTTCAAGTTTTTATTTGACAAATCAAATCTCTAAAACTAAGTTACTGTCATTTGTGAATAGTCGTGTGTTCAATATTGTATAGGTATATATTCATTGAACATTAAGACAAAATGGGTAAAATTTTGGAATGCTCCTTTAGCTTTTGCTTCAGTTTCTGTAGCCCGGTTTTATCAATGTCCCGGAAAAGGCTGTAAGATGTAAAAAGTAATGAATTCATGTTTATAAGAATCTTTTATAAATCGGTTACTTTTCTACAATCAACATTTTTACTACTGCTCACAGTGTCCAGTGTCAAAGAAATGAGAAGTAATTTAACTGTAAAATGCTGGAACTACCTGCACAGCGCTGCCAGCTTCCAGACACTACTATTTGGCTGAGATTTTTTTAAGAAAATCAAGTAGCAAAAAAAGTTCCGTTCTTATTTTTAAGGTTTGGGTAGACTAACAGTAACTACTAACAGTACAGGATTCCCCCTTCCCGTTACTTGCTAGTTAAAACTCACCATTTTGCGTATAATTTGTACTGTTTTTATTCCCCACCCCCCCTGGTATGCCCATCCCATATTAATGTGTCCCGGTTTAACTCTCCAAAAATATGGCAAGCCTATCTGACGGGGACAGGCAGAAAAGAAACGCAATTAAAACTCTATGAGGGACAGTTTATTTCTTGTAATTCAAGGACTGCCATTATAGTTGAAATTAACCTCAATTAAAAATAATACTATGAAATTGATAATGTACGGTAACAGCTGTTCTGTTATCGTCCTAGCAACGCTTGCTGCCTAGGCTTGCATGCTCTAACCAACTCAAACTTTAAACCCCTCTAAAAATTCGAATATCAAAAAATCCTTTCTTAGTGAGTGCCTACGTTATATAGGGAGAGTCTTTGCAACATTTCAAAATTTTCTGTCGAGCGGATTGGGCTGGGCGATGATAGGTCAGTGAGTGAGTGAGTGGTATTTGACAAATATATAGTAGATAGTAAAAAAAATAAATGTATAATTTATTTCAATGGTTTTAAAAGAATTTCTTTTTGATTCTAGATATGTACTTGCCAACTTAGACTGTAAATAGAATGTTACTATTAGGCATTAAAGGTGTGAAACTAGTAGATCCGCCATTAATTAATCATATTTATTAATTATATATATTGTGGTGTTTTGGTTTGGGCAAAAATAAGAAAATTTGAATATATTTTAAAAGTTATTCTAGGAAAAGTTGATTTAGATTGTTTTTAGTATAATTTCATTGTATCTCAGGGTTCTTTAAATATTACCAAACTCACCACATTCGGATTTATGAATAAAACCATTTGAATAATTGAATTAATTTAATACATTTCCTGAAAGTAAAGCATGAGAAATATATGATTAGAACCACTTCTTACCATCTGTCCTTTTATGTGTGTGAGACCATATTATATACCAGGAGAAAGGTTCATTATAAATAAAATAGAGTTGGAAATAATTGACTTATATTGAATAAAAGATATATAATTTAAGATTTGGCATGGCTGTGATATAAAAAAGAATATAAAAAATTGCTTGACTCACATATTTGTATCAATGTTGGGTTATTAAGAAATGTTAGAACATATTTAAAATATTAATTTATATATAAAAAGATAAATATTGGCCATTATTTGATTTTAGATAGCTTTTAACTTTTAATTAAAGATTGGCAGTGTAGTGAGTTATAATACTCAGCTTATTTTACGGATGATGTTCTGGAAGTGGAGAGGCAGACTGCTTGTAGTTATGTTGAGGAGAATGATGATCGGCTGTTAAATCTTGGAGTGGTGTCTGGCCATCATGTCCAGGTGAAGTGCTTGGTGTCGGCTGGCCAGCTGGTTCTGCCTCGAGCCTCGGTCCTCTGCCTCTGGTGGTTGAATGGGCTGAGTGGTGGGGGAAGGCCCTTTTTATAGAGGCGTTACTCCCACCACACCAAGGGTGTTTGTCTTCAGCAATCGCCCCCTGGATGTTCAAAGTGCATTTTTGGAAGCACATCTATTTTTATCTTCCTGGGAACTTGTATCTCTCGACGCCTTATCGCTCCTAGCCGAGATATTTGGACACTTCTTTTATTTAACACTGCCTTTTTTTTAAAAAAAATAAATACTGCCAAACTAAGCACTGCCAATTGCTATCCCTTTTATTACTCTTTTAATTATTTAATTAATTGACAAAGGAGAATATTTGTGATGGACTTATGGAATATAACTTAGCCTTTATTTTGAATAGGTATGCTACTCTTTGCTATGCCAGAAACTGACTCTTTCTAGAGCACCCCCTTTTAGATCATTACAATATATTTTTGACCTGCCTCTTGATATATATATATATATATATATATATATATATATATATATATATATATATATAATTCAATTTAATAGGATCACTTTTCAATAATTAATAGAAAAACCTTTTAGTCGTTTTTTATAGGTTGATCATTTTTACGCAGCTTTTGGCACGTGTCTTGTTAATGTGTTAGCACATACCATGAACTCTGTGGGTTAAAAAAAGCTGTAGACATTCAAATCTCCTTATATTGTAATTCTTTAATTAAAATTTGTTAAAAATTGATTTTAATTCAACTATTTTCAAATCATTTTTTTTCTGATTACTTTGAAATTATTTTAGCAGCTGCTATTTTTTATTACCAAAAAATATTACAAATTACAATATATTTTATTACAAATTTCAAAAAAAAAATGTCTTCTAATTGAAAATTTCTTAATGCTCTATTATCACTGTTTTTCATAATTCACTATCTTTTTTTAACATTTTTTTGTTCTTTTGCCTCTGTTTGATTCACAGAGTGTAGCTCATGTGTATAGGTCGATGTGAGGGCCATAGAAAGGTTTCAATATGGAATAGGCAACTACAGATATAGATTAAATACCTTTAATCTCTCTCTTCTCTCTCTCTCTCTCTCTCTCTCTCTCTCTCTCTCTCTCTCTATCTCTCTCTCTCTCTCTCTCTCTCTCTCTCTCTCTCTCTCTCACACGCTCACTCTCACTTCTTCCTATCCGATACTTATCCTGCCTTCCTGGTAATATCAGAAAAGATGACAATGGATTTAAATGGTATAAAATATATCTGTAACCCTGAAATGGCTCTGACAATGTGAATTTTTTCTTGGGTCGCTTCACCTCTACCTCTTCAACGATCTTATACTGCCTCTCCAACATGACCTTGTCTGATTGCCTGATTTCAATACCTCATAGCAAGCAAAGACCTCGCTCAGACGTCTTACTTCATGGCTTCAAACAGGTAAGAAAACTTTTATACATTTTTTAATATTTTTTGTATTGTTAGTTTGCGAGTTTTGTTTTAATTACTATATCCTCAATTGTTCAAACAAAATATTTTCATAAAATAAAAATGATAAAAGTTAGTTCCGCCATATCTTCTTCGTAATTATTCTGTTTTTCACTTAATGTTTTCTTATGAACCTAATTTTGTTCTAATATTTTTAGCTAATTCACTATCAAATATAAAATATTGATCTGCTGATTCCCCTTAATTATATATTGTCACAAAAAAAAAAAAAGAAAAAAAGACAGTCAATGACCTAAAAAAACAGGAACATCATGGTACCGTTGGTGGTTACAATTACCTAACACAGTAATAGTGAATTGTAAATTGAGTAGTAATTGTACTGACATAAATAATTACTGCCCCACTCTGCTCTCTTAACACATTCTTTACTTAAAGAGTAATACTACCTTGTGCGATAATAATCTAAGTCATTTTCTGGAATTTATAACAAAAAAAATAAATATTTTACAATTCTTTATATCAAAGGTTTTATACGGGATGTTAAAGTATTAAACAAAAAATAAGGTTCAACTCTTAAAAAAAAAAATGGTGGCGCTGTGTCTGACAATTGAAAACCCTCTTTTTTTACGGGTGATAGTCTGCTGGAGGCAATTTTAAATCTAGAACAAAAAATTAAAAGTATTTCGAAAGAAGAAAGTCAAATCTAGTAAAATATTAATTTTTTTCAAAAATGGTGAACAATTATTCATTTTCTATTAAAAAGCAGTTGAAAATTGGTCATAAAATCATTATAATTGAATGAAAAAATCCTACGTGCTTTACTAGCAAATATCATTAGGCAGGGTGTCTACTACACGAAAAAGTCACAAAATTCATGAAAATGTCACAAACTTGAAAATAGGGCACAAAAGTCACGAAAAAGTCATGAATTTTTAAACCATGTCCCAAAAGTTCAGTCTTACCGGAGTCTAACATAATCGCAGGACTTCTGCGCATTTGTAATTGTTGTCGTTTTCATACAGTGGCTCAATTCTATCTGCCTCCCTACCCGTTTCCGATGTAACATTCCTTTTTTGTAGCATTTACACATCAATTATCCATTATTTACATATATTTTTATTTGTATTTATTCACATTCAGACTTCAATATTAAAATTATGTACACTTTAATTTACTAAATTATCTACATTGACAAAAAATATTTAGTTAGTAATATTTTTAGAAGTTTTGAATTCTATTACCATTGTTCGAAGTGTTTGAGGATTCTAATTCCATATTCATTCTAAAATTTTTAGTTCCATCGTTTCTTCACTTTTACGATTAATTAAACTATCCTCTTAACCAAATGATGCACATTTTATACAGTTTTAAATTGTAATTTTATAGATTTTGTGTAAGGTTGCAATTAATTTTAAAATAAATGCTAAGGCTTTTTCTTTTTTAGAGAAATAATTTTCGATTTAAATGGCAAGAAATTTGCATTTAAAAGTCATGAAAATGTCACGAAAAAGTCATGAAATTGGCTTTCACAAAAGTAGTAGACACCCTGTTAGGAAGCTGCAGGTAAAATTTGAAGTTGATCGGGCTAAAATTGAAGACGCCAGAGTATCGCCCAATTTGAAAAACATAGTTTTGATAAAAATACTTAAATGTTATTGTTCTGAAAGGGTTTTTTCCTTACTTTCCTGTAATAAAGATATGAAAAAAAAATTGGTTTTTAATTTTGAAATGTATTGAAGGAGGACAAAAAAAAAAAAAAAAACTTAACAATTAAAAAGGGACCAATCAAAGCTCGCTGAAAAAATGATTTTCAAATCAACATCGCAATTTCACTTGGCTTCGGGATTTACTTGGAACGTCGTACTTTTTGCCATTTAAAAAAAAAATTCTTCACATAAACACTCTTATATATCAGTTTTGATTAGTTAAAGAAGAATTTTAGCCCATAAAAAAAATGCTAAGCAAAAAGTCACAAGGTAGTATTACATCTTTATTTGTTCATGTCTTACAACGTATTTTATATTTGTTTTGTTCACATTTGACAACCATTTTGTTAATTAATCTTCTATTAGTTTAACTGATATAGTTTCTAGTCCCCTTAGGCTACCTTGTTCGCTATTCTCGTGTAATAATAAAATTAGTTAGCAGTTCTTCATGAGTTTTGCTCATCCCTAACAGCTACCTTTTATAGCAATGCTCATAATTATTTCCTCTAATAATTGAATTCACTTCATAACTATATAATATATCTAATATATAAGATTCTCGTGTCACAGTTTTAGTGTTTGTACTCCTCTGAAATGGCTTAACCAATTTTGATGAAATTTAATATGTATATTCAGTAGGTCTGAGAATAGGTTTATACCACCAACCCCCATTTTATAATAACAATATTAGTACTTTAATCATAATAAATAAATTTTAGTTATAAAATTTAGTTTTATTCAACATAATATTATGATCTTTTCACAACGATTCCACATTCTAACATGTTCTTGAAGTTAATTACAACATTAAAATTCAATTCATGTTCCAAATGACATTGTTCGGAGCAACGAAAATAGTTAAACATAATGCTGCAAATGGTCAACAATTTAATTCAACATTCAAAATCAAAGCCCAAATTTATCACAAAGAGGGATCATTGCTGCCAATGCCAAACGAACCAAATCAATTTTTACAAATTTACTTTATGGGAGGTGAGGACTCCGAAAATGCACTCGCCAATCAAGTGGATGCACGTTGGGGCTACATTAACATCAATTCACGGTTTGCAGGCGCATCGTCAGTAAGCTGGACGATCTATTGAATGAGCAGAATAAATTGTTGAAATTATTTAAATCACACATGCAAATTACAAAGTGATAATCACGCTATTGTCATCAATCCTGATGACATTAGTGAAACAAGAATCCACAACAGGTACCAGATTATTATTTCACTACCAAAATATTCATTAGAAACTATGTGTATGGCAAAACAACGTTTGCCGGGTCTGATAGTTTATATATATTAGTGTTATTTACTTGAGATAGGTGCAATAAAATAAGCTTCTTTTTTCTTTTTTTTTTTATGCAGTTGGATTTGTGTTATTGTTTTAATTTATTTGAAAACACGTTTTGTTTTCTTAGCCTTCACTTGACGACAATGTGCCTACAGTACAAGCCAACAGTTGTCGCTTGTTTTTGCATTCATCTTGCCTGCAAGTGGTCAAATTGGGAGGTAAGAGCAATCTAATAATTATTAGGCTAAAGGGAAAGGGGAACGTATGTTTGTTTCAGTTGATTTATATCAGGTCATCCCATTAGTAATGTCGGTTTTTAATATTCTGTCTTTTTGTGTTCTCTCCTTTTCAATTTATTTTTGTTAATTATATGATTAAATACACTTCTATTTATCATGTTTTGGTTAGTTGAACTAATTTATTCTGTGCTAAAATTCCATTTGAAATGGATCTTCCAAGACACCACTTAAGCCATGTTACGGTTTGGGAATTCAATAAAGGAGAAAATGCTGCTTCGACTTATCGAAAACTTGTAGAAATATATGGCAAAAATGTCACTAGTGAGCAACAAGTGCAGTGGTGGTTTGAACAATTCCGTGTGGGAAACCGCAAGCTTGAAGACGAGCCTCGTACAGGTCGACCAACAGAGCACGACGACCAACTCCTGCAGGCTACTGTAGAACAAAATCCTGTTGTGACAGTCGAAGAGCTAGCAGAAAAACTTGGATTGACACATTCTACAGTCCACTGACATAAACCGACATTGCTTATGGGATGACCTGATATTTATTTTGAATATTGATTGGTTTTCAGTTGTCCATTGTTTAACAAACATGTAAAGTCCTTGATAAGACAAGAGAAATTTTATCAAATGTTAAAGTGAGTAGGTTTAATTTTTCAAACCAAACTGGGCTGCTTAGGATGGAAAAGGCCAATTCCCCTTATCTGTTCGTTTTTGGCTTAAAATGCCAAGAGAATGAAGTCAAAAACAACTCTATTTGTGTGATAAATCGCCTGGAGCCAGACAATATATTTTTAAAATCTTAGCTTTTTAATTACTTGAGGAGGCGAGGAAATGAACTGTATTTTTTTCGTAGTTATTTATCATTCATTTTCTCCAATTATTATTTGCAAAGGATGTAAGGATTCTGAAAAAAATGTCTGGATCTTAATTCCAAAGGATAAGTAATTTCACAAGTTTTTTTTAAAAATAATTTATGTATTAAACTTTAGCACTTGTAATAATGGGTCGAACGCTGATCTTTTCTATTTACACCGTCAATTAATAAAATAGGTCATAGGAATGGAATACTTATATTTATTTAAATTTTAACGTACATTATTATTAACTAAGAATTTTAAGATGGGTTATCTATAGGTTACCAACTTTTCTAGCCAGGATAGGGGTGATGCCTTTTATTTTTTCTAAAGAAAAACCACCACCTCATAGTAGGAATCGAACCTACGACCCTTGGCACGAAGTGTTAAGTCCTCACGCCTTAACACTCACGGCCACCGGGCCTTCAATATGTTATTTTCTTTTTTGTCCAATGTTAATTACCTGATTTTCTTTGCAGATACCCCAGAGCAATGAGGGAAAGCCTTGGTTCTGGTACGTCGACAAATCTGTTACGCAGGAACTTCTTGAACAGTTGACCGAGGAATTTTTGGCTATATTCGAAAAATGTCCTTCAAGGCTGAAGAAGAAAATCATGTCTCTCTCATCGAATCAGCATTCAAGTCTTTTAACTGCTTTTAATGCTGTAAGGAAATTCACTCAAACAATTATTTTGGTTTACAAGGAAATTTGCTTTACTATTATTTTATTATAATTCATTGAACGTTCTTCTGGCAGTGGCAGGTTTCTCAACTTAGCCTTATGCACAAAACAACAAATTATATTATGTTCATTAGAGGCATTGCGGATACGAAGGGGGAACTCAACATTTGGTCAAATTTTTCCCCCCACCATCCAAATCTGAACGCTTCAGATCTGAACCGCGGTTCGCGTATGTGCAATCATATCGTTCTTTGGAACTTTATGCAGCGGTATTCCCTCTCTAACTGCTCTCTTCGCCAAAGTGTCCACTTGCTCGTTTTTATGAATACCACAGTGTCCGGGAATCCAGACAAATGTCACTTTTTTTTCAGTTGATATAATTATGAATTGCTTCTAGTATATTTATTACTTGTGGGTGCGTTGAGTATGGATCACCTATAGCACCTATAGCAAGGCGAGTAGAAAGAGAGTCTGTACATATTATGAAATGGGACTCTATTGTTGAACTGATATTTAGAGCTTTATCAATAGCAAGTAGCTCAGCTGTTTTTTTGTTTTATGGCATGTCAACCTTTTTGGTCATTAACGCCATTTCTTAGAGAAGCGAATAATCTGTGATGGTTGTATCAATTTAAATATTTTCATTTCGCTCTCTCGGCGGAGACCGCCGATAGAGCGAACATGTAAGATTCTGACGAGGTAAGTATAGCTGCTCTAACTCCAAGATTGTTTTTGGAACCATCTGTGTAAATTTCTTGTCCTTCAGCCAGTATGTTCATTAATTTTCTGTATTCTATGAGAAATATGTAAGGGGCTGTGTTATTTTTTTTATACTTAGTGAGGGTGAAGTTAATGCAAGGATGGGGTAATAGCCAGGGCTCTATGGACGTAACAAATTGATGATATATTGCTGGTATAGTAGTATCAAGATCTAATAATAAATTGTGGATTCTGGTAAGATTTTAGTGTTAGGCGGTTTCTATGATTATTATTAAGATACTGATTTAGGGGATGGTGTTGTGAAGCTGTAATTGTGAAATTTTTACTAAGCAACAGCTGATTTCTCCTGTACTGTAATGGGAGTTCTCCTGCTTCTACATACAGACTGGAGATAGGGCTCAATCGGAAAGCTCCGGTTGCAACTGTCCTTACCAGAACCACTCAGCTATTGGGATATGCAGATGATCTGGATATAGTGGGTAGGTCCCTAAATGCAGTAGAAGAAGAATGCATTTCTTGCTTTAGAGGAACCTGCTCGTAGAATGGGTCTCAAAGTTAATGAAAGGAAAACCAAGTATATGATGGCCGGACAACAAGCTAGGCCAGGAGAAACTGTCACCATGGGCCTCTTCTCTTTAGAAAAAGTGAGCCGGTTTAAGTATTTGGGCTGTTTTGTCACTTTTGATAATGACATGTCCAAGGAGATTAATAGTAGGATACTGGCAGCAAACAAGTTTTTATGGACTTCATAGGCAACAGAGAGGGATCATTCTTACAAGATCCACAAAGATATTGCTCTATAAAACCCTCATCAGACCAGTCCTCTGTTATGGCCCGGAAACATGGACTTTAACGAAGCGAAATGAAATATCCCTCCTCTATTTTGAAACATGGGTCATGAGGAGAATATATGGGGGTGTCCTTGACCAGGGAAATTGGAGACCTAGGACAAACCAAGAGTTTGATTTAATCTTCAAAAAGAAAATTTTTGCTTTAATATATTTTAATTTCAAAATTATTTGTTTGCTCTGCTTATTTACAATTTAATGTGGAATTGTGCGTTTTAGTTACAAGTTTTTATTATTTTCAGGATACTCAAGCCCAACAGGAGAGCAAGAAAAGAAATGGTGAAGGAGGCACCACTCACCAAAATTCAGGTGAAATATTTTTTTATTTTCATTTCTTTTCTGTGTGTTTAAACAACACACATATCCATATATGCTCCATATACATAAAAAAAAAAAAAAAAATAGGTTTTTAACTCCGCCGGTGTCGTGTCTAAAGTCATGGATCAAAAAGGAGGATGGGGAACTTTTTGGTCTTAGTTTTTGAATACTACCCTTGTTTATTAGTCGTAAAATAAAGGGCAAATGGTAAACAGGAAAACCCTTCTTTTTTTTCCTCTTATATAACTTTTTTATGACTTATTTTAAACAAAGTTATTTAACTTAAAAATAACTCAACTCAAACTGAAAACTAATTCAGCATAAATAAAAATTAATAATCATTGTAAACAAAACTCATCTTCGAGTTCATAACGTCATCAAAATGATAAAAGAAAAGTTTTAATTCGGCGAGGAGATCGCTGAAAGTCCGGGTGACGAATAGGACGACCAATGCCGGGTGCGAGTATCCCGTACAAGAGAACACATCTCCTTGTGGCTCTTTGTGTAAGGAAAGGGTTAAACAGATTTAACCTTATATTTTTTCAGAAATATAAATTATTCTTAAAACTTCATTGTGCCTAACAAGATCATTTGATTTTAAGAATTTTAATCAATTCTGCATATTTCTTTTGTGCTCTCTGTAAGGAGTGCTCATGGCCATCGGGCCACGAACAAGCTATATAGAATCTGAAACCAAGAATTTAGAGTAGGTATTTGCCGGAAAATAATTTGTTTTAAATGTTCCAGTCATCTGGCTTAGAGAGACTTAGGAGAATTGAACTTTGAGCGTATTTGCTCCCTCCCTCCATAGGGAGGCAACCCGCTTATGAGATAGACCTTATAACGCAATCCCAGAAGTGCTGATTAGAAAATTTCTCGTTTCAGAACCCATGGATCACGAAAATAACAGCAGTTCATATTGATTATATATATTTATCTGTTTGTTCTCTAGCTGGCCGAAAAATGGACCCATTTTAATGAAATTTAGTACAAAAATACTTTGTGTGATTTTGAAAGGTCAAATTCGTTAACCAGCAGAATCTGCCCTCAGGACATGGATTTTTGGGATTATATTAGCGGAAAAAAGAATAATCATAAGACTTATGTTTTTGCTTTAGTAGTTTTACAGGTGCAGATTTTTAAGTAATTGAACATGGGTAATGTAATGAAATAATTTTTCAAGGCCATATCTATAACCGTTGTCAAGGAAAAGTAGATATTTCTTGGGATTTTTAGTTATATTCTTATATATTTCAAAACCGGTTGGGAAATCTTAGTAAATGTAAAACGTCTATTCCAAAGCTTAATACATTTCCTACAAGTACGCTTCTAATGCTATTTTTGACCAAGCGATCTTATTTGTAGAAATTGTTGCCTAAATGGAGTAATTTCTGCCTAGTATACTGTTAGTTTCCTGTTGTAGTGCCCAAGATCTTGCTTCGCTTCGAGATTTCATTTTACATGTGTTTACATTTTTCACAAAAGATTAAGCAAAACATTATCTGCTTCTCTTCTGAGCTTTCCAAATGACTCTAGGGAGAGAGAAGAACGGAAGCACCCTAAGATGACACATTTCCTGTGTATATTTTTATTTTATATGTATCGAGAATGTGACATAAACTAACCACACTGCTAATGAATGTACTTAATTATACAGCTCAACTGTGACGGACTTTTTTTTATTTATACACATATTGAACGAATTAAAAAATACTTTATTCTGGGGATTTGTCCCTTAAGAATAATATATAAATACATTTGGTTCAGTATACAAATTAACATAAAAATATAACTACATGTTAAGAAGAAGCAAAAATAAAAAACAAACTCAAATATTATTAACAAATCCTTAAATCATAAAATAAACATATTTACATATTAACAAAAAGAAGATAGTGAATACGGAGGGATTGTAGAATACTGAAGCAAGAAGGGGTGGGAGGGTGAAGCAATGATGAAACTATATACAGAAGGGGATAAAAATATAAAAATACATTAAATAGTTCAGTATGAAAAATAAATAAATAATAAAATAAGGGGGGCTATCAAAGGAAAAGATTAAAAATTAAACACATAAACAAAATAAATAGAATAAACTGTAAAATCATACTACAAACAATAAAACAAGTGTGGACTTAATTAAACAGAGAAAAAACAAAATACAGTAGACTCTCCCTAATCCCGCGTCGTTGGGACCGGGGTATAGTCGGATTAGAGAAAACTCCGGATTAAAGAATTCAGTTACAAGCGGTCACTTATGTATTTGAAAAACCTTATTATTTGAGGATTTAATAATATGTTCCATTTTTAATATAGTATATTTAAAATGATACATATTAAAATTACTTTTAAAACTTGCACTCCACTCGTGATGAATGTTCGAACCGGACTGGCTAAAAACAGGCGTTCCAGCCGCAGGTGCCTTAGTAGATACATTTATTTTCTTAGTAGAAACACAAGTTGCTGCCTCTAAAACGAAACATATATGTCTTCTTTGACTTCCATTCAATGAAACACCACGAAATAAATGTTTGGCTAGCTAGGGAGGGAAGGTTTTCTGGGTACCCTCGAGCTGATCTAGCTCAGGCAGCTAGATCTTCCAAACATCTTCCTGGGAGGATAGGAGAAAAGCAAAGAGGTGGGATTTAAATACAGGCAAGGAAGGATAGTGTCGATTTGAAAGAGGGAGGACATCCTCATTCTGTATTTAATTAAATATTCAGGGTGTCTACTGCACGAAAAAGACACGAATGTCATGAAAATGTCATGAAATTGAAAATAGGGCACAAAAAAATCATGAATTTTGAAACCGAGTCACGAAATTTCAGTTTTTACTGGAGTGTAATGTAATCCCGGTACTTCGGCGCATTTGTAATTGTTGCCGTTTTGCATGCATTTATAAATCAATTATTCATTTTTTAAATATATGCTGACTTAAATATTGAGATTCTATACACAGGGCCAATTATAAGCTAATAGTTAAGGCTTTTTCATTTTGATTGAAATTATTTTCTTTTTAATGAGCATGAAATTTGCTTTTCAAATCATTAAAATGTCTCGAAAAAGTCCCGAAATTGGCTTTCCCCAAGACCACCTAGACACCCTGATATTGCTATATAAGTAAAATTTACACATGTAGCAACAGGTTTGACAATACGTACAGCCATATGGAAAGACTTTTTTGCCACAACTCAATTGTATTTAAATTTCTGTGTTTTTGTTTTAGGAATGCCTCATTCGAATGCAGCTGCGCCCAGCAGCAGTAATAATAACGTTCCTAGTGAGGACTTGAAAAGAAAAATGGAATACTCTCAGAGGCATCATCCTGATTATAAAAAGGCTCATATTTCATCTCATCACTCGCGGTGAGTCTTATTTATGTTTTTCATTATGATTGAGATGTAACTTTTGATAAAATGTATTTCACTCTTCCCTAAGCAGATGATAAACTCCCCTTTTCTCATTTTTTATTAGTTTTTATTTTTATTTTTGTGATATTGTACAATAGAAAGCCATTTATCTTGTATTTTGTAACAGAATATGGAGAATTCTGTTTTGTTGTTGTTGTTTTTTTACGAGCATATATCAAATAAATATTTAGTCCTAGTAAACGTAATCTATGTCTAATATCTCGTTTACATAGAGAACTGTGCTAATGGCTTAGAAGCCGATATATACACGTGTGTATACATACAGGGTGTTTACTGCACAAAAATGTCACCAACTTAAAAATATGGCACCAAAATCATAAAAAAGTCATGAATTTTGAAACCATGTCACAAAATTTCAGTTTTACCGGAGTCTAACATAATCGCAGGACTTCTGCGCTAATTCAGCAGGACAGGCTAAAATATTGAGATTGTATACACTTTAATTCACTAAATTTTTTACATAACCAATGGAAGCAATGGTTGTGGGTTCTATTACTACTAGGGGCGGTCTTTTAGCAATAGGAATGCCATCATCCCTATCCTCGATAGAAATGGGTGGTAACCTATAGAATACCTATGGGTACTAACCCATTCCAAAAATCTGAGTCATTAATGAGATTATGTTAATATTAAAATGGTAATATTTCAGTACTAATAACCATAGAAGCAGAATACCTCTTAAAAAATATAAATGAATTTATAACATAGTTTTAATATGTTACTTGTTTACATTTATCATATATTTTAAATAAATTCATTTCTTTCAGGATCGAAAATGTTCAGAACATGCCAATGAAATCCTCCTGTATGTTTGGGCCTCCGACACGGACACAACCACCCATACCGCTTACTACAAATATCGCTTCTGCTACAACAACGATAACTACAAGCAGCACTAATAATAGCAATAGCAACAATAGTAGCAGCAGTAGCGTGAGTGGGCAGAGGCTCCCCAATAGCCATAAACCTATTCCTCCAGAACAAAGGCCCAGGAGGCCTGAAGGCCACCACTCGCAGCCGTACAAGAAGGAATATTCTCACTTTTTCCCTCAACAACCTCCTACTGTAGAAGTTCCGAAGCCTACTGTTGTGCCAACTGTCAAAGTAGAGAGATCTATATTCAGCCCCGAAGTTCCTTCTACTCCTGAGCCTAAGCCAGAACCGATAATGAGGATAAAGGAGGAAAAGATAGAAGAACCGCCACCTGTTGTAATACCACCTCCAATCAAAGAGGAAAAAGTGGAAGTGAAACAAATCGAAGTTAAGCAACCCGAACCACCTCCTCCTCCCCCTCCTCCGCCACAGCAGCCTGTTGAAGAGCCTCATAAAGAAGCCAAAAAGAAGAAGAAAAAACATAAAGAACACAAGGAACACAAAGAAAAGCATAAAGAAAAACACAAACATAAAAAAGATAAGCATAAGGAGCCCGGCCCTATTGTTATTACTATTCCTAAGGACAAACTGACTCTTCCGAAAGAGCAACCCTTGAAAATCAAGATTCCGAAGGATAAAATCGCACCTCTTCCAGCATCACCTGTCAAATTGAAGATACCCAAGGACAAAATAAAAGAATCTCGGAAAAGAGACCGGAGCGAGAGCCCTGGTTCAACATCCTCATCGAAGCGACCAAATGGGGCTGTTCAGGTAACTAGCTTAGAATTTAAAGACACTTCTTTAGGGAAAAGTTCGATAGTAGGTCCTCAGACTCCTCCTGATAATTTTGAAAACATTCATGATTCTGACCTAACTTCGTTGCGAAGTGAGCCTTCCCCTGTTCGAAGCCCTCCAGATCATAGATCTCTCCAATCTTCTCGGCTTAAGCAACCTCTCATTCCTAATCCCCATCCTTCTAAAGGGTATCGTTATAATGCTCCGTATAATTCCTCTTCCCCGAGATTCAGGCCTGGTTTAGGCCCTCGACATCATGGACGCCTTCCTTTTGGACGAGGGAGGGCTCGTATGCGATACCCTCGTCACAATTACTATCAGAATCAGTTCCATCCCCCACCTCAGGGAATGTACCAACCTCCTCCAATGGCTCACTTCCAATACTATATCCCAGTTCCTACTTTCCCTCCTCCTCCTCCTCTTCCAGATGAGCCTCCTCCCGAACTACCTCCTCCACCGCCTCCTGAATAGTTTCTTCTTCAGTAACTAATTCTGTTATTCAAAGGTGATATATAAACATGTGATATTTGAAATTCAATTTAATGGATGGTAGTTAAATCTTTTTTTTTGTATAAATGTATCTACAACTTGTTTTATTGGTTTTGTATATATGAATTGATTGCTTCAATTGTAGCTCTTTTCCAATTCCTTAGTTTCTCGGTCGTTAAAATGATTTTTTTTTTTTTTTTTTTTGGGTAAAATCTTAGAGTTGTCTTTTCATTTTCTCAAATTCATATTTTCTAATTTTAAATTAAACAGAAAATTAACAAAACTTAGTATAGATGAATTGAATATTGCTGTTGGATGTCCATCATTCCTTATTGTTAGTCAATTGAAAAGTTGCTCATTTTTTGGACACAATTAGAAAAATGTTTTACTTTCTTGTTTAGGTTTTTTAGGAGTGACTCATTAGCTTAACCTTCCATAACTTGCCATTTTGAAATAAATAACGTAGTGCTGTTTTTTTAACATAAAGTGATTTTGTTTTTGGGCTGTTTGGGTGACGGTGTAAATTGGTGGATGAATGGTTATATTAACCAAGGACATTTCTTGCATGCAATGATAAACAAAGTGTTTTGAATTTTTGTTTTGTCTATTTTGTTGATTAAAAAAAAATATTTGGCAATAATTTTATAGCAAGTTCAAACTCTAATAACTTTAATATCTTACTGTTATTAACAGGTTTAATGTTGATTTTATTGTATTCACTTTTTTTCGTGAACACTATATGTAGAGTGTATTACAGCGATTTGCTTAGGAAACAATATCTACTTACGATGGCAGCTACGCAAAAAATACCTTTTTGTGTAACGTTTTAGGAAAACTGTAAGTAATAATCGTTTTCTTCAAATATAGCTCAGCCCCAGATAGGCAATGTTATTTTTTTATGAAAGAATGAATGTTTTTATTGTATGTTACTTATAATTTGTTTTTGTTTGTGTAAATAAGATGATATATGCATACCAGAAGGTATACCCATGAAATGGGTACAAGCCTTCATGGCTGAAATGGTTACTGACCCTTTAAAAATCTGACTTTTTTTTCTTCTCTCTTTTTCATTTTTTTTTTCTTTTCTTTGTCTAGTTTCTATGTAAGCAGGATTTCTTTTTGTATCCTTATTACCTCAAGCTTAAAAGCAACATTGTGCAATCTGCACGCACGTTCTTCCCTATCCCATTCCCTAAAGAGTCTATTATATACACATTTTTCACTATTCTTTTGGCATACCTTGTGGTTGAGATTGTTTAGTCAATGGCATTACAGCAAAACATTGTTAACCCGGACCAGTTTTAAAAACAAAAGTATGTTGTTCAGCGTAGTAAATGAAGACTTGTTTTACAGACAATAAATTGCTATTCTCAGTAGGTAAATTACGCGCAGAGTTTGGAGTAGGAACATCGACCGTATTTGATTATAAAAAAGTACAGAAAAGGCATTGCAGTCTTTTTTTTCAAGATTATTTCTAAGGACAGTTTATGGGGGTTATGACCCACACAGAAGCAGTAAAAAACATTAAGAAATCGATCGTGTATTTCGAGAGTCAAGCCAAAACATTGCCAAATGAACTTCTAATGTTAAAGCGGTTGCGTGATCGCGCTGCTTGTAAGCGATACACTAAACTCAGAAGCTCACTGCCTTTTTTACTACAGACTAGTTTGTAGCTATATTGAGTACAGTGCAAATACATAGGCTGCTACATACAGTGTATGTGTCTTTAAGTGAAAGTGTGTCGATAATAATTTCTAAACTCCATTAAAAATATTTCGGCGATTTATGTTTTTTCTTTCGTTTTTCTGGAAAACCCGGATTTCGTTAACTCGGATAGGCCCTGGTCCTAGTTGATCCAGGTAAACAAGATTTTACTGTATTTATATTATTCTGAACGAGCAGTTTTAACATGAACATGTCATTTTACAGTGGCTTGCCTCACTGTAGTGCTTATGTTCACTGTGCTTGCCTACAGTACTTCAGCATCTGCCACAAGTTGTGGTTTATTTATGTTTTCATCCACCGATGAACCATCACTTCATCAGGGCCTACCTGAACTCATGGGTATACCCATGATCACGGTCGATACTTTCCTCATCTCCTAACCTCAATAACAAATACACAATATATTTGTCAGATATATACACAACAGGTCCCTAAATTTTGCATGGTTCTTTTTTTTTGTTTGATTTTACATTCGTCTAATGATTGTTGAAGATCTTTCCGATATAAATATTTGAAAATATGAAAGTTGTCATCCAGGAAAACTTGATGTTCCATCTCCTTTCTTGGTTTGATGTCATTCATCCTAATTTTCCCCTATAATTCCCGTTATAATTACTCTTGCTGTGAGTCTTTATTATTCTTAAAAACTAGTATGTAGTATTAATGATAAATTTTGACATTTTAACATAATTAATGCAGTTGCTTTTTTAAATTTAGGTTGTCCACCATCTCAATAACCAAAATGCGTTCATTTATTTAAACTACTCTATTATATTTGCCTACGACGGTAATGTTTCTTTTGACTTCTAGAAATGCCAATCCAATATTTATATTGTAGGTAGTTGGTAAAAGCTTTATTCAGTCTTCATATATTTTATTTTCAAGTTACATAGGGTGCGGCATGCCACACACTAGGTTATTTAACTTTAGTTGCAGAAACGTTTTGGCTATAAGCCATTTTCAATCTGTAAAGTATAAATTGACAGATTGAAAATGGAATGTAGCCGAAACGTTTCTGTAACTAAAGATAAATAACCTAGTGTGTGACATGCCGCACCCTATGTAACTTGAAAAAAAAAATATATGAGGACTGAATAAAGTTTTTACCAACTACCTAAAACATCTTAGTCTTCAACTTAGGATCTACGCAATAACCAATATTTATATTCAGCTTGTTTACTCTTGACTACTTTGAACATGGTAATTGCTGCTGCAAAAACGGCCCTGAGGAGGCAAAATACTCAGAAAAATATAATAAGGAAATATATAATATAAAGGAAAAATATAATAAAAATATATAATTTTATATTTTTATTTTATATAATAAAAATATAAAATTATAAATGTATAAAAAAAACAAAAGAGAAAAAGTAAAATGGAATACAATGCAAAAGGGGATTCGAGCTGGCCAAGCCCTTGATCACTGCAACTTCTGTGGGTCTATTGTGATTAACACCTCTTGTTTACTCCCTGTCAAACCTGCAGTTCCTTGCATAAAGCTTGACTACATTGCCTTTAATGAGCAATAAGAGAATGCCAAATTTGATTTGTTAAGGACCTTCATAAAATAACTATCATTATTTGAAGAGATTTTAACAACCAAATAAGCCATTGATACAAGAAATCCAATTTTCTGGTTTTGCCCCAATATCATTCAATTTAAACTCTTCCTCTCATTAAATTATTATTCATATGAAATCACCCTTAAAATAATCAAATAATTATACTTGTTAGCAAATATTTATTGTTATGAAAACTGATAATTTTGAACAAATTTCTTACAGACTGATAAATAAATGTTATCATCTTTCTGCGGCCTTCAGACCTTGGTTGTAATTTTAGCTTATTATTTGACAAATTTCTTCTTTGCTGATTTCGGAATCTGATACCTGTACAGTTAGATATCATTTGTGACATGGTTATTGAGCCTGGTTAGTTTTCTTTTTATAGATGAAACAATGTTTCTCTCAATCTCTGACAAAAATAGGAGGCGAGGCTTTATGTCCAGGTCCTTATAAGTTACTTCAAATTAGTCTTGTAATAATCAATTAATAAAAACATGCAGGTATATATATATATATATATATATGTATGTATGTATATATATATATATATATATATATATATATATATATATATTTGCAAATATACTGGGTGTTTCAATATGACATCTTGGAAACATAAATTTTTAAATTTTAACGTACATTTATTATTGACGAATTTTAGCCTGTACTGGTTAAACTACTGTTACTGCTAACCTACAGATAACAAGTTATCTCTACGTTATCTGTTTCTTGACACTGGTCCGGAGCACCCCAATGCCAAGAAACATTATACTTTGATTACTTATCAATTGATGAATAACTTATAGTATGACGGGAACAGTGCTATAATAAACTGCACAAACTTATTTAGTAGCGTTAATTTTATGATATATTATTTAACACAATAATACTATTTGTCTGCCGTGACAAAGCACAGGTATTCAGCTAGTATATAATATAGTGAACATATCAATTAAATATTTAATTAAAATATTTAATATATTAATTAAAATTCAACCTCTTAGTAAGCCCTAAATAAACGGAGGACATGCACTAGAAAAACTGTTTTTCTAAATTAAAAAAAACACGAATTTAAGATACTAACACTTCAGGAGCTAAAAGTGAATTAAGATTGCTAAAACAAGCTGTTGGGAATTTATAGAGATATAAAAACTAACAGTAATTTGACGAGGGTTGACAGCGTGAATGGGCTGAGAGGGCAACACGAGTTGTAATTCGCCTGAATGCGTCCAAACCACCACCAAAAACTTCATTCAAATACCCTCTAGTAATAGGCAGGTATACTAGAAGTACGCTATGGTAGCACTAGATAGCTCAGAGGTTGTGACATCAGAAGAGAAAGAATGTGAGAGATATGAGGAGCTCTCGACTGCTGGACAAGTCAACGGTCCAAAGGTCCCAACCGCTCTCGACTGCTGGACAAGTCAACGGTAGAGAAAGGGTTAATGAGAATGACATGAATGGATTGACCTTATTGAACGCACTTGTCCTACAACTTGTGAACGAATACTTGTCAGATGTCAAAGCCAGCTTAGTGAGAGAGACAAGTACTAAGGTGGTATAAACTCAGCATAATAGAAGCTTGCTTTTTCCTGATGCCTCTCTTCTGGGACATGGATTCGTTATATACAATACAATAAAAGTGATCATTATATTGCCACCAAATGGTGCATGATTCAGGAAGTGGCCTTCATTAAAGATGAAACTATTGTTAAACTGATACTATTGCATAAATTTAGTATGTTCCCTACAAACAGTGATCCATTGTTGTTTGAGCCAATGGTTAACCTTTTCGATGCGATGTGGGCTAGCCGTCTACACCCTCCACAGGCGAACCAAACTCCCTCTCCTAGGGCGGCCGTACGCACCCGTATTTTTTTTACTTCGGCGCTCGTTACTAATCAACATTTTCGTGTTTATCTTATGTGAATGACGACATGCATTACTTGATTTATTTACTACAATTTAGGTACGCAGCAAACCTACAATAACCATTTAAAACAAAGTTTACTTACTTTTCTTCCCTATATTTCTCTTTCTACTTCATTTTGAACCCACTGCTTGTTTTTAGACGTGATTTTTAAATGAAGCAACGAAAATGTTATTTATTTATTATTATAATAAGCTACTCTTTTATTATTTACAGTTTCACTAAAAAAATGCCCTAAGAAAATTTTTACCGTGCACACGCCTCACAGACGCATGTTACTTATAAGGTTCAAAATTTGTCTATTACCAGTTAAGGATTAAACCAGCAATTATCCCCCTTTCCTGTGAGAGCACTCTGTACACGCTCAAGGCTAAAGATGGCTCGCAATCAAGAAAAACAGCTGTGGCGAGAATACTCAGGCCTCGCCTCTGAGGAACATCTTTCTCCGGCAAGTATTCTCGGGTTTCGCATCAAATGGGTTAAACTATTGAGACATATCCTCTTGTGTACGTTTAATATGTTCTTTACTGCTATTAGAAATTGTTCCAATACAGCTAGGGTCAAAAATTATTATCACTGATCCTCTTGTTAACATTTTATGTGTTCTTTTCTGTTAACAATGAGTAATTTTTGTTCAAACACAACCCAAGGATAAAATATTATCACTGATACTCTTATTCGTGTTTCATATGTTCTTTACTGTTAACAGTGAGTAATTGTTGAGTTATTGCTGTCCGAACACTGTACAAGGATAAAATATTATCACTGATCCTCTTATTTATGTTTGATGTTCTTTACTGCTAACAGTGAGTAATTGTTGTTCGAACACTGCCCAAGGTTAAACTATTGTCATTGATCCTCTTCTTTACGTTTTATGTTTTTTACTGCTAACAGTAAGTAATTTTTGTTCGAGCACTGCCCAAGGATAAAATATTATCACAGATCCTCTTATTTACGTTTGATGTTCTTTACTGCTAACAGTGAGTAATGTTCTTTACTGCTAACAGTGAGTTGTTCAAACACTGTCCAAGGCTAAACTAATGTCACTGGTCCTCTTGTTTACTGTTTGATATGTTTCTTACTATCAATGAGTCATTGTCGTCTCAACACTGCCAATTTTTACCAAAGTCTTTCATTTCTATATTAGAAAACTTATATATCCTTAATTGACTTAGTTTAAATAGAAGGATTCTTAAGCTATACTTAATTTCTGAACCTAGATTGTTTAAGACGCAAGTTGGATTATTCCCGTGACTAGCTTGGAAGCTGTTAGCATGAGTGTACTGCATGTGGTATTGCTTTCTAGGCTCATCGCGTTGACAAGCATGATGTACGTGCATGAGCGGTAATGGGACACAGTTCTACAGCCAGGTAACACACTATTTCTATCTGCATGACTTTATATTAACAAAGATACTTTCATTTAGTACCACATACTCACATTCAGTTATGGACTTGTGTTCTTCTTTTTTTTTAGAATCTTATAGTATTGAGTACAATAATTTTTATTGATATCGATTAAATCGTAAATCTGATTAGTAATTTATTGTGCAAGATAGAGTTAAAAGGTAGTTTTCATATTTTAGTTTGTTTTAATAAGCACTATTAAAAAAAAAGAAAAGAAGAGTGTATGTTTATTTCCTTTGTAGTTTGTATTTTTTTTTACTTACAGATGAGTTATGTAAACAATTTAAATGTATGATCTATTACTACTGCTTTATAATAATTAGATTTTACTGTTGAGCTTCTCTCTTATTAGCTTAAAATATGATTATTATTTTTCCCTCAATCAAAAAAAAATATTTTATCAATTCATTTCTTTTAGAAGACATATGCCTTTCCTGGGATTGTACAATAGATCTATTCTTACGTCTTGACGGATTGTTCAAAATTATAATTTTTATGTTGCTTCTGAGAGATTTTCCCATGTAGCAAATCTTGATAAATTTGCTGTGTAGCTTTTAAGTTTCTTCTGTTATTTGGTTTTTGTTATACTGTTATCTGTTTCTGTTTGCGGATATGCATGATATTAGTGTCAGTATACTTGCTATGATCTTTGTCTAGAATCTGCATGTGCCAAGACTCTCCAAGCATTGTTCGTTTTAGACGAAGCAAATTACCACTTGCACAATTACCAGTATGTTAATTTTCTATGTTAGTGCTCAGGGATTGTCTGGCAATAATATCTTACTTGGTTCTTTCTAGAAATATGACACGAAAATTTCAAAAGTAATTTCGGTTTGTTTGTAGTTTTTTTTTTTTTATTGTATTTAAGGTTGAAATTTTGAGTATTTGTTTGAAGGGTTTGCTACAAATAAGATTTTGCTACATTTACCATTCTTTCCCCCGCATAAATGTGGACGCGTTGAAGAGAGTTATCAGCTCTATTAAATGTTGATTGTATTGTTTCTATCTGGCTCAGGAATAAAAATACTATTTTTGTTTTGACTCCTCTTTTGTATTACTTGTGGTGGTTTGTTTTAATTTTTAGTTTTGTTTATTTTATTGTTTTAACAAAACATCGGGGAAATGGTCGGCTTAAAATGAAGTTCAATCTGCTTTGCAGTAAATCCTTCAATTATTAAAATTTCAAGCCTGAAAATTTTAACATTATTTAATTTCATAAACCTGTTAAATATTTTCATTTTACCCTAAAGATTTATTAATTTTTATTTCTTTTAAGTTAAATTTTATATCTTTTTTCTTTCTTTTAAATTTTATATTTGTTTTTCTTCTGTGTTTTAATGGCACTCCTGTGCAATATTATAGCTAACTTGTTTAAGGTTGTTGAATAATTTGAATTTTATTGAAAATGTTTGTTTTGTTTTTGTATTGTTATTTTTTCAACCTCAGAATTACTAATAAGTAGATTCTGAAATTTGATTAAATGAGATCGAGTTAGGAATTTCATTCGTGCCATTAGAATCAAGTGTTACTTTTGTTTTCTACATGTGTGTGTGTATGTATAAATACACATATATTATTACTTATATATATATAAAACATTAATTTTTATACTGTTATTACACTTAAATGAAAGTTAAATATGTATATTTTTTATAACATTTTACTATTAAAAAAATTATATATTAATCAAAAGTTCCTACATAATTAGATGAAAAAAAGTATATATAATATATATATATATAAAAACAAAAATGAGAAATTTGTTAGGGAGGGTTGAAATATTATTTATTTAATTTTTTACTTATATTTGAGAGGTAAATTTATTTTTAGTCACTTTTTATTATATAAAAATAAGGTTAATTTTCCTTTTTATTACAGATTTTATTTTTGAAATAAAAAAAATGATTTTTGAAAGTCATTTTTGTTACCTTTTGTTCTCCCTTCCTTTAGCATTATTTCCAAACCCGTAATTCGATCTCATTATTTTACTTGCATTAATAACGTGAAGAGGATCTCTATCTGGAGTTAAGAGGGTTCCTCTTTTCCTCAACTCCTTGTTATATTCCGTTATTTCGGCCATTTTTGTTTGACTGGTAGTATTTCATGTTTTTGAACACTTTATTTCTACCTGCACATATTAATAATTATAAATTCGTTATAGTATTCTCTGAAAAAGTAAATTACATTATGATTGTTAGGGAATGCTAGTCTGAGCAGAAGTATCTTCCTCAAACGGAACAAACTGGGTCTCTTTCAACGCTAAAATATTAGACCCACAGAGACCTTTCAATTCTAAACTTTCTTATTGGAGTGTTTTTTTTTGTGTGTATGTCCGCAAGTGCCTCTCACTCGAGAGAAGACTAGCACAGACCTAGGCTTAGTAGAAGTTGACGGGATTGAGGCTAACAATGTCTACAACCTTACTTATTAAAAAAAAAAAATACTTGAGCTCTTCGAATGGTAGTCAATTCTGCTTTATGAGTTAGGAAGATAGTAAAATGTTTAATCCCTCAGAGAGTTTCGTGTGTTTAGGTTGCTAGAAGATAGTTCTATTTCTCGAAAACAAATGTTTTCTTAATCAATATTTCTGTATTGATGTTTCAGAAATCGACAGTTGAATTATGGGAAAAGAACGCTCTTCATCTGTAATAATGATATGTTTTTAGATAATTAGAGCTGTTAATTATCTTTACTTAATATTAGCATATATTACTATTAGCATTATCTTTACTTAATATTTCCATTTTTTAAATAGAATAATGACTTTAATGTGTGTTTTTGTTTAAATAAAGCTTAAGCTAAATTGATACTCTTAGACAATGGTAAACTTATCAGAAATCCCAACATTATGAGTGAATAAGGTTTTTTCGTTTTTGAAAGAGGTTGGCATTTGCTCCATTCCGTTCTTGTCCTCTTGTTATTCATTCTATCCCAGATTTATTCTTCATTATCCCAGATAATTCGCTTCCATATTGATGCCCATAATTAGAATTAAAATTAAAAATGTCTATAAAAATTTAGTTACACTGAATTATTGCTCTACCAGATTTATTTTTAAGTTTATCCATCTTGTTGCATTTTTGTTTCTCTGCCTTCTTTTTTCCTTAATTTTAACATTTTAATGTTTTTATCGAGTACTATACTGTTTCTCATTTCTCTAGCACTTACTTCTATCCCCTTACCTGCCAAGCACTATCTGCTAACACATCCACCTGTCCCTCAGTATCCTTACACTATTTTTCTTAAGCTATCTTACTCAGCCTCTTGAGTTCTTCACTCTTACTTATTTCTCTTATGCTATCTTTCTCAGCCTCTTGAATTCTTCGCTCTTATTCATTTTTCTTATGCTATCTTTCTCAGCCTCTTGAATTCTTCGCTCTTACTCATTTTCTTTAGAATGATGAGCCGAGTCGGGTTTAGAGGAACGAGACGGCTTGGACCGCAGTGTGTGGCTTCATGGCTTAAATGCACAGGCAATTCTGCCTGTCCCTCAATATCCTTACACTATGTTTTTTCAAACAACTTCTTGTGTGCTACTCATGTCTCTTACATTCTCTTGTACTTCCTACTCTGCTCTCGGTCACTCAGTTCCTTTTTGAATTTTACTTTAAACTAATTGGCTGATAATTGTTTTTCATACACTCTGTTGCATTTCCTACTTTGGCTCTGACCTGTCCCTCGGCACCCTTTTGCTTTTTTCCTTTAAAATTCTTGGATATAACTAATTTTTCTTGTACTCTCTTGCACTTCTCTACTAAGCTCTCGCCTGAAACTCAGTACCTTTGCAATATGTAATTCCTTCTAAGTCTTGCCTATTAATCAGTTCCTTATACTATTTGGTTATCATGTTCTGGGCTTTGAATCAGTTCCTTGTCCTATTACACTCTCGTCTATTAAATAAGACTTTCACAGTATGTAATTCACTCAAGTTCTCAGCTGGTAGTAATTTTTCTTATGCTATTTTTCTCTTCCTCTTGATTTCTTCTCCCTTACTCATTTTTCATATGCCATCATACTTTACCTGTTGAGTTCTTTCCTCCTAATCATTTTTCTTATGCTATCTTACTCTCCCTCTGGAATTCTTTGCTCTCACTCATTTTTCTTATGCTATCGTATTCTTTCTCTTGAGTTCTTCGCTCTTACTCGTTTTTCTTATGCTATCGCACTCTTCCTCTTGAGTTCTTTGCTGTCACTCATTTTTCTTATGCTATTGTACTCTTCCTCTTGAGTTCTTCTCTCTTACTCATTTTTCGTATGCCATCGCACTCTTCCTCTTGAGCTCTACGCTCTTACTCATTTTTCCTATGCTATCTTACTCTTCCTCTTGAGTTCTTTGCTGTTACTCATTTTTGTTATGCCGTTGCACTCTTCCTCTTGAGTTCTTCGTTCTTACTCATTTTTCGTATGCTATCGCACTCTTCCTCCTAAATTCGTGGCTCTTACTCACTTCCCTTCCAACATTTTGCTTTTCTGCATAAATTCTTGGCTGTAACTCTCCAACTACACCACACCTCTCCTACTTCAGTTGGTCCTTTCATTTCCCATTAGAAACTTAGATTCCTTCTTAAGCTTTTCGATTAGTACTCTGTCTTACACCATCTTACTCTTCAGTTCAACTCATCAAACTCCTCTCCTTTTATCTTACATCAAGTTTAATAGTTACTTCATTTACTCATGAATGTTCATTAGATACTTAATTTACCCAGTTCTATTTCATTTGCTCCCAAACCAAACCTTTTCTAGTCATAATGAACATAATTTTATGTGGAGTCTTTAAAGAGGTAAGTTACTCCGATCCCATCATACAGTTTGAAAGGAATTATAATAACAAAAAGAGCTGATTTGAATGCCTTCCTATAACAAATGTTATCTCCATTCGTGTTAGCATTTCACCAAATCAGAATTTTTATTTCCTGTTACCAGCAGAGACGAGGTGATGTTTTGCCTTTTTATAGCTGTTATTCTATTGCATGTTATTTTGCATGAGGCGCATGGCACAGTATGACTGAAGAGAAATGTACTTGTTTTTAATCAATCTGTTCTGTTTGCCCTTATTATTGACAAAGCATTTGTTTATAAATTTAACACGAGGTACATTAATATTTATTTTAATTTAAATATTGCATGGTAAAATATAATTTCTTGGCTGTGGTTTAGTAGTATTGCTCTTCTGAATTAATGGAAAAGTACAAAGGATTGTAGTGTAGACTTGTGCATCGTGGTCGAGGGCCTGCCAAAATTACTAGTCTTCTTCAAACAACCTGTTAGCTTTCAGTATAGGATTTTTGTGAATTAATAAAATTACTGCATATAAGATGTATGTGAATTAATAATACCACTGTATGTAGGATGTATGTGAATTAATAAAATCACTGCATACAGGATGTATGTGAATTAATGAAATCACTGCATATAGGATGTATGTGAATTAATGAAATCACTTTAAGCAGGACGTATGTGAAATATAGGGTTGTCCGGAATGTTTTTAAAGAAATTTAGGAAAAAATGTGACTCATTACAATTTATTTAGTACATGAAATATAATTAGCGATTATCCTGTACCATGGATATAAATGGATTGTTTGCAACAACAGCCGTAATATCCTCAATATCAATTGTTGCATTTTGGCCAACTACGGGATGATTTTAGCGTGGTTCCTCCCTCCCTTCATAGGGAGGAGCCCCGCTTATAAGGTTGAAACAATCTGGAAGTGCCGACTAGAAAATTTCGCGTTTCAGAACCCCTAGAGACCGAAAATAACGGTGGTTCAAATTTGTATATATATATATATATATATATATATATATATATATATATATATATATGTATATATATATATATATGTATATATTTGTCTGTTTGCGGATTTCTGGCGTCCCTAATGGTCCGATTTTGATGAAATTTGGTACAAAAATCCGTCGTCCGATTTGAAAGGTCAAGTTCGTTAATCAGAAAAATTCACCCACTGGAAGATGGCGTTTGGGGCGAAATTCGCGCAAAAAAAATCATAACGCTTACGCTTTTGAGTTCATATGCTTGTAAGTACTCGTTTTATAGGCTTCTTGGGCTAGTAAAACGAATGAAACAATTTTTAAGGCGATAGCTTTAACCGTTTCTGAGAAAATCGGAAAAAAAGTTGTTAAATCAAGTTTTTGTTTGGTTACTTAGAATCATGGGATTCAGTTGAAACATTTTTTGCATGTTTGAATTTCATCAAAACTAACATGTTAAACTTTTGGTTACGTTTGGAGTTAAGGAAGGGTTAGAAGAAAATATTTTATGAACAGACATTAAAAGTTTTGGGAACTTCGTATAATTTCATTAATATCTCGAACACGGTTGCGACATCGTGATAAGTGGATAGAAATTATTTGAAAGCTTTATAAATTCTCTACAAAAAAGATTTTGAAACAATTTTTGATTAGGTGATGTCAATCGGAGAAATAAGTGCTTAAACTTTGAAGTAATTGATTTCGTTTATTCGAACGGTTCTTTTTGTTTGTTTTTATTCTTTGTTGTTTTTTAATTGCTTAAAGTTGGATAATGTATTTGACAATAAAACAGATTAATTAAAATAAGAAAAACAATTCATTGTTAGAAATATAGTTTGCCAAGAGAAAGAGATTCGATGACGTCTTTTGAATATTTTCAATTGCCTTCATGCTGTTGTTTTTTTTATTTTATTTTTGAATTGATTTTATTTGTAGAATTATTACTATAGTAAAAGAACACAAGAATATGTGAAAAATTTTGTTATTTTCCAATTCATTGAAACGTATGAAATGAAGTATCGGTAGAAGAGGATTCTAGGGTCTGGCGGACCCGACCAGGTAAAGTCATAAACCCCTTTGAACAAAGGCCGAGGAAAATATTATCTGTTTCTATTCTAAGCTTTTCAAATGAAAATGGGGATATGAACAGGAACCGTGCTAAGATGATGCAGTTCCTGCGAGTCGGTCTTGAACCATCTCCAGACCTGAACCATGGAAACTACTTCTAACCAGTGCTCTCACCAACTGAGTCGTCACTATACTCAGTGCAAATCTCATTTGCAGATTGGACTGCATTGTTTCTTTTTTTAATAAAGAAAAGCATAATCTGTTGTAAATAGACTTTTTTGTTGCTCATGTTAGATTAGCAGAATCTAGTTATACTGACATGTGAAGAATACAAATTACCAATGAAACAGAAATTTGTTTAGCGTCTTCTACTCAAATTCAGGAGCATAAATATGCTTTAGGTCCACCCGAAAACCTATGTAATGTACTGTATAACATACAGTCTTCTTTTTCGTATGTGGCTATCGCGAACGCCAGCGGACACTTTCTTGTAACGCTTTTTTTAAATTTATTTTAGCCATCGCTAAAGCAAATTTATGCTAAAACAGTAAATACATTGAGAATTAAAGGTGTATAAACTAAAATAACCATTGTAATCATTATGAAATCACTTTATATAGGATGTAATTGAATTAACAAAATCACTGCTTATGGGGCAAATGAGACATATGGAAATCACTGTCTATAAGACATATTAGGACCTTGGAAGAGAAAGGGTGAGACCCAAAATCCGGATGT
Source organism: Gonocerus acuteangulatus (assembly GCA_946811695.1). Lineage (NCBI taxonomy): Eukaryota > Metazoa > Arthropoda > Insecta > Hemiptera > Coreidae > Gonocerus > Gonocerus acuteangulatus. The sequence goes on from OX328125.1 coordinate 11,534,757, forward strand.
TTGGAAATCAAAGTTCCAGAAGTTCTTCAGGATAGCAAGTGCGAATGTTTACTCTATAGAATGCTGATTCATTCATAACTGATTGAAAAAGTATGCAATTGAAATTCAATGTTTTAAATATAATTGATTTATTGGTAACAAAATGCTAGGAGGGGTTTCAGACTCAGGGTTTCACCCTTGCTCTAGAAAAATTGGACTTAGAATTTTTTATGGAAGGTGGTGCTATTCACTTTAACTGTGAGAGTACTAAAAGCGAACCAGAGAAACAAGGCGATGCCTCGTGTTTTCTACATCTTTCTGACTCAGGAAAGAAAATAAAAATAAAAGTCGATTTATGCAGTTCGCACTTTCTCTGTCAAGGTCCTGATATGTAAATGAATGAAATCACTTATATGGGACGTCTGTGAATTATTATAATCATATAATTTAGGACAGAAGTGAGTTATTGAACTTATTTATGACTATGTAGGATAGAAGTGATTCATTAAGCTCACAGTATGACTTACGAGGGTAAATCAAGTATAAACGAGATTTATTTTTACTTTGAACACAAAAAAAAAAGTACACCTCATTATTCTACATAGTATCCTGATTCGGAAACACATTTTTCTCAGCACATAGGTTATTTTCCAATCCCGTCCTCGTAGAATAAAGTAAGTTGTGTTTCCAGCCAAGTGTGCACATAGGCTTCAACCTCATCGCCACTGTCAAACCTCTGACCTCCCAAAACTTCCTTCAGCGGTCCAAACAGGTGAATGTCACGTGGTGATAATTCTGGGCTGGTGGGAGGGTGTTCTAGTGTCTTCCAGTTCAATTGCTACAATTTTTTTCTCGTCAGGGCTGCAGTGTGCAGGCGAGCATTGTCCTGGAGAAGAATCATTTCTCTCATCCATAGGTACCTTATTTTGCAGCGATATGCAAGTCTGACATCACTCAAACATTCGCAGTAGTATGCAGCATCGATGGTCCTACGTTCATGCAAAAAATCAAGATACAGCAAGCCCTGCAGGTCAAAATCACAGTAGCCAAAACCCTCCCAGTTGACAGCTGTGACTTGGTTTCACTGGTCCCGGTTCCCCTTTCAGTCTCCACTCTATACTCGCTTCTTTTGATTCAGGAGTGCAGTGGTGCACCCAAGCTTCATCACAGGTGATAACATAAGTGAGAAATGAGGCTCCCTCAGCCTGAAAGCTTCCAGGAAGACATTCACAAACCTGCAAATGGTTCAGCTTCTGCTCAGCTATGAGAATTTGAGGAACCCACCTGACACACACCTTACGAAACCCTAGCTCCTCTTTGAGTATGGAAAAAGTGCTCCCTTAGCTTATCCCAATGGTACTGATGGTTAGACGCCTGTCACCTTCAACAAGCTGTCGAACACGGCTGATGTTGTCTGCTGTGATGCTGTCACAGGATCTGCAGTCATGGCTCTCATTCTGAACACGATCACGACCCTCCACAGACTGTTTATGCCATGCAAACATTCTGGCACGTGAAAGTGTCACTTCCTCGAACTGTACTGTCAATCTTCTGAAAATTTCGGCCGGTTTTACACCTTGAGCAACAAGAAATTTGATCACAATATGTTGCACAATCGAGGGGGTACCTCCTGCTCGGACATCGTCACAACGGTTACAGGCGAGGTTGAGCACAAATGCCTGCCTGCTTCCCGCACTCCTGGCATCCATACCCATAACCCCTAAACGCTGGAACGCTCTAGCACGTTCGCTGGGCTTCCAGGACCAAAATTCTCATTTATATTTGATTCATCTGTTAGTAATCAGTTGTTTTAAATATTCAAAGAGTCCAAGAACATTTTAAACAGCTAACAACTAACAAATGATTGATACCATGTAGCGGATTCTCAGATGGTTTGTGTACATTATAAAAGGCTGAATTTATTTTTAGGCTCCTTAAGAGGCATGAAAAAAGTCCAATCTTATTGCAAGAAGGGTCTACGCAATAAGATTGGAATTTTCGAAGATTCTAAAAAAATGCGAAACATTTAGAGCCATTTTAATAAATTGATGGATGTGTTAATATCAAGTTGTTTTTTTTATTCGCCTTCAGCCTTCACGAGTAAAATTGTTTTGTTATTGGTAATTTAGTAAGTCAATTTATCATTATCACTTTTGTATTTTGTATTAGTTTTCTTGGAAAAATCAATTCAGTCATCTTGCAAATCCTTTAATTTATAAAAACTTAATTAGTGAAAACTAATTGTGTTCATGATAAAGAAACAAATACATTATGTAGGATTGATTGCTGGAAAATCTGCAAGAAATAAGTTTGTTTTTTTTTTTAGAAAAAAGAAAAAAACAAATTGTAATAACACTTATGAAAATGGTGGAAGGGTTTATTCAAATAAGATAGGTAGAACCTTTCGAATTTTATATTTAATTCTTATTGCGTCATAAGAGCATTTATTATTTTCATCATTTCTTATGGCAACACAATTCTTTCTGCCTCCCCCCACTCCCTCTGTTGGATTCCTTTGTTGTTTTAGCTTTTACACATCAATTACCCATTTCTTACATATATTTTTATTTTTCTGTATTCATATTCAGAGTTTTTATGCAGGCTTAAATATTTAGATTGTGTACAAGTTAATATTAATCGAGTCAACATTAACTTATTAATGTTTTAATTACATAGTATGTGATAATGTCAAACTATCGTTTTTTTTGTTTTTGTTTTTGTTTTTTTTTGTTTTGTTTTTTACGGCGCATCAACAAATCATGGCTATTAGCGCCGACATCCAGGGTGCAGTCAGCAATTTTATCACCGAGCCCTGAGATGAGAAAATATCTGGCGACTGTGGGGATCGAACCCACCATCTGAATCTAGCGCGCTAGCCACTAGACCATGGGAGACCCCCGTATATGCAAATCTGAGCAAAATAGGAACGAACATATTCTATCTATTGTCCATTGTCTTATTTGATACTTTATTTAAGGCCTTTTTTTAGAAATACAATAATTATTAGACGGAGACTTCTTATCACATACTTACCTAAACGAATTTCATTCCTATAGGATTCAGGAAAAAGCCCTAGTTTTATTACCAAATGGTGAAAAAAAACTAAACTAAAATAAAATAAAATATTTAAGGCTTTAAAGGCTATTCTATAAAGGGGTTAGAGTTGCGATAAGCCATATCGTCCACAATCAAAGAGAAAAGTCTCAAATCTAAAAACGAGATTTTGCATATTCAATAGTTTGACAATATGATGAACTGAAATTCCCTTTGAAGATGTTGTTATTATTAGTTAAATATTAAATAAATAATGTTATTAATATTTAACAATCATAGTAAGGAAAAATACTTCTTGATATTGTTTAATTTTGGAAAAGAGTGTAAAATCTGCACACTATTTTTGTTGGTGCTCTATATCTATTATAATTGTTAGTGGTTTCTAATGCGAACATCTGGATAAGATTGATTTGCTACATTTGCGAGCTCTATAATAAATAAATAAATGCATATTATTATTTAAATTTTAACATTATAAATAATAACGATTTTTGGATTGGGTTTTTTACAGGTTATCACTCATTTCTAGTCACGATAGGGCTGATATATTTTCTTTATTCCAAAGAAAAGCCATAACCCAGAGAGGAAATCATATACACAGGCCCTATTTTTGAAAATATTGAAAAATTAAAGAAACTTTGCGGTGTCTGAAATATCTTGTTTTTCAATTGTTATGGATGTTTGTTCATTTTTTAAAAATTTATTCAGCATACAAACTTCAGTTAGTGAATTACACCTTCAGTTAGTGAATGTGTAATGTGATTATGACTCATTATAGTACATCTTAAGATGAGTTCAGCAATGAAGGGACTGGTGTGGAAGATGCAAAATGGCAAAGCATTCTCTCACCAACTCTTCTGCTTTACTCATTACTCGAGGCGCCGACTTTCCAAAAAGGATATGTCCAAATCGTAAAACTATTCAGGGGTACAAAAAATGTCTAACAAGGGAACATCCCCAAGTTAGCCGATTTTTATGATACTTTGTATATTTAGTAAACACGGGGTCTCCCCGTGGTCTAGTGGTTAACATTAGATTCTCATGCGGGAGATGGTAGGTTCGAGTCCCACCGGCAGGAATTTTCTCATTTAACGGCTCGTTGAGAAAATTCCTGGCTGCACCTTGAATGATGGCGCTAATGGCCCAAATGTCGATGCACCATAAAAAAAAAAAAAAAAAAAAAAAAAAAAAAAAAAAGTATTAAACACGAAAAAAATGTATTTTTGAGAAAATAATCAATACATATTTTGTTTTTATATCGGCCCAATTGCAAGTTTTAGGGGTTGAAACCAACCCTCCAAAGTACAACTCAAATATTCTAACAAAGGGAGTATAGAGTTGAGGGGTCACCGATTTGGTCCAATTTTTTTTCTGGTGATTCTACATCGAAAAACAGTCGACACGTGTCCGAGCGTTCTGTCCAATGCGCCTTAGGAATGCTTTAGTTTATATATCGAGTTTAGAAAATGATATAGACATGATTCTTTCACCACTTATTTGTTTTAGAGAGTAGATTAAAGAAAAAATACAATCGTTTACAATAATTTCTATTTTGTCATATAAATTAAAAAATATTCTTACATTTGAAGTAAACTAGCATTATGCATTTTTTTACACAAAAAATAATAGCATATTTAAAATCAGTACCTCTAAAAACTCTAATGAGGTAAATATCATCAATAACAAAAAATATTACTTCTTTCCTAACTGGGAAAACTAAAAATTTGTAAGCGAAAAATTTACGTGACGTTTTGAGATTCAATATCTCGCCTTAAGTTAATTTAATTATTACGTCCTTATGCTCTTTTGCTGTCAAAAAGAAAAGTTGTTGCTGTCAGGAAAAAAAAAGTTCAGAAAAGAAATTAATTTGACGACCCATTTTGAAAGTCATCTTTATAATTAATGATGAATGAAAATAAGAATATATTCTCTCTAATAATAGCCCATTCTGTGTACAGTAGTGAATTTACAAATGATCAAAGAACCCAGAACGCAATTGAATATTTTTTCATATAAGGAAGTAAAGAGTTATTATAGAGATATTTAATATGCACTAGCCACTGAACAATAAAAAATCTCAAGCAAGGCCAAGGAAAATAGTATTAATAAATGAGAATAAGGTTTGTCCAACTTCTGGACTAGGTGCAGTAGAGTAGTTGAGATTTGGGGAGAGGGAATGTGATACAGGAAATCCTGCGTGACATTCCTTCTGCTAAAGGCTAAATCAACTGACTATTTACTGATAATCATGGCTGTTTTGGGATTATAATCCACAATTATTGTAATGTTTGCTATGATAAGCTCAAAGATAATTATTAAGCTGGACTTTTAGCCATGGGCTTCTATGTGTTGCCACCCTCTTTTTCAATGGCAATAGCATGTGGTTTTCCTAGATGGCCTCCCATTCAAAAACTGGCCATGCCAGACATAGGTTAGCTTTGTTGAATATCGAAAATCGGTGTATACCATCTGGCATGTCTGTAAGGAAAGATGGTTTATAGTTGTAAATGATGACACCAATTACCTTTAGAAGAATCTCAATTTAAGAGATAGTTGAAAATGAGTGATGAACACTACAGTTGAGTGAAAGCAATCATTAAAAATTCCAAGGATATTTTTACTGGATTAAGAGCAGCTTTTTCTTTGCAGCTTCCAAACTAATTACCTAATCCATATTCTAATTTTTATTTTAGCCTTCTATAACACTGAGACTGGGATCTTGTTTGCGCCCCAAGACATAATTAAATAGCATTCTCAGTAATTGAAATATGAAACATTCCTAATTTTGGAAAGTCTGTTGTTTGTTTTATTTTTAATTTTGGAAGGAATGTTGTTTTTCATTGTTTTACTACATTCATTCTTTGTAGGTTCATGATGGTGAGAGTTTGGTAAGAGGTGGATACTGAAGAATATCATCAGTCAGCTACAGAAGATTGAAATTTGACCTTTCAGAGCAGTCACTGTGTACCTCGGATTAATACAGTGCTGTTCACATGCCTGCTGTTCAATCTCAAATCTATGATGTTCAAGCTGATACCCCTGCATTTTTATAGCTAATATCCTTGGTGTTCGAGCCCAAACCCCTGTGTTTTTATAGCTAACATCCTTGATGTTCGAGCCTAAACCCCTGTGTTTTTATAGCTAACATCCTTGATGTTCGAGCCCAAACCCCTGTGTTTTTATAGCTAACATCCTTGACGTTCAAGCCGAAACAACAATGTTTTTATAGCTAACATCGTTGACGTTCAAGCCCAAACGTCTGGTAATTAAGGCCTTACCCCTTTGGGAAGACCAGGTGTTCAAGCTCTAATCCCTGACGTTACAGCCTACGTCTTCCAGTGTAGAGGAAAATTAGAACCCATTAAATAAATAATAAATACACATTTTAATAATTAATTCTACCTGTACTCATTTTAGTTTAAATTGTTTAAAATTTAATTGATAAACATATATTTTTTATTGCATATTTCAAAATAAATTATTGTTTTTAGATTGGCCTGGACGGGAGTGGAAGACTTTAAGGCGATCGAAGAAACCTCTCAGCTTTCTAACAATATTTCCACAGTACTCTTAATTTTATATATAAGACTGATTTATTTTTGTTTGCATCTTCCCTTTTATAATGTATAAACATATTCTGAGGTTATTTAAAAAATATATCCATGGATAATAGAATATTTGCTAAAGAAAACTCCTCAGTTCTCTCAAATAATTCGTTACGTCTCCTTCTAACACTGCAATATAGAGAAATAATGAGAGTCGGACTAAGTTTAAGAGCGTATTTGTAAATACGATTACATTGAAATTAAAACATAATATGTACATAATACTTGTGTTTACACCGATATAGTTTATGAATTATATTTGTTAATTATGTATATTTAAAACAAAATGTTATAGAAGATTAAAGGGGAAAAAAGAAGAAAAAATGGTTGTGAATATTTCCGAGAGGCTACTTACTCTCTTTGTATATATTTAGCTAATTTTAAATGGATCAACATTGTTGAGGTTATTTTCATTTGTATAAATGTTAATTGTACGTATATTCTAAATATATGTAAAATATTGTTAAAATAATCTTCATCTGTAATCAAACGTATATAAGACCTTTGCTCATCTCTTGCCTTATCATCTTTTTTAATAGAATGTGGTTTATGTTTAATATTTTATTACAAAAATGCAAGTGGTTTTTATTAATGTTTATAATATATTTTTCACATAAAGAAAATACATTAATACTTTTTTTTTTTGTGCTGTGACGTATATAGGTTTTATTACATAAAGGTTGTTTTTATAAACACCATTATTCAAAACCGAAAACTTCTTTATTTGGTCTACTTTTAAGATAATATATATCTTTCTAATTTTTTTGTGTATGATATTTGCATTTGTGATACATATAGGTGTATATAATTGTGTTACATATTTTGTGCTCAGCAATGAAATTATTAAATTCTGGGTTGTTAATGTGAAAGGAGCTACTTTTGCACTGTAAACCATTATATATACAAGACTATTGGGTATTTATAAATGTCTTATTCTACAGACACTTCATTTTTATCTGCTCGATTAAATACTAGATATAAATCATAAGAAAAAAAAATCAAAGTAACAATGTTACTAGTATAAAGTTTCTGCTACTTCTTATATTTCAACTAATTCTACCTCATTATTTTTAGTTTTAAGACAGTGTACTCTTTAAATGTATAAAAAAAAAAAGTCTACACGAATAGGTAATTGTTGGTTTTGTGACGCCGTCCAGTTATCATCGAATTTACTTATTATTTTGCAAATTTTATATTTCATTTCATGTTTCGAATAAAGATTATGGTGCACTGTTTTATTATTATTGTTATTATGAAAAAAAAAAATTAAATACAATTATTTGAGCCAATTCAAATGAGCTTTTGTAGCTTGTTTTTGGGTATGAATTTATACCCAGCCAGCTACAGGCCCATGATGTTTTGATTCTTGAAAGTTCTTATTTGATTCCTACGTTTTGTACATATATAAATACAAATTATAAATAAATGCGTATAATACGTGTGTTTGCTTTACACACATAAATACTATTTAATGTTCAATATTTCCTTCAGTGTAACTATTACCAATTCCAATGTGTACATACATACAGATACAACAATAAAAGTAGATTTGTTATTATTAAAACTGTTATGTCATTATTACTTTTATGGATTTTCTTCCTCCATCATTAATCCTTTGAGACTTTCTCCTGTAGGGGATACTCGCACGCAGCTTTGGGCCCCCTGTACGAGAAACTTTTGTCACTCTCGGCCACAGCGTCTCAACTTTCAGCGATCTCCTCGCCAAATTTTAACTCGTCTTTTATAATTTTAGCCATAAGCGCTTCTTGGATACTTTACTTCTTATTTAGAATGATTGTAAAAAAAAAAAAAGCATGAATATAAGATTTTAACACTTGAGGAGCTAAAAGTGAACAAATATTGCTAAAATGAGCTGTTGGGGATGCACAGAGGTATAAAAGCTAACGGTAATTTGATATGGGCTGAGACGAATTGTAATTCTCCTGAATAGCTCACACGGCCAAAAACTTCATGCCTTCCAAAGGCAAGAGCACTTAACACTCTGTGCCAAGGATCGTGGGTTCAATTCCCACTAGGGGTGGTGGCTTTTCTTTGGAAAAAAGAAAAGGTATCAGACCTACCCTGGCTAGAAAAGAGTGGTAACCTATAGATAACCCGTCCTAAAATTCTTTGTTAATAATAAATGGACGTTAAAATTTAAGTAAATAAATAATAATAGACAGCAATACTGGAAGTATGCTACAGTAATTCTTTGAAAGGTCGAGTTCGTAAACCAACAAAATCCGTCCACTCGTACATAGATTTTTTTTGTTGTAAAATTGGTGCACAAAACTCCTAATGCTTAAGTTTTTGCGTTACTAGACTTCTGAGTACACATTTTATAAGTAATTGGCCATTCTATAATTGTTGTCCAGAAAAGTGGAAAAACTATAGCCCTGCCACAAACAAAAGAACAAGGTAGTACTCAGCCTATGAGTGGGAAGGCCTAGCTCCCCCTTCCTGTTCTTTTGTTTGTGGGCAGACTATAGTTTTTTCTTGGGATATTCGGATATATTCTTAAACATCTCAAAACCATTTGAAAAATTGTCTTAAATGTAAAGCATCTATTCCAAAGCTTTTCAATTTCCTAAAAATAGAGTTCTTTTGCGATTTTTGATAGAGCGATCTCATCTGGAGAAATCGTTGAGTAATTCTGCTTAAAATGCTGTTTACAATTTCCACAAAAGATTAAGACACTGTTTCTATTCTAAGCTTTGCAAATTACCCTAAGGATAGGAACGGATTAGAAGACTCAGTTCCTATGAGTAGGACTTTTGTTGTACAGAGGTTATCATTACAAAATTTTTAAAAAAAGATAAATTGTTTTATTCTGAGAAGATTTTAAATTCGTTACATCAGGATTTGTAATGAAGAGGTATATTCTTCATTGAATTCTATGGCTAATTCAACGGGATGTCAAACAAGCATTATCTCAAGAAATTTGTTCTATTCAGGTTTATTAAACTTAGATTTGACTGTAGTTCAATTACTTATGACTAGGGAATGGATGTTCATATAAAATAAAATTGAAAATATGTACATATATATTTAACTATTTATAATGAAATCTGTTATTTTAACCAGGCTTTGAATTGGACACACCCTACTTACCCATTCGTACTTACTAGAAAAAAAGGACAGGCCAACTTGTAAGTACTGCAATGAGACTCTGACAGTTAAACATATACTTACAAGCTGCAGACAACTCATTAACTTAAATATGCCCCACGACTTGCTTACAGAAGGTAGCACACAAATCCATACACTACTCAAATATTTAAAAAACTCACAGTTATACTCCAAGCTGTAATAATTCATTGGACTATATCAACGAATATTTCGAAATTTCATCTTTTAATCTAATTATTACTTTAGTTTTATTTTGTTTATTATTTTTTTTTTCTTACTTTCTTCTTTTTCACGTTTTTGTTATGCTTTAAGTTCCTAATTTATTTATTGACCATTTGTTTGATGTTTGCTTTTTTTGTTGATTTTTTGACGTAACATGAAATGAGTTGGTCGCCAATGTCGTGAACCTCAAGAATCAAATAAAATAAAATAATGAAATATGTAGTAAAAAATACCAAAAACACTATAAAATATTCAAAAGAAAAGCATAAATAACTAGTACGAACTCTGTTATTATAAATGGAAAGAACAAAAGTTGAAAATATATAGAACAAAATGACTAAAACTCTATAACATATTGAAAAAAAAGCTTAATTAAAAATTAGGAACTCATTTTAAAAGGGGGAAAAAAGAAGTTGAAAATTTCTACAGATGAACATTATTTTGGAAAATTGTCTGCAACAAAATGCATTTTTAAATTGTCTAACATGAAATGACGATCTGATGACAGTCTGATCTCATAAGGCGAGTATACAGATTTGGGGTCACCGAACTGGCCCATTTTTGTCTGGTGATTTTGCATAGAAAAATAGTCGACATAAGTCCGAGCATTTCGTCCAATGCGCCTTAGGAGCTAAGAAATAAAATAAAATAAATTGAAAAATCATTATTTTATATCTTGAGTTTCGAAAATGATATTGACAAGATTCTTTCACTATAAATTTGTTTTAGAGAGTAGATTAAAGGAATAATAGAATTGTTGAGCAATAATTTGATATATATTTTTTTAAAATGCATACGCTCCAAGACTATTAGGGCTAGGGAACCATGGCTACCAGCCACCTTTGCTACTTGCAATTAGAAAAGACACAGTCATCTAGACTTAATGGATAAAGCATTCTTTCTCAATTACACTTTTATTTTTTCAATTCCAAAATAAAAAGAATATCAAATGGAAATATCAAAATATGGATTTTTGATAAAATATGTAAAATAAAAACCTGTTTAAATGCTTTATTATTTAAATTTTAACGTTCATTATTATTAACTATAAATTTTAGAACGGGTTATCAATAGGTTACCAACCTTTTCTAGCCAGGACAGGGCTGATGCCTTTTCTTTTTTCTAAAGAAAAGCCACCACCCCATACTGGAAATCGAACCCATGACCCTTGGCACAGAATGTTAAGTGCTCACGCCTTAACACTCAAGGCCACTGGCCCTCCACTTAAAATCACTACAAATGCTTTTAAATCACTTAAAAGGTGCAGAATTCCATCAAAAATTTCGATTTAAGGATCAGAAAAAAATATGTAAATACAATAACATCTGTTCCCTACTTATGACATGTTAAAGGCTAGAGACCAACGAACAAACTATAAATTTCCATTATAGATAACTTTATTATTTATATATTCCAATATAATAAATGATTAAGAAATTAATAAGCAAGTATGTGTGTGTGCATATATATATATATATATATATATATATATATATATATATATATATATATATATATGTATATATATACACACACACACACACTCATATATATTTATATTCTAGATTTGTTCGATTATATGATGCACATTTTATTTGTTAGTAGACAGCGTTCTTCTTGAGGGTGGTGGTAAAAACATCACAATAAATTTTCACAGCTCAATTTAATGCTCAAGGCCCCTGAAAAAAAGTAGTAATTGTGATTAAATTATGATAAATAATAAGTAATTATATTTCTAAGTCCATAGAATATTTACCTTGCGTTTAGTATAAAGTAGGGAATTCTCGACCCGATTATCTACCCTGACCTAAATGTAGGATTTTCCTTAAGAATTTAGGTCCATTCCAGTGTCCACTATAGGAAAACATGAATAATATTATCCAAACAGATTAAAATTGTACAGAAAATAATGAATATTGTGACTAAAATAATTATTTGGCAATGATATGGTCCAATAATTTTTTGTATAGACTATATTTGAGATATCAACCAAGAGCAGCTGGACAGCTTGCTGTTTTCTGTCCGGTTTTGGTGGCCAGGTAATACACTCGCATGACTGCACTATGCATTTATCCAGTCTATTTCATGCATTGTTGTGTATTTATTGGCCAATTTCTGACAGGAGCAGGACTCTTCCCAAGCTCAAGCCAGTGCTTCATTGTATAGTTCTTAAATATCCTCAATCTTAAGGGCTACAATGTCATCGGAACACTGCTCGCTCTGCTTCAGATGTCAAGGTCAGACCTCACTCCAGATTAGTGCAAGCCTGGAACCGACTTTTGTTTCACCACTTTGTGTGGATAGTGCATTTTATACCTACTGCCAGGTGTATCTCCCAGGGAAGGTGATCCTGGGTGTGTACTGTATATGACCTTGTGCCAATGTAAATGGTGTGTGTATTGTGTACTGTAACTCGGGAAGGGAAGGTCGTAAAGCCCCAAGCAACTCCATACATCAGTCACTCCCTGTCTTATTATTATTACTGTTATTATTATTACGAGCTAGATTACTTAATTCTGCAATTGATGCAGTGACTTACTTCATCATTCCATGCCAGTAGATAAAAGGCATAAACTCTTTTTTCATTACGTACATAGAGAAATGTTCTTTACTTTGATCCAAAAATGAGAACGTCTCTAATGGTTCAAAATTATAATCGAACTCTGCCATTATACACGTTCCATAACCAGTCACTAGAGGACATGCAGTATAGCCATCATAGACTGAGGATTCTTTTTTCCCTTCCAAAACATTCTGAAGATTTTTTTCTAAAATTCCAAGCTGGCCAGCTAGAAAAATATATAAATAATGAAATAAAGACGATAATTTATAGCATTTGTTTTTATTAGCATAAATATGCTTTAGCGATGACTAAACCGGAAAAAAAAAATTACAAAAAGTGTTCGCTGGCGTTCAAGCTGGCCGTGTACGCAAAAGAAGACTGTATGTACATTACATAGGTTTGTCGGGTGGAACTAAAGCATATTTATGTTCCTGAATTTGAGCAGAAGGCTCTAAACGAAATTAATTTTTTGATATTATTTCTTGTTTTGTATCATTTCTTTCTTTGTAGAAAAAAATAATAATTGTAATTACCTACAGCAGCAGCAGTTTTTGAAGTTGGTAAGTTTGTGCAATCGCCAATGCCGAATATATTAGGGAAATTCTCATGCCTGAGAGTTGATTTATTAAGCTTCAAATATCCACTCCCATCGACAAGTTCTGGAGAAGACTTTGCAAGAAGTGCAGGAGGGCCCATTGGAGGCACAGCGTGTAGCATTGAATACTGTAAACATAGCAAAAATATATAAACTGTGAAGAAACTAAATTCCAGAAGGGTCAATCCGTATGAAGTGGTCCAAGGAAGGTTGCTTGACCAATTTTAATTTTCTTTATTTTTTTATTACACGAACAGGCGGTTCAAAACAGATTTTTTTTAAATTTTATCTTACACCGTTAACATGTGGCGGCCATTTTTGTTTTAAATCATGTAGCGTTTTTTCGCATTGAAGATGTTCCCGTTAAATTGATTATCTCTGGACTACATCATGCTACAAGATTGGAACTTGCAATACTCTCTCCCCTACAATATTGTTTCATAGCAATAATTCCCTATGCAAATCTTAGCAGTTAAGGGTCTCTAAAGTTGTGGGTCGAAAATTGAGGAATTCCGCTTTTTAGACATTAAAAAACCATGAAGGAGAAATTTATCAGAGCTAATATTTTTTTTTTTTTTTTTTTTTTTTTTTTTTTTTTTTTTTTTGTAGTAAGATATCATTGGGTAATCACATGTTATAGAGTATCAGCATTGATAACCCACTTCTTAATTTTTTATGAATTTAAAAATTTCGATTATTAAATTTTTGTAAAGTTTGAGGTCGTATAACTCAGATGGGACTGGATAAAAAATCCATGATTTTTACACATTATGTAGTCCTATATGATAGCAAAGTAGAGTAAAAATTTCAATGTTGATATTTGGCTCTGAACCAAGTTATGAGTTTTTAAATTTTCGATTTCTTACATTTTTGTAAAGTTTGAGGCTGCATATTTCAGGTGGACCTGGGTAAAAATCCATGAGTTTTCCCCTTTACAGATCCCCTTTAAATTAATTAAAGGCTGTGCGGTTGCCTGAGTTTAGAATCAAGGTTCTCCAGTCCATTAGTTGAGTGCTCTGCCACTGAGCCAACCTCGCCGCTATATATTGTAATGATATATTACATTCACGAAAATATTTTTAAATTCAAATAACCATCGATAGTTTGAAAAGCCCGCGCAAAACACAAACCATAAAATACAAATAACATCGTATTATATACACTTTAAATTAATAATATTTTGGACATTACTGATGTACAATATATACATATTAAATGTACATTCAGAAAACAATAAATTAATTATTTAGTATTGCAAAAATATAATTATTATTTTTATATATAAACCAGCAAAAATGCGGAAGTTGGAAAAAAAGGACGCCAACTTTCCCGCTAACAAGGCGTCAGTCTATAGCTAGCAGTCGTAGAGTGAAGAGCTAAAGTCTATCCTCCGGAGAGTACAGTGGTCAGTCTATTCCTAGCAGTCGTCGAGTGCAGAGCTAAAGTCTATCCTCTGGAGAGTACAGTGTTCAGTCTATTGCTATCTATAATAGAAGACGGGTAGAGAAAACAACGGAGTCCAGAATATCAAGATATCCATATCCATCATATGCACCTGGCAAGAAAGCGTACTACACTGAAGAAGAAATTACTGAAGTGCAGTAGATTCACATTTTACTTGAAGTAAATTAATTCAAAGGTAAAATTATTTTTTTGTAATATTTAATTTTTTTATTGTTTTTGTTTGATTATACTTTAATATTGTTTTGTATTTCGGAATTGTCAAAAAATAAATATTATATTATACATTCACTCGGAACTTTTATCTCTGAGATTAAATTAATTTAATATAATAAAACTTAATAAAGTAATTAAAATCGTCATATTTTAAATAAAAAATAATCATAACATTAAATGGCGACCCAACGTGGCACATTCTTTTTTATAAAAATTAATCTTTACATTTAATGACGCCCAACGTGACGAATATTTTTATAAAAATTAATCTTAACAATATATATATATATATATATATATATATATATATATATATATATATATATATATATATATATATATATTGTTAAGATTAATTTTTTATAAAAAAGGAATCGCCACGTTGGGCGTCATTAAATGTAAAGATTAATTTTTATAAAAGGAAATGCGCCACGTTGGGTCGCCAATAATGTTGTGATTATTTATTATTTAAAATAAAAACGATTTTAATTACTTTAATAAGTTTTATTTTATTAAATTGATTTAATCTCAGGGATAGAAGTTCCGAGTGAATGAATAATATAATATTTATTTTTAGACAATTCCGAAATACAAAACAATATTAAAATACATACAAATAATAATAAAAGAATAAACAATTACAAAAAAAATAATTTTACCTCTGAATTAATTTACTTCCAATAAAACTTCAATATACTGCGCTTCAGTAATTCCTTCTTCTAGGTGATACGCTTTCTTGCCAGGTCTCGTGCATAGAATGGATATCTTGAAATTCTGGATTCTGTTGTCTTCTCACTCCGTCTTCTATGATAAATAACAATAGACTGCACTCTGTATTCTCTGTGGCTAGCGATAGACTCTAGCTCCGCACTATTCGGTGGCTATCGACAGACTTGACTCCGTACTCCTCGGAGGATAGCTATGGACAGACGCCTTTTTAGCGGGAAAGTTGGCGTCCTTTATTTCCAACTTCCGCATTTTTGCCGGCTTATGTATAGAAATAATAATTATATTTTTGTAATACCAAATAATTAATTTATTATCATCTGAATGTACATTTAATATGTATATATTGTACGTCAGTATTGTCCAAAAATATTATCGATTTAAAGCGTATATAATACGATGTTATTTGTATATATGGTTTGTGATTTGCGTGGGCTTTTCAAACTATCGATGGTTATTTGAATTTAAAAATATTTTCGAGAATGTAATATATCATTACAATATATATATTGTTAAGATTTTATTATTTTAAAAAGAAATAAAAAGATTTTAATTACTTGAGTAAGTTTTATTATATGAATTTGACTTAATCTCAGGGATTAAAGTTCCGAGTGAATAAACAATATAATATTTATTTCCAGACAATCCTGAGATACAAACACCAATATCAAAAATAATACAAATGACAATAAAAAAATTAACAATTACAAAAAAAAACAATTTTTACCTCTAAATCAATCCGCTTCCAACAAAGCCTCAATACACTGCGCTTCAGCAATTTCTTCCTCAAGGCGACACGCCCTCTTGCCAGGTCTCGCGCATAGAATGGATATCCCGAAATTGTGGATTCTGTTGTCTTCTCACTCCATCTTCTATGATAATCAACAATAGACCGCACTCCGTACTCCCCGGAGGATAGCTATGGACTCTAGCTCCTCACTTCACGACTGCTGGGAATCAACTGACGATCCGCATTCCAGGGCTGCTGGGAATCAACTGACTTCTTCTCTCTATAGCTGCTGAGAATCAACTGACGATCCGCAATCCAGGGCTGCTGGCGATCAACTGACTTCTTCTCTCTATAGCTGCTGAGAATCAACTGACGATCCGCAATCCAGGGCTGCTGGGGATCAACTGACTTCTTCTCTCTATAGCTGCTGAGAATCAACTGACGATCCGCAATCCAGGGCTGCTGGGGATCAACTGACGCCTTCTAGCAGGAAAGCTTGGCATCCTTGTTTCTTAACTTCCGCATTATGTTCGTTCGTATATAAAGATAATAATTATGTTTTTCGTAACTTCAAATAATTAATCTATTGTTATCTGAATGTAAATTTAATATGGATATATTGTATACCAGTATTGTCCAAAAATATTATTAATTTTGATTGTATATAATACGATGTTAATTGTATACATGGTTTGTGATTTGCGCGGGCTTTTCAAAATATCGATGGTTATTTGAATTTAAAAATATTTTCGTGAATATAATATATCATTACAATATATATATATATATATATATATATATATATATATATATATATATATATAAAGAAATTATAAATAAATAGATATTTGAATAAAGGAGGAATATATACCTGAATAGTTTCAATATCGAGCGGTTGATCAATATTCCTAAACTTAGCTTCACGAGTTTGATGATTAACTTCAACCAATTCTTTCCTCATCTTAACATCAATTCCTCGAGCAGCAGCCAATTTCAGGAGTGACGCTGCATAAACTTTCACAGAAAACATAACTGGTAGAGACGTCCTGTAGTAGAAATTTACGTTGTTACGAAGACCAGCCTAAATTTTAAGTAAATTTAACAACTTTTGAATTGTATCAATAACTGAGGGTAACAGATAATAGCCAAATAATAAACCCAAGCAATAAAGTGAGCAAGGAGTTGGATAAGACTTTAAGAGTTGACGGGCTTGCAGCAATAAGGAGGCAGTGAGGATTTTCAGGTTGGAACATTATCATGGATTTTAAAGTTATCTCTATCTACTGGTAGAATAAGGAAGCAGCTCTGGTCACTTCAATAGTGGAATCACAGCAACTAAACCACTGTGTGTGGTCCACTATTGACTTTCCATCTCCGTACAAACAACCCCTGTTCTTAAAAACTCAGAAATGTAATGAGCCTTGCACATAAATATATCGGAGGAAATGAGATGCGTTTCTATAATGCATTAAAATGAGTAGCTTATTCAGTTACACTGACAATGGTGATTTGACAGAAGCTAAGCCAGAAAACGGCTGATGTTTATATGGAAAACCTCTTTTTCACGGGCAATAGTCTGCAGGCGGCAATTTTTATTAGAACGAAAAACTAAAATTATTTGGAAAGAAGAAGGTTAAATCTAGTAAAGTGCGTAAGATTTTTAAGAATAATAATTTTTTCAAAAATGGTGAACAATTATTAATTTTCTATTAAAAAATTCATCAAAAATCGGTCATTAAATCGTTATAATTTAATTAATCAAAAAAATCCTACGTACTTTACAAGCAAATATCATTAGGAAGCTGCAATTAAAATTTGAAGTTGATCGGGCAAAAATTGAAGATGCCAGAGTATCACCCGATTTGAAAAACATAGTTTTGAGAAAAATAGTTTAAAGTTTAATGTGCTGAATTATTGATTTTTTTCCTATTTATTTATTTTTTCTTACTTTTTGGTAATAAAGATTAAAAAAAAATTGAAATGTATTGAAGGAGGGCCTAAAAAAGCTTAACACTTAAAAAGGGACCAATCAAAGCTCTTCAATTTAGCATTGTGGTCACTCGGCATCGGTACTTCACTCGGAAAATCATATTTTTTGCTCATTTAAAAAAATTGTCTTTCCATAAACACTCTCGGATATCATTTTTGATTAGTTAAGGAAGAATTTTAGGACATAAAAAAAAAATGGTAAAAAAAAGTTACAAGGTAGAATTTAAAGTAACACAATTTATATCAGGACATGGACCGACAAAAAGTTATTTATATAAATTTAAACGAATCACAAGTAGCACATGTAAATGCGACAATTCTACTGAACAGACTTATGACCACCTCCTGTATGACTGTACATTACTGGATGGACCCAGGACAAAACTGATTAAGGACATTATCTTACAGGACGGAACTTGGCCTACTGACAAAACCGACTTACTACTTAAATATTTTAACGAATTTGATGCATTTATTAAATATTTAGACCTTAAAACATTCAATGAAATCATCTGAGTGTACACATGTGTAACTTTATTACATATGTATATATTTTCCTTTATTTTTTATTTTTATTTTATTTATTTTTTTTTTTAGTTTTTTTTTTATTCAATATTGTGTTAAATATTAAATTAAAATGGCTTATACATATATGTACATAATCAAAATACGTGCAGTATCCAAAAGGATGGCACACGTACTTTAAATAAACTCCCACGATGGAGGGTTACTCCAACGTGGAAAACAGGAAAGGTAGAATTTACACATTAAATGAAATGAAATCTTGGTGAAAATTAAAAATTATTTACACGTTCAATGCTTTTATTTCATTTCTTTTTTTAATATTAAATGCATTAACAAATACATAAATATGAGATTCCCTTTTTTTTCCTACAAAATAAACCAAAAATGATAACACAGGCGCACACGCGCGCACAAACACATACGCACACATGCACGCACAAACACACACACACACAAAGTGGTATTTTCCAAAGACACCATCCACATATTTATACACAAATATATTGTATTTCGACATGCCAAATCCGGAGTCCGAATTTCGTATGAAATCGTTTACAAAGAAATAATTAGAGTTTCCGTGGTTTTGAGGGCCACTGAATTCGAATCCGGGGTCTCTTTCACCCCATCAGCACATGATCAAGGTCATTTCAAGGAAAAATATGTCTATTTCGGACTCCGGATTTGAATTCAGTGACCCTCAAAACTAAGGAAACTCTAGTTATTTCTTCTTTAACGACTTCATACGAAACTTGACGTTCAAAAGCTCTTAAACCCTGACGTGATGGAGTGAAACGGCCTCTGGATTTGGATTCAGCATGTCGAAATACATAAGAATATATGTATGGCGTCTTTGGAAAGACTAAATTTTTATTTTTTTGTGTGCCTGTGTAATAGAACGATGCACACCAAATGTTTACTTACTTTTCTTATGTAGTTTTCAGAAATATAGCAAGCCTTAATAGGAGCTCCGGCACATTTAATAGGCGTGTTCGGAAAGGTGAATACAGCATTTCCCTCTTTCAGCTTAGAGAGGTTTTGAAATGTGCGCTCAACATACTTAGGAGAATAGTTTGAAGAAACTCCACTAGTTGGATCTGCTAGTGCTTCAACTAAACCCTTTACCTGCAACACAAACATAAAGATATTATTCATGTATTGCAGAATTGTTAATCAATTCAGCTCATTCTTCTCACATAAACTATGGATTATTTTATTCTAATTTAAAAAAAAAAAAAAATATGGGCTGCAATTATGCAGTAAAGTATTGTACAATATTTTAGGTAAAGAGTTCACTGATAAATAGTACTTAGCATCAACGAGAATGCCAAAAGTGCTTGAAGCCATCAAATAGTCCTGTGTTTTGAGGTAGATCAGTATAGTGTTTATGTACTGACTATCATTGTACAAATGTTCTGACCTATCTTTTAGGGGTGCAAAATTGCATTGTCTCTGGCAGTCTGTGAGTAATTGTTTAACAAACAGTTGTGCGTTACGTATATTGCAAATACCGTATATTGCAGGTCTATGCCGTATAGCCAATTGGAATTGTGTATTAATCAAGTGAGAACTAAATTTCAATATTTCTTTTCACAGTGACAAGATGGCCATTCCTCAACAGTGTTTTTTATTGGTCTAAGTTTATTGTCCATTAGCTGCGTTCCAATGTTGTTTTTATCAAGATCAGTTATTTATTTGCATGTTACATGTTTTACTGCATTTTTTGTGTGACGATTGGCAATCGAACTTTTTCAAGACTCTTCATAGCGAGACAGAACGTAGAAATGTTTCTGTTTAGGCTTTGCGACTTATTAAGAATTCATGTTCATATTGGATGGAACTTATATCTGTCTGGGAGTGCTCTAAGTGCACTTAAAATATCAGTAAATAGTATAATGTCAAAATCCTATTAAAAAAAATTAAGAACTACTTATAGAAATGTAGCAGCAAGAGACTGAAAGCATGGTTGCAAGGGAGTTGTCTTAGGCCTAGCGCACATGGTGAGACTGTTCTGCAACTACCGTTGCAAACCAGTTGCGTCTAAAACCAGTTTGCAACTGAAACAAAACTTCTGTCCACACACGGGTGTATTGGCAAAGGGCTTGTTGTAAATCAGTTGTGCCTATGGTGTAAATCAGGAGTGTTTATTTAGTGTGGTACGTGTTTGTTTTTAAGGCCGCAGCTTGGTTCTGTGAGCTAACTATGACAGACTCAGACGAAGAAGATGTTGTTAACTATTATCCATACCAAAGACGGCGAAGAGCACAGAGAGAGCTTTGGGTTCATCCTTATTTCGGCAAGAATGTGAACTCTAGACTATTTATGGCTGCTAGAGAGCTGTTGCAGTCGGATAGAAAGTTTAAATCGTTTTACAGAATGACATAACTCTCCTTTTTGGAACTTACAAGACTGGTTGGTTTTTCCTGGGAGAGGAGCTTCATGTTAAGATCCTGATCCCCCATGTTGAGATTGACACTATACTGCTGTCAAACACCACTTGGTCTCGTACAACGCAACTGCAACCGCAGGCCCACAGTTGCTTGTGACTGGTTTCAGACTGCTTTGAGATTGTCAGGAACCAGTTGCACCGTGTGCGCCTCCCCATTCAAATCCATTGCCGAGGTCACAAAACAGTTGTGAGGGCAACCAGTTTGTATCTGAAGTTGCAGAACAGTCACACTGTGTGCACTGGGCCTAAGAGAGCAGTATCTAGCCACCAGCTATAGAGTATAATTTAGATAGGGATACAGTAACCGAGTATCATTTCTTTAAACTGCGTATAAACTCAAACTTCTTATAAGCAGCCATACTATAGTGAACAAGCTTTTAATTTTGTTGGGACCTTCAGACATGAATCAATCACATACAAAGCATATTCCCAACATCAGTAAACTTGAAAACATTACCTTATCATATTGAAGCTCAATACCAAGAGCAACAACGAGATATTCATAGGATATTGTAATGCCTTGGCTAGTAGTTACACGGTTTTGGTGTGGTTGGATTTTCGTAACGCTATCTTTAATCCATGTTGCTTTTTTTGGAAGTACTGACGACATTGGCCTTGAAGATTCGGCAAGGGGCTTGATTCCTCCTCCAACAAGGGTAAATAATGGCTGGTAATAGTGCACCTGCAAAATAGTATTAGATTAGGCTAAATATTATAAAAGATGATCATGGAGCAATAGACAGACAATCATCACTTTACTATTATGTTAAAATATTAAATAAAAATTTGTAAAATCACAAATCCCTGAGTTTCCATAAGCAGACACATTTCCACATTAGCCGTTTGAAGGAGTGGCCTTGAATGCTTTTAGGTATGTGGAAATAATATAACAAGATCTTGTAGTCCTGTGTGCCCGGCCGCATAAAACAGCTTGTGTTTTAACCTACCTTAAAAACATAAGTTACCACGAATATTAAGTGATATTTTCATTTAAACCAAATACGAATATATCCAAAAATTTCCAGAAAAACTATTTTTTCCATTTCCCTCGGCAACGGTTAAAGATATGGCTTTGGAAATGGTATCATTGGATTCTCCACGTCCAATTTCTTATACAACATGTATCCGGAAGCCCAGTAACGCAAAAACGTATCCGTTACGATTATCTCCGCGCGAATTTCACAAAAAAAGAGAAAAAAAAATGCTTCGGCGGACGGATTCAGCTGGTTAACGAACATGATCCTTTAAATCAGTATATTCATGCCAAATTTCATTAAAATCAATTTTTTAGGCAGCGATCAGACAAGGAAAT
This sequence comes from Gonocerus acuteangulatus, assembly GCA_946811695.1. NCBI lineage: Eukaryota > Metazoa > Arthropoda > Insecta > Hemiptera > Coreidae > Gonocerus > Gonocerus acuteangulatus. Next base: position 11,557,309 of record OX328125.1, read on the forward strand.
AAATGAGAGATAGTTCCTTCTAAGTAATCATGGTTTTTCACTGTCTCTTTCCAGAAGTTGATAAGACAATGACGAAATCCGGGCAGTGGAATTTCGGTCTTTCATTTCCTCCTACTCAGTGTCAAACGCGATAAAATAGTTCTCAATTGCGAAGCAGTTTCGAAGGAAATGAGTCTATGTGTTTATGTAACATATATACCTTCGAAACATTCAGATTTGCCTAAATGGGCGTCCCCCCCCTCGTTTTCCGTTTTACCGCATTTCTTCCTTCCCTCAATAGTCCAGGATCTGCTAACGCAGTTTTCATCAAGAGTTTTATGAACCTTGAAACTTTGCTGTAGTGCGTCTCTTGGGTAGATAAAAAGGTAAGTATGAGTTGGCAAGACTTACCGAGAAACTCCAGGTACTGCGCATAGGGGAAAGGTGCACAAAAATGTGGTCAGCCCAAGACAAGTGTTTAATTCAGAAGCCAACAATCTTTAATGTAAAATTAAGGCAATTTTACAATGAATAATAAACAATGCACACAATTTTAATATTAAATGAAGTGCTTTATTCAAGCTGAGATTTAAACAGCGTCTTGAATAAACATAATTGAAAATAATCACAAAAGCGCAGGCACTTTACCTGGGGTTTAATTATCATCAAACATTGAAATAAATTATTATCCTAAATATCTCGAAACCGGCTCGGAAATCGTAAAAACTTTTTGACTTCTATTTAAGAGCTGAATAAATGTTCTACAAAAACGGCCATTATGCAATTTTCGATAAACTTATCTCATCTGTGCTTAAAATTCCAAAGTGCCGATTTCATTATTTTAACGGTTTTTGTCTCCTTTTTCCTTAATTTTTAATTGGTTGTTGTTTTTTTAGTTTTACTTTTTTAATTAAAACACTATAAATAAATGAGAAGCGTGTTTGTATTACTTGTTGTTATTAAGAGCAGAAGCGAGTTTCCAATTAACTACTGCCAGTTTCATGTGTATTTTGGCGAGCAAATCTCCCGATTTTTTTGTCTCTTTTTCACGAAATATCAAAACAAATTATCAACTGTTTCTATTACAAACTGCATTTAGCTATAAAATTAGTATTATAGTAAAAAGAATATAAGAAAATTTCTAGAGCAAACCTTGACAAGGCCGGGGAGTCATTTTTCCATGTCACTTTGTAGAGTAGGTACCCTTGTCAATCGTGACCTACCTGGGCCATAAATGTATTTCATGAAAGGTCAACCAAAATAAAGTTATAACTGTTTCTATTTCAAGCTTTTCAAACGACACTAGAGATATGAACCGAATCGCGCTAAGATGATGGAGTTTCTGCGAGTAAGACTTTATTTTCAGTCTTTCTTCGCCTCACCAATTAGTTGAATGATGTAGATCCATCCTACCTATTATTATTTTCTTATAAGACAGTGACCCTATTTTTCACAATATATTTAATTAAGGTCAAATTCAATAACTACACCACTTTCTTCATCAATCCTTTATTTTGCTTTATGTGTTTCTCTTATTGGTAATAATGAGCGAGAGCTGCCCAGAGCCCGATCTTCATGAACCTTCGTATACTTATTCATTTTGACCTAATTAAGAAGAAAAAATTTAAAATCACTCACGGTCAGGCATAGAACAGTATTTATTAAGCACTAAAGTTGAGTGTTATACAGGTTAAAAGCTGGTGTAAACGAAGTATTTGTAAACACGCGCATGCGCGGTAATGTCAAATTTTCGTATATATTTATATAAAATATATATATTTTATAAAACTTCGTATACTTATTCAATTCAACCCAATTATGAATAAAAACGTGACAAAAATATCACAAACGACTAATTGTTTTTCCCATTGTTATGATACAGCTCGTAATGTTATGATAAAACTCGTTTATAGCCTGTACAGCAGTCAACTTTAGTGCTTAATAAATACTGTTCTAGGCCTGACCGCGAGTGATTTTTAATTTTTTCTTCTCAATTAGGTCAAAATGAATAAGTATACGAAGTTTCATGAAGATTGGGCTCTGGGCAGCTCTCGCTCATTATTACCCTCGTATTTTTTACTCTTCTTCAGGATAATAACCTCCGTGAACCTTCCGCAGGCAGTGCTAAGTCTAGACTGTCAAAATCAATCATGTCTAATGCAGATAAGCAGTTTTAAATAGAGCGTTTTAGAGTAAATTAAATTTTCTAAAAAAAGTACTTGTCATTTTATATGTCCTACCTATAAAAACCTATGATTGGATCAGAGGGTGACGTAGTCGGTAGTTAAATATCAGTTATAGCTAACTATTTCCGAAGCTATTCACGTCAGACCGAAGGACAGGCTCAAGGAAAACAAGGTAACATTTTATGGACAAATGTTTTTCTTCTAATTCACACTAATCTCTTTGTCATTATCGCCTTTTAGAAATCGGTGAAATGTTACAGCCTGTCCGTAATAGGTCGTTAGCGCGTTTCCGTCCTCTCTGTAGAGAAGAATACCGCTTATGACGTCGATCTGATGATTCTATTCGGAGATGCCGACAAGTACTGTCGAAGTTCCATATCCAAAAAAAAATCACGAAAAGAAATAATTTAAGGCGTAAATTGACAGACCAGTGAGAGGAAACGACGCACAGCGGTGCCAAACGCCCGATTTTGGAAAAAAAAAACCCTGTAGGAACTTGAATCATTCTGATTTTGGTATCGTTTTTAAAGTATTTTGTAGTGCTGAGTCGAATGAGACCACTGCCAATTGGATAGAATAATTATTGTGGAAGATAAACGGGTTTTATTTTACGAAAACCGTTAAAAACATCAAGTATTCGATTTAAAAAAGGCATATCGTCGATACAAATGCAAAGTATTGAATGTGAAAAAACGCATTTTTCATTTTAAATTTTTCTGAGTGCTTTAGGACCGATTTACGTTGTGGCAAACTCTCGAACATTAAATAAAATAATTATCTATTACTGAAAATCAAACCAACGAATGTGCATGAAGTCTAATTAAAATATATCGTAGGATAAAATGTATATAAAGTCATCTATAAGGTACCAACCAATTTTCACATTCCAAAAATGTTGAGGTTGCTGGCAGAGAAGGAAGATCTTGAGGTAAATGAAAAACGTCCTGTTCCTTCAGAAAAGTTTATTTTTCTACGCGAGCGCTTTCGGCAGCTCCTGCCACCATCCTCAGAGCTATAATGAGTTCAGCTTCACTGCTGAGGGCTGACCCTCAGCAGTGAAGCTGAACTCATTATAGCTCTGAGGATGGTGGCAGGAGCTGCCGAAAGCGCTCGCGTAGAAAAATAAACTTTTCTGAAGGAACAGGACGTTTTTCATTTACCTCAATTTTCACATTCGATACTTTGCATTTGTGTCGACGATATATTACTCAATTGTTAGAGATATGTATCCTTCCAAATGTATTTTTGACTGCTGAGTTGAATAAATTAACAAACAATGTAATACAGTTAATTGGCCTCGACGTATTTATCTTTATTAGAATTTTCGATTATAACGAATACATGTTGACATTTCTACACGAGATATTAGGTAGATGTTACTGTAAATGTACAGTTACTTGCTGTCAAAAACTGTTCAACAACTTTCTGCAGAAAATAGTAACGGTAAACTCATTTTTCGTAAAATAATCGCATCGCTTCATTTTATTAGGCCGTGCACACATACGGCCGAGTATGACGATGAAATTTATATGAAAGCAACTTCAAAACATGTACTTTTAGGGAAAACTATTCGGAGAGGATAGCAAAGTACCGCTTTTTTCCTACACTAAATAAACTACGGATAATTGAGTTCCATTACAGATATATTCACAACCTATATGCACCAAGTTCATGGTAAAATTTGGCAAAAAAGAAAATTCGTTTAAAAGCTACAGGAGACTTCCTGGGTAATATAAATTTTCCAGTAATAATAAAGGTGGTATAAAATATTTTTTTACTTTTCACCAAATACTGTGAGATTTTTACTCAGTGAGAAAACGGTCAACAAAAAGGTTTTTTTGTGATCATCTCTCTTAATAAAATGGAAAAGCAATATTCTACAATTAATTAGACATAAAAAAGTGTTAATTCAAACACAATTTTGGAGGTTTTTTCCCTCTCGGCACCACAGTGCGGCGCACAGTGGGGCCGGTAGGGAACTAACATTCCGTTTGAACTAACATTTTTTTAATACCTAATTATATTTAGAATGCTTTTTAATGCCCCTTTCTAAGTTTCAAACTTCACTATCCATAACGACGTAGAAATCCCCTTTGTCCAAATCCGATATCTTAACTTCCACTCCCGTTTGCCTGGTCACGACAATCCCCTAATCAATAACTTATCTTCATCCTCCATTCCCGGTAACCCTCACAGTCGCCTTAAGCGCAAATGGCCTAAAGACCTATTGAAAACAAAGCTTGTAAAATGTAAACATTATAAATGTAAATCGCCATACAAAAACAAAATGTAAACATCTCTTAAAATTTCTAGCTAATAGGTTTTGGCCATTGGGCTTTTTCCCCCTACCGATACATCATGACTTTATTTCATGAACAAAAGAATTATAAAAAATACTATATGTATTGTATAATTGTCAAATAAAGATATATATAAAACGTCAAGAATATGATTGAAAACAAACAATGAACTTAAAAGGAATATATGAGGCGATGACTTTCAAAATGGGTGAAGTCCATTTTGTCATCAAATTAATTTTTTTTTTAAATAGGTTTTTTTTCCTTACAGCAAAAACTTTTATTGGGGAAATTCATTTCATCAACAAAAATAATGAAATGTTAGTGTGGCCTCGTAAATATTAATTTCCTGAAGGAATTATACTAGCTTAGACGTTTTTGTGTCTCCTGAATAGTTTTACGATTTGGAAATATCATTTTTTGAAAGTCACCGCCTCATATATGTATACGTTTATTTACAATATTATTCAAATTCAAATTTTCGCGCGTCACTGGTCACACTAAAATGGCCGATATTAGACTTCAACCTATTTCTTTTAGCCTCCCTCCACTCCCTCATAACTCAAGTAGTGGAATTTAAGGCTAAGAGGTTGAAGCATGTAGAAGTGCAACAGTTATACAGAAAAACCGAAGGTTAATCTAACTATGAAGTCATAGATAGCCAATGGTGTGTTAGCTTTAATACGATTAAACGCACGGCTGATAGCGTACTTGCTCAACAAGAAGCAAGTTAAAATGTTTAAATACATAACATTGTGTAAGCAATATAATCTACTTCGTAAATTGTTTCATAAAACAAGAATTATCAAACTCGTCATCCAGACAGAAGTGCATTTATTCTAGAAAAGGCACTTCGTCTACTCGCGAAGGATTCGCTACTTAAGAGATATGTAAGACTCCATGGCACTTCAATCTTATCACAGCACTTATAGGTACTTCCTAATAGAAATAATCGTATGAACGAGTACGTCACATGACGACACTGATTAACAATTATTAGGTAATCGGTTTAATTATATCTCAGTACAGACATGATATGGGATTATAAAAATTCAGCATACATTATAAGGACATCAGCATACATGGCTATTCCCTCTATAGGAGAGACTACTCCTTGGGTGGTAGAGCTTGTGGCGGAGTTGCGATATTTGTAGAGGATAGCATAGCAGCGAACCTGTTCAGCTGAGGACGACTATCCAAGCTGTAGCTGTCTCAGTACACTTACCTTTTCGTCTAACTGTCTGTTCTGTTTATCTGCCACCAAGTGAACCCATAGACGTTCACGAACTCAATGACTTACTGACACAATTACCAGCTCCTTTATTATTATTGGGGGACGTAAATGGAAATAGCCACATGTGGCATTCATTGACCAATAATAGCAAAGGAGTACAACAACAAAATCTCTTTGAACAGAATGACTTGTTATGCCTCAACACTAACTAACCGACTCACCTTTGCCCAAGAACAGGGACATTCACTAACATAGACGTAGCTTTATGTACACCTTCAGTCTATACGCGTTTTACATGGGAAGTAAGTCATGACTCCCATGGGAGTGATCACTTTCCCATCTTCATTAAACTGAATACATTCACACCCACATTCAGTGGAGTTAAACGATACAACACAAAAAAAGCTGACTGGGACACCTTCCGAAATCACGTTACGAACAAACTCATGACTTCACGAACAAGAACTCTTCAAGAACTAAAGACCGCAGTCATTGAAGCGGCAAACACAAGCATGCCGATGACGAAGGACAACTACAGAAAAACACCCGTTCCTTGGTGGAATGACGATTGCAGAACAGCAATTAGAGAACGAAGAAGGGCTCTAAATTTGTTCCGTAGAATCCCATCAGACCAAAACCTTCAACATTATAAAAAGAAAAAGGCGAAGACCCAATGGACAGTGAGAAACAGTAAAAAGAAATGTTGGGTAGATTTTACATCTAACTTAAACAGAAACACGTCATCACAAGAAATATGGACGAAGATAAAGCAAATTCAACATAAAAACTACAGACCCCCCCATAACTGGACTTAAACACTTAAACACTACTATAACTGACCAAACAGAAATTAGTAATTTAATAGGCAGATATTTTGCCACAATATCCAGTACTGAGAACTACACAGACGAATTTTCGTTGACTATACAAAAATAATGTAGAAACTACTGCCCTCCCCATTACGAACCAACATAACCATCCTTTGAATGACCCCTTTACCCTAGACGAACTAAAACACGCACTTTCGACAACTCATCTCACAGCACCTGGACCTGACGGACTGACTTATGATATGTATAAAAATCTACCCAACATAGGCCTTGTCACTCTCCTAAACGTATTTAATGACATATTTCAGAGCGGTGCCTATCCTCACTTCTGGATTGAATCTATAGTTTTCAAGGTTTGTTTTTATTGTGGTTAGATATATAGTTTACACAATTCAATGGTTTTTGGTTTTAGCAATTCAATCGTGACACTGGGGCGCTCCGGACCTTCCCTTGAATCTATAGTTATTCCTATCTTAAAAAAAGGGAAAGATAGCAATTTACCATCAAGTTTCAGGCCCATTAGCATGACTAATTGCTGTGGGAAAATCATGGAGAAAATGGTAAATAAAAGGATCATATGGTTCTTAGAAAACAGTAACCTTCTCTCGCCATACCAATGTGGTTTTAGACCAATGCATTCAACCATGCACCACATTGCGACTCTCGAAAATGACATTTCAGATGCCTTCCTAAATAGAAGCTCTATATTAGCGGTGTCATTGGATCTCGAGAAAGCCTATGACAGAGTATGGAGGAGACTAATACTGTCTCAGCTACTAGAATGGGGTGTGCAAGGCCAAGTCATGTGTTACTTGAAGAGCTATCTTTCCCGAAGATCATTCAGAGTGAGAATAGGTACTGCTCTTTCCGATGAGTTTTTACAGGAAAATGGAGTGCCCCAAGGAGGTGTACTGAGTACGACTCTCTTCAATATCGCTATAAATTCCGTCACTAGATGTATAACTCAAGGAGTGTCGTATTGCCTGTATGCTGATGACCTCCTTATTTACACCACATACAAACATATTATTACAGGTGAACAACAGATACAAAACACATTACAAGAGTTAGATAACTGGAGCTCTGTAACTGGCTTCAATTTTTCTAGAGAAAAGACAAGGTACATAATTTTCTCTAGGAAAAGAGCCACTCAAACAGCCCACCTAACAATACACCAAACAATTGTTGACAAAACTGACTTTCTTAGGTATGACATTTGACAAAAAATTAACGTGGTTACCCCACCTGAAAGGGCTTCTCAACAAATGCAAAAAATCATTGAATTTGTTAAGAATCCTTAGTAATACAAAATGGGGTGCTGACAAATGTACCATGCTTACATTCTATCGATCTTACACCAGGTCTCTTCTGGATTATGGATGTATAGCATATTCATCTGCCAGTCCAACCACTTTAAGATTTCTCGACACAATACACAACACAGGACTAAGGCTGGTCACAGGAGCTTTCAGGACCAGTCCTGCAGAAAGCCTTTGTGCCTTGACCGGAGAACCCCCGCTGCAGTATAGGCGTGCTATTTTAAGCTCTAATTTTTACGTAAAGTCAAAAGGTCTTGGGACTCCCTGTGTGAAGCATTTTCTTGAAAATAATCATTTTAATAAATATTTAAGATCAAATTCTAAAAGAAAACCATTTGTCGTAAGAACACTAGAAGATAGAAGGGACTCAAGTCTAAAAGAATCTTCAATACTTCAACACAATTTCACTAACACACCACCTTGGAAATTGAGGAACTTAAGGATTGACTTGACACTAACTAAATACAAAAAGACTGAACCAACATCCAAATTATTTTATAAAAATACAATTAATTCAATAATGAGACAATACCCGAGAACATTATATACTTTTACCGACGGATCTAAGACGAACTCTGGCACAGGAGCAGCTGCAATTGTGAAGGAAACTGCTTACCTAATCAAATTACCAGAAACAACGACCATATTTACAGCGGAACTTTACGGAATACTTCTAGCACTAACTAACGTTCATGATGCTCAGACTGACGCAATCACTGTTTGTACAGACTCCTTAAGTTCTTTAATGTCCATACAGAACATTTACAGCACACATCCAGTTATCAAGAACATATTTACACACATTAACATTCTACAAAATAAAAACAAACACATTGCGTTGCTATGGGTACCAGGACACGAAGACATCGACATGAGTACAGCTGTAGACCGACAGGCAAAACTAGCAACGAACCGACCTATACCAGACATAAATACAATTACTTCATCCGATTTAAGCAAAACAATACGAACTAACACACTGTATGAATGGGAGAGAGATTGGTCAAAGAGTACATGCAAATTAAAAGAAATTAAGAACACGACAAGAACTTGGAAAACAGAACAATTTTCTCGTCAGGACGACGTAATTTTATCCAGGCTTCGGATAGGCCACACTCGACTTACCCACTCATACTTACTGGACAGAAAAGAAAGACCAACGTGCAGACAGTGTAACAGAACTCTAACTGTTAAACATATACTGACAGACTGTAGACAACGCAGCGACTTGACAATTCCATACAACTTACACGACTTACTTACTCAAGGTAGCCCGTACATCCATATACTCCTTACACACTTGAAAGCAGCACACTTATATTCAAAGCTATAACTATATGTAATATTTTATTTTGGTTTTATTTAATAGCAACATCTTGTTCTTTCTCTTTTATTTCTTTATGTTTTATTGGACAAACTGACAAATATTTAACGGACCTTTCTTCTGTCGTCCCAATGAGCTCATCGCCACTCTTACGGAGCTCACATGGAATAAATAAATAAATAATTATATCTCTCATAAAATTGAAGCCATAGCCACGTTAAGTGCACGGTCCATGATCACCAAAGTCAGGCGTGGCCAATACCTAAATGGGTGACCGACCGACCACGCCACGTGCTGTCGGCATTATAAAAGGGCAACAACCTATATATGGCCTGGCGTTAATAGCCCAAGTGTTGATACGCCGTTAAACATACACCAAATCAAAAAAAATAAATAAAAATAAGGAGCATAAAAATGTAGAATACAAGCTATTGTGAATTAAAACATGACATTGAACAAAATTAATTTTTAGCACACTTTGGAAACCAGCTTATGGTGTCCACAGAATGACACAGTCTGGAGGCAGGGCCGCCACATCTCAGAGCCCGGGACCAACGGGCCCCCACTCCTCAGAGCCAGCCTGAAAATTTTAGTAATTTGCTATAGGACTTTGGACATTTTAAAATTATTTTCATCTTGAGTTTTGAGCAAAATGAGAATAAAAGCCGAAAATCAGCGCAGCAAAGGTCCTTGTAGTTTTATTACGACTCCTAATGAAATATACTATTCTGGGACTGGACTTGTTTTGTCGTTTATGTACATTAAACAAATATAGATCCCATTCCAATAAATATAGGCTACGCCCGTCTATACTGGGTGCTTCAAAAAAATGTATACACACTTTAAACTATCGTAGTTTTCCCACTCTACAAGGCTAATGTTATATTTCTTCGCCAGGTGGCAGCATAATCGTCCCTCTATGTTATATTGTCAGTTGGAAGTTGTAATATCAACATGGCGGACGTACGTTTGAGTTTTGAAGAACGCAAGCAGGTTATTAAGTGGTACTGGAAGTTTGAGAATGTAAATGAAGTTCAAAGACAGTGGAGAAGGGAGTATGATACAGAACCACCTTCAAGATTAACAATTACACGCATACGAGACAAATTCGAAGTTCATGGAACAGTGTGTGATGTGCATAAAGGTCATTCAGGTCGACCTCGAATAGCTACAAGTGATGAGTCATCAACGGCAGTCTTGGAACTGTTTCAACGCTCTCCTAACAAATCTACAAGGCAAGGGGCGCGTGAAAGTGATATAAGTGCTAGCAGCGTGCTACGCATTCTGAAGAGACGCAAGTATCGTGTTTACATTCCAAGGCTGGTGCAACAGCTAAGTGACGACGATCCAGATCGAAGGTTACAATTTTGTGAATGGGTTCAGGAGATGGTGATACGTGAACCAGGATTTATGGGTAGCATCATTTGGTCGGATGAAGCCCAATTCAAACTTAATGGAACTGTCAATAGGCACAATTGTGTTTACTGGGGTGAAGAAAATCCTCGCATTACAATTGAAAAAGCTGTAAATTTGCCTGATGTAAATGTGTGGTGCGGTTTGTCTTCAAGGGCTCATTGGACCTTTTCGATTTGAAGGCACTGTAACTGGTATTAATTACCTAACAATGCTTGCCGATTCCATATTTCCTGCCATTCGTGCATTATACGGTAATGATATGTTTTATTTTCAACAAGATGGTGCCCCGCCGCACTATCACAGGGACGTACGAGCTTACCTGGATCAAAATTTGCCGGGCCAGTGGATAGGACGCAGGGGGCCAATCGAGTTTCCAGCACGATCCCCAGACCTTACACCACTGGATTTCTTCTTATGGGGCACAGTAAAAAATGAGGCGTACAAACGTAAACCACGTAACCTAGACATTCTTTGGAATGAGATTCAAGCAGTGTGTAGAGAAATCTCATTGGACGTTTTGATACGATGTACAGAATCAGTGGTGACTCGTACTCAGAATTGTATTGATGCTGCAGGTCACCAATTTGAACAGAATTAACATTTGTTATTTATGTTTCATTTACATTGGACATTCAGCTTTCTAATTTCCTGAAATTTAACTTTGTAGAACGGTAAATAAATTTTCTATGGAAGTTCAAAGTGTGTATACATTTTTTTGAAGCACCCTGTATTTCTAAACCCCATTCTTTTTACGAGCTCATAACCTATACATTTTTTCCCAATTAGCGAGGCCCGGCCCGGGCCCCCATGGAGCCTGGGCACGGGAAAACTGTACCTGGCAGTCTCCCCCATGTAGCGGCCCTGTCCGGAGGTGAGTATATATATATATATATATATATATATATATATATATACATTATAATAATACTTTGTATCTAGGAGAAGAGGAAAATAAATTAATTTCTCCCAGTTTTCTTGGCTTAAATTTATTTATTTATTTATTTTTTTTCTGTTTAACATAAGGCTATTAACGCCGTCCTGGCTTAAAGTCCTTAAATAGATCAAACATTCCAAGATAAGGAATTTAATCAAAAGTATTTAGAGAAGAAATTGAAAATATTTCTATACTTCCTTATTAGGAAACATATATTTTGATTACATATTTCTATCATATTAATAGACTTTAATAGCGATATTTCTATCACAAACAGGAAAATTTTCATTCAGATCATTATGGCTTTGAGGGTGGAAACATACACTATGTTAAACATTACTCACTCAGCTAATAATGATGTCTTGAATATGACTAAATAAGGCAACCAAATCATAAAACTGACCACACTATTTGCTGAGGTCATATTGTCATAAATCAGAACAATGAACATTTGTGTTTGTAATTGTGTAATGACTTGTCACTTCTTTTACAAGTTTGTAATTGCTGAAGAGATTGATTCGGAATAAAAACTGTTTTCATTCATTAAATGATTTACAGTTAGGTTAGCTAGTATTTATGTAGGCAATATAAACCTTTTTGAATATAAATTTGATAAATTGACTACAGAATTGAATCTATACAATATAATAGAAACTTTGTGTATTTGTGTATACATGTCACACTGTGTATGAATGTCATGTTCTTTGTTAGTTATTTAATATGTCTGACAATTGGTATATCTCCTTCCACAGTAATCATTTTGATGATTAAAAATAAACGAACTGAAAAGGAGAAGTTGGTGAAGGCTTGACATTTTTGTAAAGTCGTTTTGTTTACATTCAACATTTATATTCTGGAGTTTCATCCCCTAGAGACAGATCAAATTTGTTGGCTTGCTCTTGTATTTCATTATTTAGTAAAATGTTTGTAATTGGGGTTATTCGTTTCCCATAAATCATGGGCTTATATAAGGGAAGGGCTGAGGGGGCAGCAGTCCCCCCAAATCGGTAAAAATGTATCATAAACTCCTTAAAAATAAATTAAGATCACATAGTTTTTTAGGGGTCTAATAGCAATTTAATTGGCTAACTATTCCAAGTTCTAGATTGTTAGTATTCCGTACCTCCGAAATGTTTTCAGCCCCCCCCCGAAATTTCCCCAGCCCATCCCGAAATTATTTTCTATATATGGCTCATGCCACAAACTAGTTGCTGAGGGAAAAATCTTCTTTTATCGACACTTTTTCTGTAAGCCATATCTTGATAATAAAAATAAAACTGAAATAGAAAGATATTTGTTCTCGTTGGCTCAAAAAAATAACATGAGACAATGACTCCTATTATTTCACACAATTGTATCTTTTGTTGCTTAAAATAGGAGACCAACATTTGACGATTTAGCTACAAAACTTGTCTACAAACAAAAATTTGTTTCTTGACAAACAATCAGGGTATTGTCTTTATATAGAAATTGTTTAACTTTTTCTCCAAGCTTTCATAGTATTGTTTAGGTAAACGAGAACTTACATCTGCAGGATCAACGATGATCACATTTCCTTTTCCCAACTTATTTACAAATTTTGCAGCAGTAGAGCAGCCTCCTGCGCCACCCCCAAGTACAAGGAGTTTACAACTGAAACAATTATGTAATATATACTTACATTTATTTTCAAATAATCCATCACATTATTTCAATTTATAATAAGTCTAACTAGAGATCAGGAGAAATTAAAAATAATCATTTAAACCCTGGTGTTTATAAAGTGTCTGCCAGACATGCAGACCGAAATACTTCACTCAAATTTCCCTTGTGACTGTTACACACTTTATATACACCAGGGGTTCAATTACAAAATTTAGAGTCTGAGAAAATACAAAATGAAAGCTAATTATTAACAATGAAAATAAATTGTCTCGGAAATGTTTTGAAATGGGGTAAATAGAAAAAAAGAAACTCTTCCTTTAAATTTAATGTATCTCTTTAATTGAAACCACTAGGTTTCAAATAAACTAATACATCACCTTGAGATTTTCAAGAAATAATTTTTTTGGTTAGATAAATTTTTGATACTATTAAGAATGTTCTAAACATGTAGTCATTATACCATTTTTTTTTTCAAACTCCGAAATCCAAAGGAAGACTGGTGTGGAAGATGTGATAGCTGCTGGACTGAAGCAGAAATGTACATGGGAAGGACATCTGGCACTTATGGAAGAAGCATGATAAGCAAGCTTATTACATCAGATTCCTTTATGAATAACTAAAATGCACATTCCTTCGATTTTGCTAAGAGAAGGTGTCACGTAATGTTTTCATTATATTTGAATGCTTACAAGAGTGATAATTGGCAAAATTGTTACCTTTGTCAAAACGAATCTTGCTCAACAAGCCTTTGATTTGTCACAGAAGAAGCTTTGATCCTAACAATCACGACACACGACTGTTGTTATATTTTGTGTAGATTGTCATACCTATGAGGGGAGTCCGTCATCACTGGCATTGGTTAAGAAATTCCAGTAAAACTATTGAAAGTATTACCTAAACCTTTGGATTATAATTTTTTGGGTTGTTTATAGAAGGAAAGAATGCTAAACCAACAGATATTTCCTACGTAGACCTGATATTTATTAAAAATCTATTCACCTTGTATGTAAATCAGTTGGATTGTTTTTTATGACAAACGGAAAAGACAAGCAAAATCTGATTATTGAGAATGCAAACCTTCAGTGTTCCTACAGACCAATCCCACCTGTCATAGAAAAACCTTTAGAGTCATAGCACCATTATATTAGTCATAATTCCAAAGCAAAACTCATAAATAAATCTTATAATAGAGGTAAACAATAATAAAAAATAATTTCAACTTAAATTTCGGAAAAAAAAACTATTAAGAAGGCATAGTTCCTGCGAGGAAAACTGTCTTATAGATGTGAGTTGCGTGACTCCATTGGAATGTCATCATTCTTGAGTAGAATTATTTGCTGTCATTTCACAAGTTGTGTGTAGTACCACTTGACCAAATTATAACACTTAAGATAATTAAATGCAATCAATTCCGAATTGAGGAAAACTAAAAAGGAAAGTTCTTCAAATGTTTTCAAGAAAAGTTTTGATAATACCATTGAAAAAAAGTAGATTCGGTTAAGAGGAAATGGTTTCATTCAAGGAGAAAGATGCTTTTTTTTATTATTATTTTTTATCTCAGTGCAAGACTGCACGGGTTTTTTCCTTATGACAAAAAACTATCCCCACATTGTGGTTCGATATGTTGGAATTTGTTCTGTCCATTAAAGAATCTCATATAAAGCTACACATTCTTAATGTGTCATATTTTTATAAAATATTATTTGTTTTTCATTTTTTTCCCCAAAAATAATTTATATATATATAGTACTTATATAGAGGGCAAGTGTAGTTCAAAGTGCTAAAACATTCGACTTATTCTCGCAAGACCTGAGTCAGAACCTTGGGAGTCCGCTAATGATTTTATTTTATTAGAAGCGTCATCAATTGGGCGTGTAAATGCATTCCCAGAACAATCCTAAGCCCAACCAGCCAAAAGTACCAGAAAAAGAGGAAAATCAGCCGGTCAGTTCGTACAAGGGAACATCCCCAAGTGTCCGGAGCCGATTTTAATGAAACTTTGTATATTTAATAAACACTTGAAAATAATTGATACATATTTTTTTATATTGGCCCAATCATACATTTAAGGGGTGAAAGCATCCTTCCAAATTATGCCTCAAATATTCGAACTTTTGAACTATAGTAGTTAGAAAAAAAAGGTTATAAGGAAAAAATGTATGGTATTTTAAATACAAAACAAATAGTATACATGCTAATTTATTTAGAAACAAAATCATGTTTCGTGCCTTTTATTTAATCGTTATAAACACTTTTGTTATGAAACAAAAGAATAAGAATACGTTTCTGAATTCAACGATATATGGTATTTTTAATTTCCATCTTGGAATTTGGTGTTAGATGTATTTTTTTTTTTTTTTTTTTTTTTTTTTTTTTTTTTTTTTTTTTTTTTTTTATAAAAGTAAGATTTGTTGCTCTTCATGTACCGCACCAAGCAGTGTATTGTGCAGTGTATGCATCTATGATACTGATGCAGGCCAAATTCCGAGATGGAGAGAGGGTCCAGAGGAACAGAGAGTGTAGAGATATCTGGTTCTTGACAATAATGCTCGATAGGGACATAGTGTGGTCAGTATGCTCTGGCTGCCTGATTTTCCAATTAAGGCTGGATGGCCTGGGACCCCGACACCGACCTTGGAAAATAAATCTTTCAATGTGGAACCAAGTTTCAACATCAGGTCTTCTATATCATAACTCTACCACTGACCCAAACTCGTCCCTATCTTACAATAATAATTCATTAAAACCGAGAGTAATGATGATTTATCCAAACAAATCAAGATTGCTTCAGATATTTCCTCATATTCTATTTTTAAATTAACAATTTATTGTTTTTTTTTTTTTTTTTGTTTTTTTTTGTGGTTTATCTTATAAACAAGCCATTGGTTTAACAGTTGCCTCAATAGGAATTAACACACTGCCTGTAATACCAAAATGTTTCTGCTGATTGATTTGTAAGGTGGTCATCAGGTACATGCATGACTGTGAATTACAGTCAGACAACAATAAAAACTTCACAACAAAATCTTAAAATAGCAAAAGGTAACATTTTCACGAATAGACAATATCCTTATGATCAAGTGTTAAATAAATAAGCCATTAGGCAATAATTCCATACTTTTGAATTTAGAAAATTGAAGTAAAACCGTCTTAAATTCTTGTCTACTTTATAAAAATCTCATACTGATCAGTATACCATTATAATTTATGTAAATTCAACACTCTTATTTGTTTTAAAATGAAATTTTGTATAGAAAAAGTAAGTTTCACGTTCTTCTATGGGTCTAAATAAATCATTTAGACCCATAAATCATGAGACTCGATTAAGTAATATTTAAATTTTAAGGCACATTTATTGTAAGTTTTTAGACTCTAAATGGGCTTTAATTAAATGAGCTAAAATATGATTTCCTGTCAAACGAATTCCTTTGTTCGAATTTTCGAAGTTCAGTAGGTTTCTACTAAAAATACTGGATAATTATCTACCACAAAAAATATGGATAAAGTAAGGAGCAGAAATGGAAAACAGCAAAAATTCAGAGCGATTTCTTATTTATTGGGGACTTCATTAAACTGGTTTTGTCATTAAGTTTTTCTTACTCAGTTAAAATAATAAATTATTTTAGTTAATCCATCAAAACAATGTGGCTTCATGCATTCAAAGATAAACTAAAAAAAAACTTAAAGTAAATTCATTATGGGATTCCAATAGATAAGATAATACAAATTCATTAGTTAGTAATTTTGTTTAAAATAAATCAGTTAGATTACTTTTATAAATATATAAAAAAATATCCAATCACTGGAGTGAATAAAAAAGCATACCTGTGATCTGACAGTCCTGTAGACATACTCCTCGAACATAATTTTGACATGAGATGAAATTTCTGGTATACAGTTGTCATGATGTAACAGTAATTTAAATAACAGGATACTGATGTAATGATAAAATAACAGGTAAAATGATCCTACCCAAGGAGATTTTATTGCAAAAAAAACAATTACAGCTGAGAACTCTTGTTTCACCAACTAGGAAATAACCATTTCAAGCAGACTTTTATAACATTGGACTCAGCAGTGGAGGGGGAGATATGAGATAACACTCCTGATAACGTAGATTCGACTTTTATCAAATCTGTTAAAGCTACAGGTGTTAGGGTTATTGGTTTTTTATATTAATTTTTCTTGTTTGTATGCTCGCATTTGCAAGATAAACTCGAATGTTTTGTAATTGTTGAAAATTACATTCTGAAAGCCGAAAGCAGTGTTTGAAAGATAGATTGAAGTAATGTAGAAAATAAGTAAAATCAAAGCGAAATATTTAAAATAAGTCCAAAACTCATTACGAGGAATGACACTAAGGCAAATCAAAGCTTGTAGGAAATAAATAACTTTTTAGGATAAAGGAAGTCAATGCAGATCAAGTTAATACGACATATTTTTTTAAGCAATTGATTTTACAGATTTTTTTTTTTTTTTTTTTTTTTTTATAAAAAGCTGTAAAATCTGTCTTTTGTTATTACGAGAAAACCTCGAAAATGTGTCCCAACTCACCCCAGATGACGGCACTTCCGGATTGCGTCATCATAAGGTCAACTTCATAAGCCCTATGGAGAGAGGGAGGAAACCCGCTAAAACGTGAATTTGGTCGATTGGGGTCCAGCAAAGGAAATTTCCAATTTATCTTTTCTCCATAGGAATATCTTAAAAACGATTGGAAAATCGTAGTAAATGGACAGTGATGATCCGAAAGTTTACGAAATTTCCTACATAAACGGTTCTGAAGTAATGTTCGATTAGGCGATAGCTTTCGGAGAAATCAGTGCTTGAAATTCGAATATCTCAGCAACTGAGGAATGTGCTTCGTTATACCGCTCCTACGTGACAGACATTTGTTTGGGGGGGGGGGGGGTCATAGAATATCATAGCAATTTGGCGTCAGAATAGCTTAAGTAATGAGACTGGCTTTTTGTACAAATAACTTTGTGTAATAACTGTTCTTCTGGGTCTTCGAGCAGCAGTCAGAGACGACATTTCCGGCAGCGGAGCAGAGATGACACTGGGACAACCCCTACGACTTCCAAGAAAGATGCTGGAGCCCTGTACCAGACCTGAAGACGTCCACGTGTTACTGAACAAGCTCAGGGAACACATGAAGTCACTTCGCCCAGCCCCCCATCGCAGCAGTTCAAAACCTGCATTCGTCCACAAAGACCTAAGGAAGTGTATCTACGTATTCCTCCGAGATAATGCTGTTCGCCAGCCGCTAACACCACCCTATTCTGGTCCACATGTCGTCATAAAACGCGAGGAGAATACCTTCGATATCATGCTGCCTTCTGGTACCAAGACGGTATCAGTCGACCGCCTGAAGCCAGCCTACATATTAGAGGATCCTGACACCGCAACGCAGCAATCCAGCTCAGAACTTCCTGCGGCTCCACCCTCGCTATCTAAAGAACCTGCCATCAATGACCCAGTCGCAGAACGTCAACTCAACAGGTACACCACCCGACGAGGACACAAGATCAAATTGCCAATAAGGTTCCGCGACTGACTCATCGGAGGAGAGTGATGTAGCTGCCGCACTTAACCTGACGCACAATAACCTTCCACTGCACTAACTGTCAAACTCGCCCGCCAAGCTCACGGCTAATCTATTATTTTCGAACCACGGCCTGCAACTCACTAATTAATGAATTACTGATTGATTACTTGCGCGGGTAATGAATCAGTTGTTGTGCAGTACCTCGTGTTTATCTGAAGCATTCCTTTGTGTTCCCCGAAATCAGATAGATAGATATGGAGTTTGGCGCTCTACTACTAGGTTATTTGCGCCTTCCAATATATTGGTTCGAAAAGGTTTGGGTTCTTTTATAAATGTTTGATTTAGGTATTTAATTAAATTTTGAGACGTCTGTGAGTTAGTGGGATAGGTGTAGTTCTTTGCCTGTGTGTAATGGTGTTATGCTTTGTTTAGTTAAACTGCCACGGTCGCTCTGTTTGCAGATGACACGTTATTCATGAGTCAAGGAGATGATGTTAGAGGAACCATCGCAGACCTTCAGTCATCATTGGACAGCATCACCTCGTGGTTCGAAAGGTGGAGACTCTGTCTCAATCCATCGAAGACTGAAGCAAAGATATTCGCACTGAGGCACTTCGATGACAGTACTTCTCCTTGCTTGCGGATTGGACAGACCCGAGTTCCTTGGACTCCTAGGGACCAAAGTGTGCGCTACCTTGGCGTACACTTCGACACTAGACTGACCTGGAGACTTCACATTAACTTAAAACTACAATTGGCTCACACACGACTAAGACTACTATACCCACTTTTAAACAAGAAAAAACCACTCAGACACAAATGCGCAGTTCTACTATACAAAACTCTATTACTTCCATTACTAACTTACGCATGCCCAGTTTGGTACAGTACCAGTAACACAAACAGACGAAGACTTCAAACATTTCAAAATAAAATTCTTCGAATTATTTTAAATGCACCTCCTTTCATAAGAAACACACAAATCCAAAGAGAGCTCGGGGTTGTCCTTTCCGCAGAGCACATTGAAAAACTCACCCAAAGGCACTACGGAAAACTCCCAACAATAGAAGGAGCCGCCTACTTTCAGCTAGGAGAAAGGATTGCAACACGTCTAAGGCCAAGATGTTATCAAGATTTCTTTCTTTCATTGGCGTTGTTTAGTTACAGATTGTTAATTGTTAAATAATTAGTTACAGATTGTTAAATAATTAGTTACAGATTGTTAAATTGTTAAATAACACTGTTCTGCAAAAAAAACTTTTCTCCCCTCCCTTGAACAATTTTGCCTGTTTCTCATGTTTTCAGGTGTGCTGAGTCAGAATCTGAACTCAGAAAAATTCTATCACCCTCTGATTTTGAGAGAAAAGAGGAGAAACTTGGAAAAAATGAAAAATTGTATTTGAAAATTATTGTCTTTATTATAACAGATTTTTTTTTTTCTTTTTCAACGGTAAAATATAATTAATTGAATCCTGCATGCTATCAGGTATAATACTAGATATGACACAAGTCAAAAAATATACACACATCGTCAATGAGTATTTTTTTTTCTTTTGTACTCTTCCTCCTCTGTCTCCCGCTGCAGTGTCCAGCAGTAATCCGCCAGCATCTTCTCATTCCATTTGCCAGTATATCTTTTTTCCATTCTGGATATGTCTTCGTGGAATCGTTCTCCATGTTCGTCCGAAACTGCACCCAAATTTGGGGCGAAAAAGTGTAGGTGACTATGCAGGAAATGTATTTTTAAGGACATATTGCATCCCAATGTTTTATATGAAGTAAGCAGTTCTTGGACTATTTTTCGGTAGTCTCTAGATTTTTCGTTTCCCAAAAACTTAGCACATACCTCTCGAAAAGCAATCCAAGCCTTTTTCTCAGTAGTATTTAACTTTGCTTCAAAAGTGAGGTCCTTGAGTAGATGTCGAATTTGGGGTCCTACGAAAATTCCCTCATTTATCTTAGCATCGCTGAGATGCGGAAATTTTTGTTTTAAGTACATGAAACCTTCTCCTTCCTTGTCCATCGCTTTTACGAAGTTTTTCATTAGCCCCAATTTTATGTGGAGTGGGGGTAAAATTATTTGGTTTTTGTCCACTAATGGAGGATTGGTAATGTTTTTTTCACCTACTTTTTCCTTACGCTCTGGCCATTTTTTTACGACATAATGGTCTCCTCTTTTTCTGCTGTCCCACTCTCACAAAAAACAACAACATTTGTGTAACCTCCTTGGAGTCCTGTAAGCATGGCTACCACTTTAAGATCTGCACAAATGCGCCATTTGTACTCATGGTACTTGATTTTTTGTAGAAGTATCTTCATGTTGTCATAGGTTTCTTTCATGTGGACCGAATGAGCTACTGGGATAGATGGATGTTTGTTTCCATTATGAAGGAGTACTCCTTTTAAACTAAACTTGGAGCTGTCAATGAATAGTCTCCATTCCTCTGGATTGGTTGGCAGATCAAGTTCCTGGAGCAAATGAAATACATCATTGCAAAATACAAGATTTTCTTCCATCGAGAAAAGCATAGAACTCCTGATTCCCGTTTTCTGAAGAAAGATATATTCACGCCTCCTTCCAAGAGATTCCATTGTTGCACCCTTGACCCAAGCAGCTGAGCTTTTGATTTTGGGAGATCTAAATCACGAACAAGATCATTCAATCGCCTCTGATTTATGAGCTGTGGCTGAGTTTCAGAGGGGCTGGACGAACTTGAAATTTCTTCTTGTTGACTGGTTCCAGGTTGAGGTGAAACGCTTTCAGAATCGCTGCACTCATCACGTGGAGGCATCATGTGGAGCTGGTCTCATGGCAGAGGGGATGTTGGGATAAACAATTTTCTTTTTGCTCTTGAACGAGAAACCTTTGATTGTGTTCATGCAAAAATAGCAATCGGTCACGTGATTTGTAGGTTCTCGCCATATCATGGGAACTGCAAATGGCATTGACTTATGTGTCCCATTTAGCCAACCAGTCAGAGAACGTGAGCATGGACTACAGCATATTTTAGGAGCCCAGGATTTGTCCTGATCACTTACTTTACATCTAAAGTATAACTCGTATGCCTTCTTCACCAGCGGAGTCAGAGGTTTCTGAGTGGACTTGAATGTGACTTCACCACAAACATAGCAAAAGGAATCAGGCTTATTTATACACTGTCGTGACATTACAGAGAAAAAGTGAACTGTTCCCAGAACAATGATAGCACAACTGAATATCCAAATAAGTGCGTTAAGCGAAAGCCTCGAGAGTACTGATCAAATCCTAGAAGAAAATAGTGACAAGAGAGGGGCTGAGTGGGAGGGGGGGAGTTGGGGTATTGAGGGTGAAAGGGGGTCAGGTAAGGATTTGAATGAAAAGGATACCACCATAAAAGAGAAAGGAAGGTCATTCCCCCAAAAGATCCAGGTAGAGACCAAAGCCCTGCCTCAAGATCAAAAACTGAAAAAACACTTTTAGCCATATTTCTTCAACCACTTGTAATATTCCCATCAAATTTTTTTTCGTTCAAATATACTTCATTGCGCTCAAAATCATCTTTTGAATTTTTTTAACTATGTTTTGATGCCAAAAAAATTCGTTAAATTTTTAAAAAACTCACATTTTTGGATAAAAAACTAGAATTTCTCAAGAAACTGTGCGTGATAGACAGAATCTGACTTCAAATTCGTGTTCAGCACATTTGAAAACAGTAAGAAAGCATGTTTTGGTTTAAAGTAGGATTTTCGTGCAGAACAGTGTAATTAGTTACAGATTATATAATTTATTAGTTGAAGACTATTAAAATCATTATCTTAAAATTCAATATGGCAATTATAATTTAAACCAAGACTATTATAATTTAGTCTGAGACTATATAATTTAAACTAAGACTATGGCAAATATAATTCAAATTAAGAGAATTATAATAAAGTTAGACTAATTACAATCTTTTCGTAAACTTGATTAATGTAATAGTGATGTTATTTTAATTTTTTTTAATAATTCTTTATTATTATTATTTTTTTTTAATTAATCTTTTTTTTCATATATTTTGCAGGAGGTTTGCATCCTTAAGGAATGACATTAATAGGGGGATTATTTTGGTTGAATCAGAGAGTACTTCCTTTAATGATCGTGGAAGATGGTATTTTTTAAACAGGTTTTCGTACAGGGCATTCTTCAAATGTATGGACTACGGTTATTTGTTTGTTACATCGGTTGCTTTTGTAATAAGGTGAGAATGGGTTAAGCGCGTGTTTCCGATTCGTAAACGAATCACTGTTTCATGTCTTCTAATTTCTTGATATGATTGTAGCAACCGCACTGTAACCTTCCACTGCACTAGCTGTCAATCTCACCCGCCAAGCTCGCGGTAAATCTATTATCAGTGAACCACGGCCTGCAACTCACTAATTACTAAATTAATGATTAATTGCTTGCGCGGGTAATGAATTTCTAGCTCATCAGCTGTTAGGTAGTACCTCGTGTTTTTCTGAAGCATTCCTTTGTTGTTCCCGAAATCAGTGTGTCGTGTTTGTGTGGTGAATTGGTCAGGGAGACTTTTACTTTGATTTATTTTTATTTATCGTCAGTTGCGCATTATTTATTTTATTTTAATAAAGGAGAATATTTTTTATCATTTTATTTATTTATTATCTGGCCTGTCACATGATGTTTTCCATGTTTTTGGAGTGGGTTTGATATTTTGTAGTTTGTTATTCGTAACCTCTGACCACATGTTTGTCCATTCATCCGAAGCTTGTTTTTTAACCCAGGAGTATATGTCTGATTTGGTAGTGATTGTAGTAGGTTCTATCTCGGATAGGGCTGCTTCCTTTGCTGCTTGGTCTGCAAGTTCATTGGGGGTAATCCCATTGTGTGATGGAATCCCCCGAAATCAGTGCATTGTGGTGAATTTGACACGGAAACTTTTAATTTGATTTATATTTATTATTATCGCCAGATGCGCATTATTTATTTTATTTTAATAAAGAAGAATATTTTTTATCATTTTATTTATTTATTATCTGGCCTGTCACAACTTCATATTTTACATTTTAATGTTTCGAAAGAATTAGGTCTATTGGTCTGAACTTGTTATTGTAAGATTTGTAATTGTGAAATCAAAATGAATAATTGCGAATTCATTTGGAATAGGGAGCGATAAATTTCTAGCGTGTTTGGTTATTAAATCAAACCAGGTATTTTGAAATTACCTTTTCATACTATTCTTCCTTTAGGAGAATTTGTATAATGATTTGCGCTTCAAGTAATATTTATCAAAAAGAATAGAATTAAAAAATAAATAAATAAATAAATGCTTGTTAGAATCCGTTGCTAATATGACCTCTTTGGAAATATATAGCATTTCTCTTTGTAGTGGAAAATGTAACGTTAAGAACCTCCTACAGCTGACTTTAACCTTCCCCTGATTTTCTTCTTTATCTGATATTTAGAATAATTTAAAATGGTTCTTACTAATAATTTGAATTTGCCAACCGAGGAAGAATTGACTGTTCCTGAAGTCAATGTTTCTTCGGTTGTTTTAAGAGCAGCTGCTTTTCATGTGGGGAAATATTGTGAAAATGCTAATAATGTGAGTATTATTAAATGTAGAAGAGGAGTTATTTTTTCATTGTTTTGGTAATATATCTTTGCAGTAGTACTCTTATATTTTTTTCCCTCTTAGGAATTTATGCTGTGTAGGGCTGAAAATCCCCAAGATCCTAGGAAATGTATCGAGGAGGGAAAGGCTGTCACAAACTGTTCTTTGGAGTTTTTTAGAAAAATGAAAAATAATTGTCGCCAGGAATTCGACACATACACGGAATGTATTGAAAATTCCAGCATCAATTTTTCTTTAACTCCGTAAGTATTGATTGAAAATGTCGATAGATTGAAGTAAGTTGTTTTATTTTATTCATATAAAATAAATTTTTGATGGATACTTTGGTGTCTAGTTGGGAGGCTCTTTTTTTTATGTAAGAAATTAAATTGTCTGTACCAGTATGTGTTTTTGAAGAGGTATTTGTTTAAATAAGCTATTGGATAACCAGCCCATATAATTCAATTTTAAATTTTTGACAAGTTTAAAAAAGAAGATCCTTTAAAATTATACATATATTATACTTAATGTTGAATATATAAAACTGCAGTTTTATATATTCAACATTAAGGCTGAGATGTATAGTTTCCTTTTTTAAAAAAAAAATAATCCTAACCCTTCTTCAGCAAATTTAGAGAAATATGAGGAAGCTAGAAAGCATGCCAGATTCACTGTAAAGGCAGCAAAAAAGAAATCCTGGCTAAATTTCATTTCTAAAATAAACATCAACACTACTTCTAAAGATGTGTGGATTGTTGTCCAATAAATGATGGGTTATAAATCCTCTTCGATCCCGTCTAATTAAAACTAGAATAAATGTAATGGCAAATTGTTTTGCTAAACATTTTCACAGGGTGTAAAAAAAAAATCATGAGTTTTTTTAAAGAAATAAAAAAAATTGGATTTATTTGATTTAAATCAGATTCTTTTTATTTAAATCGGATTTTTTCTATTTAAATTGTTTTTTTTTTTACTATAACCGGATTTAAAAAAGAAATCAGACTCTTTAAATGTATCTAGTCTATACAGAGAGCTGGTTATTACCTAGTTGTTCATTATATAAACCTGTAACTAAAATATTTGTTTATTTACAATAGAAATAATGAAATAACTAGTCTTAAGTGTTTTCTCTTAAGCCGATAACTTTGGGAGCATAGTAGAATTGACGGATCATATATACAGGAGTTGAAGTTGTCCTATATATTGAGACTGGAATTTCTGAAAATTTAAGACTTAAATCGATGAAAATTGTTAATTTTCGGCGATTGAAGATATTAAATTTAAAGGTACAGAAACTCTGTTCTCAAAATATAGGACAATTTTTACCCCTGTATATATAACAGAGTGTAAAAATATCATGATTTTTTTAAAAAAAAAAATTGGATTTATTTGATTTAAATCAGATTTTTTTTTATTTAACTTGGATTTTTTTACTAAAACCGGATTTAAAAAAATAAATCATACTTTTTAAATGTTTCTAGTCTATATAGAGAGCTGGTTATTACCTAGTTGTTCATTATATAAACCTGTAACTAAAATATTTGTTTATTTACAATGGAAATGATGAAATAACTATTCTAAAGTGTTTTGTCTTAAGTCGATAATTTTGGAAGCATAGTAGAATTGTCGGATCATATATACAGGGGTTGAAGTTGTCCTGTATTTTGAGACCGGAATTTCTGTAAATTTTAAGACTTAAATCGTTGAAAATCGTTCATTTTTGGCGATTAAAGACATTAATTTTAAGTGTACAGTAACCCTGGTCTCAAAACATAGGACAATTTCGACCCCTGTATATATTATGACTTAATTTTCAAATTTTAAAACAATGATTTTAGAAATGAATCTTTACAGAAATATTAATCATTAGGGAACGAATGTTATTATATTTACATATTTTTTTCAGATTCGTAAATCGTAAGTATTGATGTAATTCTGCACGCTTCAAGTGATTTTAAAGTATTTAAACAGTTTTTTTATTTTACATATTTTGTCAAAACTCCAAATTTTTACATATTCTGCCATAAATACATATGTTTGCTACATATTTTAACATTCTTTTTATTTTGTAATTGAAGAAATAAAGGAAAACGGAGAAAGGAAATAAAACTTTACCCATTGAGTCCTTAGAATAGCCTTAGAATCATACGAGAGTATAACCTGGAGAAAATCCAGGTCTTAGAATAGCCTTAGAATCATACGAGAGTATAACCTGGAGAAAATCCAGGTCTTAGAAAGAGATACTGGGAATAAATTAAAAATAAAGTGAAAAGACAGTCAGGAAAAAAAACCCTGGGTGGGAAAATATCCACATTATTGGGGCAAAACAATTAACAGTTTAGTTGAATCCAACTCTTCAGAGAAGTTGATTGTAGCCTTCTAATACACACCAGTGACTTTAGTAGATGTTGAATGATAATTTAGACACTTCAAAAGTATACTCAGATCAGACCGGCACACAGTGGGATGAAACGATTAGAACCGCAGACATTCAATGTTATACCTTTTGACATACTCATTTCGGCCTGAAAACTCAAAACCAAATGTTTTCGAGGGTGTAGATCTTAAATCTGAAGTCATTTTATTTTTATCTTGTCGGGATTTTTGGTCAATGAGCTAAAAGCCTAAAATTTCAGGTTTTATATTTTGCAGGAGCGGAGGTATAAATTCCTTTTGTTTTTCTTGCTCTGAATCCCATGAAATCCCACATCACACTGGTTTATGATGAGCCTTTTGAGTGACAATTGTTTCAGTTTTTTATTTTACATTAAATCAAAATAGAAAAAAAAAAAAAAAGGTCAGGGAAGCAAAACATTCCTGAACGAATGTAAAAGCAATTTTTGCTCTCAATCTAATAATAAAACTATATAATGGGAAACGTTTTTGCAAAAACAGTATCGTTTGATTCATTGAATCCTACTTAATTTTTACTCTACTTCCATCAGCATGTCCACTGAACTTACTTCTGGGAGTCCCTGAATACTTTATTCAAGGCCTCTTGTGATTCTTCTGAAAATGTCTCTAGATAGGGACTATTTAGGCATTATAATGCTTTCCATGATTTTTTGGACGGTCAATAAAGGCTCCAAAGTTACATATTTGCTTTCAATCGGGGTACTTTAACGTGACTGGGCTCGACATTATATGCAAGAAAGTTATAATGTTATGTTTATTTTGAGAGCCATTTCTTACAAGTATCATCTTAGATAATACAATAGTCATTTATATGGTTAGAAAAAAGAGTCATTCTTCTTTAGAAATGACGTAAATATTGCATTTTCCCAAGGGGAGATATTGAATTTCAAAACGTCACGTAAAACTTTTGCTTACAAAAAGTAATTTGTAAATCTTGGGGTGCTGATTTTAAATCTGCTATTATTTTCGGTGCGAAAAATGTATAATGCTAGTTAAAACTTAAACATATTTTTGAATTTATTTGACAAAATATAATTTATTGTTTAACGATTGTATTTTTTCTGTAATCTACTCTCTAAAACAAACAAATTGGTGAAAAAAATCATGCCGATATCATTTTCTAAACTCGTTATATATAATAAAGCATTTTTAACCTGTTTTATTTTATTTCTCGGCTCCTAAGGCGTATTGAATGAAAAGCTTGGTCACGTGTCGACTATTTTTCGATGCAGAATCATCAGAAAAAAAATGGGCCAAATCGGTGACCTTGAACCTGAATAACCTTATGAGCTATTCGGCGATGAAGCTATATGCCAGTACTTCTTCAAACATTAATAGGGTTCCTGAGCCCGGGCGGATCTGGGTGGATAAAATGTTGACGTATATCTCTTACTTAGGTATATCTCTTACTATTTTCCTTTTCTTTTCAACTATACCCATTTTTATCACAAAAGGTTTAAAAAAAAAAAAAAAAAAAAAAAAAAAAAAAAAAAAAAAAAAAAAAAAAAAAAAAAGATGCTGTTAAAACATTTAGTTTATTTTTTTCAGAAGCGTATAATGACCAAAACCAGCTCAAAAATATTTGCAGGTGAAAAAAAAAATGCTTCTGTGCCACATCAATAATGAATTGAACACAGAAATACGGCATATCCTAAACAATTCGCGGGGAAAAGTTAAAATTATAGGGTATTAAGAGTATGTTTGTGCAGTCTGCTGTTTTTTTTTCAGATACCCTGGACTGTGTGGTACAAGTCCTTGTAGTTGGCGAACAAAAAAAAAAACAACAAAAAGTTTCAAATTCGGCCAATGTCGCGGGTTTTGGGCGTTTCGTCCCACTGTGCGGCTTCATTTCACGTTTGAAAATTTCAAAATTCAAGGTGCAGCAAACAGTTTTCCGAAATAATGTTCATCTGTAGAAACTTTTTCACCTTTTGTAATGAATTCCTAATTTTTATTTATGCTTTATTTTTCAATATGTTAAACAGTTTTAGTCATTTTGTTCTATACTTTTGTTCTTTCCATTAATAATAACAGAGTTACTACTTATTAAGATTAAAGGTATTTGTTTACTAAATATTTATTTATTTTTATTATAAATAGTTAAATATATATGTACATATTTTGAATTTTATATTACATATTCAAAATACGTACATATATTAATCACGTATAATAACAGTAATATTATTTATTTAAAGCGTAGAACAAAAACGCCAGTTTGTCAGCCTTTTCACATATAATTAGGTAGCTTCTCATTTGACTGTGAACAAAACCAAGGGTTGAAAACATTCTTTCAACCCCTGCAGAAGTTGCCTTTCCTGTCATAAGCTGCTCTATTATTAACAGTTCTTTTGGGGAAATACAATATTTTAAGGCCGACAAAGACTTCCACCAATTTAAAGCATTCACTTCGCCCACTACCTGCCAATCTCTTTTATCTTAAACTTAAAATGTTATTTGCCGATGGCGTAATAATTTCTTCCGCCGGTAAAAATATAGATAATCTATATGAATGTATGCAAGAGGCTTTAAATAAAATCAATTTGAAGTTGAAAAATCATGGGTTCAAAATATCTGCTCAAAAATCTAAAAGTATTCTTTTTAATAAACGAACACCAAACACTATAAGATACCTCAACTTGTAATTCTTTCAAGATTGCGGATAGGTCACACAAGACTGATGCGCGGTTATCTCATGGAGGGGGGGGAGCCTTCGGAGTGCGAGGTTACCCTCACTGTAAAGCATTTTATTTTTATCTTGTCGGGATTTTTGGTCAATGAGCTAAAAGCCTAAAATTTCAGGTTTTATATTTTGCAGGAGCGGAGGTATAATTTCCTTTTGTTTTTCTTGCACTGAATCCCATGAAATCCCACATCACACTGGTTGATGATGAGCCTTTTGAGTGACAATTGTTTCAGTTTTTTATTTTACATTAAATCAAAATAGAAAAAAAAAAAAAAAAGGTCAGGGAAGCAAAACATTCCTGAACGAATGTAAAAGCAATTTTTGCTCTCAATCTAATAATAAAACTATATAATGGGAAACGTTTTTGCAAAAACAGTATCGTTTGATTCATTGAATCCTACTTAATTTTTACTCTACTTCCATCAGCATGTCCACTGAACTTACTTCTGGGAGTCCCTGAATACTTTATTCAAGGCCTCTTGTGATTCTTCTGAAAATGTCTCTAGATAGGGACTATTTAGGCATTATAATGCTTTCCATGATTTTTTGGACGGTTAATAAAGGCTCCAAAGTTACATATTTGCTTTCAATCGGGGTACTTTAACGTGACTGGGCTCGACATTATATGCAAGAAAGTTATAATGTTATGTTTATTTTGAGAGCCATTTCTTACAAGTATCATCTTAGATAATACAATAGTCATTTATATGGTTAGAAAAAAGAGTCATTCTTCTTTAGAAATGACGTAAATATTGCATTTTCCCAAGGGGAGATATTGAATTTCAAAACGTCACGTAAAACTTTTGCTTACAAAAAGTAATTTGTAAATCTTGGGGTGCTGATTTTAAATCTGCTATTATTTTCGGTGTGAAAAATGTATAATGCTAGTTAAAACTTAAACATATTTTTGAATTTATTTGACAAAATATAATTTATTGTTTAACGATTGTATTTTTTCTGTAATCTACTCTCTAAAACAAACAAATTGGTGAAAAAAATCATGTCGATATCATTTTCTAAACTCGTTATATATAATAAAGCATTTTTAACCTGTTTTATTTTATTTCTCGGCTCCTAAGGCGTATTGAATGAAACGCTTGGTCACGTGTCGACTATTTTTCGATGCAGAATCATCAGAAAAAAAATGGGCCAAATCGGTGACCTTGAACCTGAATAACCTTATGAGCTATTCGGCGATGAAGCTATATGCCAGTACTTCTTCAAACATTAATAGGGTTTTGGGCGTTTCGTCCCACTGTGCGGCTTCATTTCACGTTTGAAAATTTCAAAATTCAAGGTGCAGCAAACAGTTTTCCGAAATAATGTTCATCTGTAGAAACTTTTTCGCCTTTTGTAATGAATTCCTAATTTTTATTTATGCTTTATTTTTCAATATGTTAAACAGTTTTAGTCATTTTGTTCTATACTTTTGTTCTTTCCATTAATAATAACAGAGTTACTACTTATTAAGATTAAAGGTATTTGTTTACTAAATATTTATTTATTTTTATTATAAATAGTTAAATATATATGTACATATTTTGAATTTTATATTACATATTCAAAATACGTACATATATTAATCACGTATAATAACAGTAATATTATTTATTTAAAGCGTAGAACAAAAACGCCAGTTTGTCAGCCTTTTCACATATAATTAGGTAGCTTCTCATTTGACTGTGAACAAAACCAAGGGTTGAAAACATTCTTTCAACCCCTGCAGAAGTTGCCTTTCCTGTCATAAGCTGCTCTATTATTAACAGTTCTTTTGGGGAAATACAATATTTTAAGGCCGACAAAGACTTCCACCAATTTAAAGCATTCACTTCGCCCACTACCTGCCAATCTCTTTTATCTTAAACTTAAAATGTTATTTGCCGATGGCGTAATAATTTATTCCGCCGGTAAAAATATAGATAATCTATATGAATGTATGCAAGAGGCTTTAAATAAAATCAATTTGAAGTTGAAAAATCATGGGTTCAAAATATCTGCTCAAAAATCTAAAAGTATTCTTTTTAATAAACGAACACCAAACACTATAAGATACCTCAACTTGGAAGGAATAGATTTAGAAACAGCTGACTTGATAAAATATTTGGGTTTAACTCTAGATAAACATCTCACTTGGTTGCCTCATATTAAAGCTCCTAAAAATAATTGTAATAGATCCCTAAACCTGCTTAGATTACTGAGTAACACATAGTGGGGAGGTGACCGAACAAGCATGGTGATGCATCTAGGTCATTAGCGCCGACATCCAGGGCGCAGCGAGGAATTTTACCAGCGAGCCGTGGGATGATAAAATTCCTGCCGGTGGTTGGGAATCGAACCCACCATCTCCAGCTTATGAATCCAAGGCGCTAGCCATTAGACCACGGGAGACCCCGTATGTTGATGCTATACCAATCACTGATCAGGTCTAAGCTGGATTATAGATGTATGGCGTATGGGTCAGCGAGCCCTCGAATTCTTCAGATGCTTGATCCCGTACACCACTCTGGGATAAGAATAGAGCCTTTTGAACTATGCAATGTTACTTATCTCTAAAGTCACAACCTCTGCATCCTCTTAATTACACTACAGTAGAACCTCCCATATCCGACCTGCCCATAACCGACTCCTCCCGATATCCGACCTAGTGCCCGACCGTCTGTGATTCACACATGCCCCGTTGGCAAGCCTCTCCAGACTTGAAAGAGTGATTCATCTACACTATGCTTTGTTTTCCTGTCAAAACTGTCAGTTCTGCCGTGATTGTTGATGTGGAAAGTGCTGTAATCTTGTACTGTTCAATATTTGTTAACGCAGAGTGACTTGTTGAAGCTGATGTTTCAAAAGTTACCAAAGAAGATCTCAAGAATGCCCAAATCATTGCTGTTGTGCAGAACAGGACTGTGGACGAAGAAATCGACTCGGATGAATACGAAATCAGTGACAACGTAGTGAGTCATTTTGCTGCTAAGGACGCCTTCGACGTAGCGATGAAATACATCGAGCAACATCCGAATGCAACCCTAATAGGTGTATTGTGGGCAAAAAAGTGGAGGGACACTTCCGCAGTGTCAAGATTAAAAAAAATTAAAACAACAGTCCATAACTGAATTCTTTAAGTAACATATGGTTAAATTTTGTTCGTCTTTTCAAAAGATTAAATATTTGGAATGTATATAGCACCAGTTCTACAATTACAATAAAGTTGTATTTCAGTTTGTTCTGTACATTATAGCAGTTTTTATAACTTTGAAAGACGTTTCTTTTATGCTCCTCCCGATATCCGACCTTTTGACCGTTCCGACCATGGCCCGGTCTCGTCAAGGTCGGATATGAGAGGTTCTACTGTATTTTGGAAACTAACTGGGAGAACGATTATATGGCCGATAATAAAGCACCCTTCCCCGCAAGAGCTGAAATTTTCCTATCAAAATTAAATTTAAAATATAAAAACATTTAACCTCTTCGCCACTTCAAATGCCGCCTTGGACTCTCATACCTTCCCGTATTAATTTAACTCTAACTAAATGTATAAAAAAACAAAACAAAAAAACTCAGCCACATTTGTACTCTGCGGAGTTAAATAAAATTAAAGCAAGTATGCCTCCTTCCACGTACATATATACAGATGGGTCGAAAAGTCATAAAGGTATCGGAGCTGCCGCCCTCTGCGAAGGACGACAATATTTGTTTTCCCTCTCTCTTCATTGTTCCAGTTATTCCGCCGAACTATTCGCAATTAAGAAAACATTAAATATTATTCTACCTAGCCATTCTAATATCGTTACATGTACTGATTCATTATCATCAATAATTAGTTTACACCCATGATAGTATGATTTCTGACATTCTGTTCAATATTAATGAATTAAATAAAAATATGTTCAAAATTAATTTCCTCTGGATCCTTGGTCATTGTGATGTTAAAGAAAATTCAATGGTTCATGAGCAAGCAAAAAACGCTTCTATAAACAGTTTTAAATTCTCAGGTATGAAACAATAAGGATTTGGCCAAGAGAATGGATTGATATCGAATTGGGAGATAAAATCAGGGAGATTAAAGATGAAGTGAGTAAGTGGGCTAGTTCAGAGCGTGATAAAAGGAGAGAATCAGTAATTCTTTCAAGATTGCGGATAGGTCACACAAGACTGATGCGCGGTTATCTCATGGAGGGGGGGGAGCCTTCGGAGTGCGAGGTTACCCTCACTGTAAAGCATATCTTGATGGAGTGTAGAGTATATGAAGACGAGCGATTGCGACTGGGTCTCCCGATACATCTTAGAGAGTTGCTAGGTAATAATTCGGTTCACCAGTTTAATATTTTTTCTTTCCTCGATAAAACCAAATTGAAAAACAATATTTAGTTCTGGCTTTAGCAATTCTTCATTACAAAGTAAAATCTTTTACTCAATTAACACCTATCATAAACAGTATTGGCCTCTTCAATATATTTCAACACAGCACAGGAATGTAAAATTGGGAAACAAAGAACTCATTTGAAATGATGATTAACTATTTATTCAAAAATAATTGTAAATTTTAAGGGCCTCCTTACTCATCGTAACCTGTCACTTACGGTAATACGTGCTATGTGTTTCCGCTCGCTCAAGAACATATCAAAACTCTAGTTTTTTTTCGTAGTTTTATACATATATATATATATATATATATATATATATATATATATATATATATATATATATATATATATATATCCAAATAGGAAAACCAACAAACTCCAAGGTCTCCACCACAAATGATTTATTTTATTCACCAACAAAGCATGCTTTCGGAGTCTACAGCTCCATCCTCAGTGCTTCTACAGCATAGAAAAACAAAAAATATATAATCTTTAACACCGGCGAACAATTTGTGGTGGAGACCTTGGAGTTTGTTGGTTTTCCTATTTGGATGCAGTACCACCACCGTCCAGCCAAATCAATGTCAAGATATATATATATATATATATATATATATATATATATATATATATATGTATATATATATATTATAAATTATAATTACTATACAATCATTTTTATGTAAAAAAATGTGCTTTACTAATTATTATTATGACAATTTCCTTCTTCGTAATAATAACAACAGTAAGATTTTCTCCGGTGTTTATCCTGTTTCAATTTCCTTCTTCATAATAATAACAACAGTAAGATTTTCTTCAGTGTTTATCATGCTTCAATTTTTTATCATATTTATTTTGCAGTTGCCGCAAGACTCAAGGGGTATATGACAAGTGTGTCCTTGAGAAGCT